>LR738711.1:872879410-872904242 GCA_902687465.1 Secale cereale | reverse complement strand
TCACCCACGCCCCCACTCCCACCGTACCCGCAGCCCCCGTTCCAATCCCGCACCCGCACCCGCTCGCTGAAACCCTAGCCGCCGCCGCCCTCGCACCTTGGCCGACCCTCAGCCCGTCGCCTGCCCTCTCCCCATCCCCTCCACCAAATCCCAAATCTCACCGTCTCCGCCCTCTCCCCATCCCCTCCACCAAGATGCACCAACCACCTCGATGGCCACCGTCGTCGAGCTGGATCCGCGCCTTGTCGCGCGGCCTCGTCTCCCTTCCGTGCTGCCACTCCAGACCAGAGAGGCCGCGTGCGATGCTCCTTCTCGCCCCGATGCGCCGGCGGCGCTCCTCCTCCTCGCCCCGACGGGGGAGATCACGGCCGCCTCCGCCTCCTCCGCGGCGCCCGGGGGCGCCGGTGCCGCGGTGGAGAAGAAGCGGGACAAGTCGTCGCTCATGCTGCGGGAGCGCGGGCGCTTCAACCCGGCGCGGTACTTCGTGGAGGAGGTCATCTCCGGCTTCGACGAGACCGACCTCTACAAGACCTAGGTCCGCGTAAGCCTTCCTCGCCCTCGCTCCCTTCCTTCCTGGCTCCTCCTAGTGTCTTCGCTAGCTGCTTGTTTCATATTAGATTTGATTAGATTAGATTAGGTGGAGAACATGTCCTGGAGGATCTGGAACTTCGCTGAAAGCACCTTATAAGTCACAGCTAATAGGGATCAAACCCCCCTCAGAACTCCCGGGCATGTTTAGAGAGAAGATTTTGCAAAATTTTGAGCACCCATTTGGTTTAACTGAAACTAAATCAGTCAGACTTATGAGGTAACACTAAAGCTTACATCAGTTAAAACTGAAGCTTAGAGCAGTTAAAACTGAAGCTTTACAGCAGTTAAAACTGAAGCTTACAGTAGTTAAACTGCCATGGGTTGACTGTGGTTAAAACTGAAGCTTTACAGCAGTTAAAACTGAAGCTTACAGCAGTTAAACTGAAGCTTACAGTAGTTAAACTGAAGCTTACAGCAGTTAAACTGAAGCTTACAGCAGTTAAACTTCAGTTAACTGTTAAAACTAAAGCTTACTATCAATTCACCATGACTTCACTTTGTCCTTTAATTTAATATGGTTAGAACTGCCATGGGTTGTTCGGTAGTTGGGGCAATAAGAAATAGTATGTTGGATGTTTGGCCTTGCATACCGCAAGCTACATCTTGGATGTCTACGCATCAAGATGAACCTAGGTGAAAGTTTATCTTCCATATGTCTCTCGTATTTCAGACCCTACATAGTGAAACCGTATTCATTCACAAAATTGCATATGTTCTGTACCAAGTTGGAAGACCCAATTCTTAGCGTTAATATGCTCAATTATGTATCATATTCATGCTTGTCCCTCAGTCGCCGCCCCTTCCTCCCCTAGCCCCTGCCATCCTCCCGTACCTTCCCACCGCTTTTCTTGCAGGTGACGTCCATTAATCTTACTTAAGTGAATCCAGAATTTTGTTAGAATACAACCTTTTGGGAATTCTGGACTACTTATGCTACTCTGCTAGAACTCTGATTTCCTAGTCATACATGTTCTAAATATTATACAGTACTTTCATTGTTAACTCCAAACAACTTGGGATCTTCTCTTCTGCATGCAGCAACTGGCCTACTAGTACGCCGCCAAGGGGGCATGCCTTGCCATGGCAGCGAGGAGGGAGTGGAGCCTGTGGCCCGACCACGCCATCGAGCTCGGCGTGCCGGACGTGATCATTCTCCACGGGGACGTCGTAGACCCCGACGACTACAACAGATTTGTTTAGGCCACAATAGACCAATACAGCCAATGTAAGTCAGCCCCTCTCCGTTACAAATAATCTGGTTTAACATATTTCTTTTTGCTTGATGAATCATTAGATGTGCTTCTAATACTGTTTTCTGCTAGTAGCTTAACTTTGGGAAATATACTTAATGCTAGTTTGGTTTGCAGGACAAGGAGTTGGTTCAGCTAAAGCGTGAGGCCCGAATGAATGGCGGGTTATATGTCAGTCCGGAGGCTAAGCTATCCATGCTCGACAATTCAGGTATTAACCATCCATCCATGTCTCCGGCATCTAAAACCCTGAGATGCTTTGTTTATTTTCTAGATAGATAGATTGTTGGATGTTGAGTGTTCTATGTTAGTCCTGAAGCAAAATATATCTTCAGATGTTGGATATCAAGTGTTCTTTGTTTGCGATGCATATATGGCTGCTTGTGCTGTTCAACATGATGCAAACATGGCTACTTCTGCCGTTGTGTTGTTCTTGTTTGTGGTTTGTCCAGTTTTGGCCTGTATAATTGCTTCTTTCTCTTTCATGTATTATTATGTGCTCCGTAATGATTTGGTTTTGCTTTCATATAATCTGCTTCTACATTCCGTTCTTGTGTAATCTGATCTGCAATGATTCCGTTTTTGGTTCCATGTAGTTAATCCGCTTCCATGCGCTATTCTTGTATAATTTTCCTGTTGTTCTTGCTGTTGTATGCATGCGCCTTCCTGATGATATTGGTGTACACTCAGTTTGGTTATTTCTTCTAGTTCTGCTACTAGTTGCTGTGTACTCCTAGTGCTGTAGTTGTTGTGTAGTAATACAGAAATATTAATGCTCAAATATGATGATCTGGCCTACAGCGCACCTACATTTTTCATTTCTATGATCAATTTAGAGAGTTGCACATGTCAGTATATTGTATACTAAAAAAAATCCTAGCTAGTGGGAACAGTTTAGTCACTCCATGAACGCATACCGGTTAGTGTTAGTCATACTATTTATGTACATCTCATTTGCTGTCAATTCTTTCTTATAAGTTATTGGATCCCTCATTGGCTACTGTTTGAAGTTCTATACACATTCTTATTCTTATATGTTCATTCATGTTTTTGCACAGGTGAAGTGCGAATCCAAGTTCGAAGCTGTGAAGCATAACAACAAAGACTAGCATATTATGTGTTGTAAATGTAGGCAGTAGTAGGCTTATCTGGGCTGTAGTATACTGTAACGTTTGTAATAGACTAATGCCGTGTTGTTTTGGACGAATTTCATTTGCTATTTGAATTGATTGAAATAATGATTGTGTATGTGATTTGAATACCCGTCAAATGGAAAGACAAGGCGGTCTAAGTTATAATGGTTGTTTGACAATTTTTGAATTTTTTGATGTGTGGGATCAATTTTGTGGCAAGCATGACAAGTGGGACCAATCTGATTGGTGGGCCAGTGGCAAAACAAAAGGGCGAAAATAAAAAAATAAGTAGACTGTAAAAGGCTGCATCTTAAAAAGGCCGAATTAATGGCTCAAGCCCATGTAGCTAGCGAAAATTAACAAGAAAAAATACATTAAAAAGGCTGAATTGTTGGGCTAGGCCCATATAAACACCGAATTGGGCCGGGCTGAATCTTGTGCCACATCAGCTTGCCACGCTGGATGCCTACGTGGCCTGGGGAGGCTGCTAGTGACCAAAACACGACAGTAGGCATATTTTGGTCATAAACGTCTATGACCTTCTCACAGAGAAGGTCGCTATAGTCAGTTTATGACGGCCAGCTTTTGACCTTATGTTTTTTGTCACAAAAAGGTCACAAATGGAAATTTGTGACCATTCAGTGACCAATAATGGTGGTCGCAAGTTGACATATTTCTTGTAGTGCCCAATTGCGAAGATGGCAACACGAAGTTCGGTACCGTACTAGAATTGCTGCAGTGGAATGCAGAGAATGGTGTGCCTGGCAAAGGAGTTGAGAAGCTACTCAAAATATTGAAGAAGAAGCTTCCAAAGGATAACGAATTGCCCGACAGTACGTACGCAGCAAATAAGGTCGTATGCCCTTTAGGATTGGAGGTGCATAAGGTACATGCATGCCCTAATGACTGCATCCTATACTGCGGTGCGTACGACGATTTGAACGCATGCCCGGTATGCGGTGCATTGCGGTATAAGATCAGACAAGATGACCCTAGTAATGTTGACGGCGAGCGCCCAAGGAAGAGTGTTCTTGCCAAGGTGATGTGGTATGCTCCTATAATACCACGGTTGAAACGTCTGTTCAGAAACAAAGAGCATGCCAAGTTGATGCGATGGCACGCAAAGGACCGTAAGAAAGACGGGAAATTGAGAGCACCCGCTGACGGGTCGCAGTGGAGAAAAATAGAGAGAACGTACTGGGAGGAGTTTGCAGGTGACGCAAAGAACGTATGGTTTGGTTTAAGCGCGGATGTCATTAATCCTTTTGGGGAGCAAAGCAGCAATCACAGCACATGGCCTGTGACTCTATGTATCTATAACCTTCCTCCTTGGCTGTGCATGAAGCGGAAGTTCATTATGATGCCAATACTCATCCAAGGCCCTAAGCAACCCGGCAACGACATTGATGTGTACCTAAGGCCATTAGTTGAAAAACTATTACAGCTGTGGAATGGACAAGGTGTACGTGTGTTGGATGAGGCCAACCAGGAGGAATTTGACCTACACGCGTTGCTGTTTGTAACCATCAATGATTGACCTCCTCTCAGTAACCTTTCAGGACAAACAAACAAGGGATACCACGCATGCACGCACTGTTTAGATGACACCCAAAGTATATACCTGGACAAATGCAGGAAGAATGTGTACCTGGGGCATCGTCGATTTCTTCCGACATTTGAGAAAGCATATGCTTTCATACACCCCCTTATCTAGCCATTCATTTCTGCATCGCGATTCGTGCGAGCACATCTTGTCTTTTTTGTTTTTTTCTAAATAAAACAGCATATGAACTTGAAACTTTGGAGGAGAACAAAACATTCTAAGTAGAATGTGGGATAAAACTTTCAGATTTTTTCATGAATCATATATACAAAAAAGTAATATTTTTTACTTGAAAAATCTCATTTTGTATATTTATGTTGGACCAAAAATTCTGAATTTTTTCCCCTCATTGTAGTAAGAATGTTTTGTTGTTCTGTGAAGTTTGAAGTTCATATGTTGTTTAGATTTGAAGGAACAAAAAAAAAAGAAATTTTCGTGTTGTAAGTTAGTTGTGTAGCACAGATCTTAAAGCAATATTGGAGGGTAAGGATAAGAGGTGTCCAGAAACCCGAGCTTTCTAAATCCACCTTCGTTGAGGAGCATGCAGGCGATGGCTTTCGGCATCCAACGCCAACGGATGTACAGAGCCACGGACGCCATGTTTTCCACCACAAAGAGGTTTGCAATGGAATTGAAATCTTATGAACAGTCAGAAGTCTTCAACTCCCCGTAGCGTGCTTCTACCAAAAGATATATTGCCAAAACAGAGGCCACAGCGCCATGCAAATATCCTGGAGGGACCAACGAAGCACTTGTGTGGTGAGGGTTATGAAGCACAGATTGTGACAGAAGCTTTATTTTGCTGTTACAAAGCATACTGTACTAATAATGGAAGCATCATTATCACATATAGCAGAAACTATTTCCAGTTGTTTATGAATCGTTTTGTGATGCTTGCATAACTTGGTTGTTGTGCAGGAAGCATCATTCTTATGTGATAAACAATAGAACAACAGTCTTGATTGATCACGAAAGGAGTACAAAGCTACCGCCAATCCGAGGCATTTTGAAAAAGTGCCTTCAAAGGTAGGTCCATCAACGGCGTTTTGGGACAATGCCTCTGTAAACAGAGTGTTTGAGGCATTTTCAGAAGGCGCCCTTACAAAAAAATGCCTGCTATTAACATCCGTGTTGTAGTGGATGTACACGCCTGTATGGTTCGCTTTCTATCCAGTGAAGGCATCGACTATTGACTAGGTATATTTCACGGAATTAATGCCATGCAATAAAGAATAAACACATTATGTCAAGTACAATGATTGATTGTATAATCCAAGGAGTAGACAAATTGGTCCTTAACTGAATCTCAGACAAACTAGTAATACGTAACATCTATAAAGAAATCAAAGCAACACTATCAATACCGCAATACATCGCTAACAACCACATGTCCATATCTCAAACACGCCGTCAGTTTTGCTGGTTTTTTCTTGGAGGTGAGGCAGCGAAGAGTTCTTTGAAAGAGCCGTGTCGATGGAGACGCACCACCAGAGGAAGACGGCGAGCGCCGTGGCCAATACCCACGAGAGGCAGTTGGAGAACCGGGGATCCTCGGTATACTGTCCCCACGAAAACGACACAATGACTATGATCATGACCACTGCAGGGCTGTTGACGAGGATGCAAGCGACGAGTTTCGGCATGGCGCCCAAGTTGCGGACCCAACGCAAACGGATGTACAAAGCCATTAACGCCATGTATTCGGCGGCCAAGCCGCTCGCTACGCAATTGAAGACGCATGGATTCTCCGAACCGAAGCTGCTGCATGAAGTCTTTGACTCCTCGTAGCCGAATTTTGCTATATAATATATGATGGAAACAAAGAACAGCGCCATGTACATGTCCTGTTTGATCCATGCGTGAGCTTCTTGCTTGACTTGTGGCGGCGCAGACCACGACAGATGAAAGTGAAAGGGCATGGCGCAGACGACGAAAAGCGGCGACGGGGAAGATGGACTTAGGGCAAAAACTACCTACTACGTGATTTCCTCACGATATATAGAAGGGGATATGTGGTAGCCATCGTTTAAAATAAAAGATCATATCTGTAGCCCATGGGCTGTGAACCTGCGATACCCATCGCACGATGCAGACCCGAGGCAGCCGGAGGCGATAGCTCCTTTGAAATATCAATATCTACACTATCCATGTAATTGGCATGCAATTGATATCCTACCTCGCACCGGCACTTGCGGACGACCTGACGGTCAGGAATATTTGCGTGGCATCTGATTACCAGGAGGTAAAGGTACCGGAGGACCCAATGCGTCAATAGTGTATGAAATATTGAGTCATTGTAATAGTTTCATTTCTTGCTCTTTTATCCACGAGCGTAGGAATTTTAATTTCAAGGCTCACAATCTCACTAAATTTGCTTGTACTCTAGTCGTAGGTTGTCATGTTTGGTTGGGCACTCCTCATGACCCAACTCGTGTACCTATACCCTTTCCTTTGAATGAAAAAAGACAACGAGATTTCTCAATTTTTTTGATATCCTACCTTATATCACCATGCAATTAATTTTCCTTCTAATATCAATGTGCATTGCTCATACACATTTACTAGTGATAAAAATTTATCTTATGTCATTTTAATATATATCGGGATTATTTAATAGGGTTTTACCATATATGCCACCCGTTGTGTCCCACAACTCAATTTTGCCATTAGAAATTTCAACTGCTCAAAAATGCCATCGACACGTTAGGCACATGCTCAAAATGTCACTAGAGACCATTACTGTCAGTTCAAAGCCCGTTTACCATGTTACAATGGCCAAAATACCGATGGACCAACATGTCAGATCCCCATCTATCTCATTATGACAAGTGTGGGTCTCACTCGAACCCCAACAACGTTCTTATTTTTCTCTAAAATTGTTCGCTTGGTTACTCTTAAAAAGTGGGGCCCACATTTATCATTGTGAGATAGAGAGATTTGACATGTGGGTCTAGGGGTATTTTTGGTCATATAACATGGTCAACGGGTTTGACCTGACAATAACGATGTCTTATGGCATTTTTGAGCAAATATCTGGTGAAAGTGGAACCATGGCATTATTTAGTACTCCCTCCGTCCCGAAGTAAGTGACTCAAAAGTGACTCAACTTTGTACTAAAGGTAGTACAAAGTTGAGTCATTTTGAGTCACTTATTTTGGGACGGAGAGAGTATCTAATGGCATTTTTGAGCAAGCATGTCATGGAACGATGGTATTTTTGAGTAATTGTAATTTTTAATGGCAAAAGTGAGTAGTAGGACACAACTAGTGGCATAAATGATAAAAACTCCATTTAATATAGCTATATATACCGAGCTAAAATCGAGCCGAGCCAGTGCTGACTTAAGATCAACTCAGGTCATTTCTTTTCAAGTCGATCTCAAGCTGCTAACAAGTCTCCGGGTTTTCTTGCAGCCCTAATAGTGTGCGAGGTTTATGTGGTGTGATACTAAAGCACACAAGTATACTGTACTAAACGGTTCAATAAAAATGCGGGCAATTTTTCAAAAATGTTGAACATTTTCTGAAAACTTGAAAAACATGACGTTTTTAGGATTTGCTTTCTACCCAATGAAGCCAGCGACAATTGACTACAGTAGGTGTGATCCTCGGATTAAATGTCTTTTTTTAACACGCAATAGGCTTGCGTGTCGGTGTATTAAGGTAGGGGAGAAAAAAACAGTACAGAGCTTCTACAAACATCGGCATCTGATGGCCACGACGCTCATGCCCAGGCTCGCATGATCAGCATAGAATACAATACAGCGCCCGGTACAACACTAAGCTAGCTATCGCCAAATACAACTCAAACCTGATGCCCCAGAGAGCATCCACAACTCTATGTCGTCGGCGGCGGCCAACCTACAGAGCACGCTAGCCACTACGGCAGAGCGCTCGAAGACACGCCTGTTTCTCTCCTTCTAAAGCATCCAGACAGTGAGCAGCACGATGGAGTCGAAACCTTTCGTAGCATACGGTGGGACTAACACGCGGGATGACGGCCACGAGTCAATTAGGGTGGACTCGGGGTCAGGGGAAAGTTTGCGAGACAACATCAGGAGAGGGTTGAGTGCCAGACTTCGCGGGTGAGGACGCACCAGGCAGCGAGATGATCCGTGGTCTCATCGTCTTGATCACAAAGCAGGCAAAGGACATGGGATTCCATGCCGTGGCGCAGGCTCCGATGAGCAGTCCGTACGCGCGCAAGTTGCACGATTCCGGAATAAATATCATGTAATAAATACATAAGATCAAAGTACAATGAATTATTTTATCATCTAACAACCAGATTAAACAGTCCTTAACTGAATCTCGCAAATTTATAATAAGTCAAAGCAAGCACTAGCAATGGTACCTCTCTAATAATCACATGCGAAAATATCGAGCACGCCTCCATTTTTGCAAGTTTCTTCTTGGAGGTGAGGCAGTGGTGAGTTCTTTGAAAGAGTCCTGTCGATGGAGATGCACCACCAGAGGAAGACAACCAGCGCCGCCGCCAATACCCACGAGACGCAGGTGGCGAACTGGGCATCCCCGAAAAGATTTCCCCACAAGAACGTCGGGACGACTATGATCGTGACCGCTGCAGGGCTGTTGACGAGGATGCAGGCGACGGCTGTCGGCGTTGTGATCAGGTTGCGCACCCAACGCCAGCGAATTAGGAAAGCCATGTACGCCACAAATGCCACGGCATAGAGGCTTGCCAGGGAATTGAAGACGCATGGGTTGTCTGAACTGAAGGCGCACGATGTCTTTAACTCCTCGTAGCGTACATCTACTAAAAAATATATTGCCAAAGCAGAGCCCAGCACCATGTACATGTCGTGGAAGATCCATGCGAGAGCTGCTTGCTCCACCGGTGGCGGCGCAGACCACGACAAATGACAATGAAAATGAAAAGGCATGACGCAGAGGTGGCTGGCGGCGGCGGCGATGGAGATGGACCGAGGGCAAAAACTGACTGGGTGATTCTCTCACGATAATAAATAGAGAGGAAGTGTTCCGTAGGATGAGGGCCTCCTCCACGGCCCATTCCGGCGGCCCCTTAAGCACGCACCAAACTTGTTTCGTGCCCACTTATCCCGTGTCCGTTTAGCTAAAAAAAAGCTATTTTTTTATCCCATGCCTGCTTTGCTAAAGAAAAACTTATCCCATGCCTGCTTTGCTAAAGAAAAACTTATCCCATGTCCGTGTCTAAAAAAAAAACATATCCCATGTCCGAGAGAGTTATGTCTCACCCGTACACGTTCCTATTACGAATCACCTACAGACGAGCAAATCGGGCTGGCTCATAGCTCTCGAATGGGCCATTCCTGTCGTTGTGTGGTTCACTCTGGCACTCTGCTCCCGTTCTCTTTGAGGTTCTTTCTTTTTTATTTTCTTTGTTCTTTAATGTTTTTTGTTGGTTTTTTCATCGGGTTTTTTCGTTATACCTTTTCTTTACAGTTGTTTTTGGTTTTTCATCATTATACTTTGGTTTCCTTTGTTTCTTTTTTGATTTTTCTTTCACTATTTTCTTCATTTTCTTGATTCAAGGTAGTTTGACGTATTCTTTCTCAACTCAAGACTACTACTCCCTCCGTAAACTAAAATAAGAGCATTTGGAATACTAAAATAATGATCTAAATGCTTTTATATTAGTTTATAGAGGGAGTACTTAATAGCAGGAGCTCGGTGGTGAACTAGTAAGAGATGAAAATGAAGGCGTGCCAAACTTTGGCAATAAATATATTTAGGCTAACACTAATGGATCCTCAAAATATAAAAATAGAGAAGCAAATCGGCGGAGTAAACTTAGCGGAGGATTTTTTTTTCTTACTTCACTAAATTTTGGTCGGCCCTAGCCAAACTCCTAAATTCAATGGAGTAAAAGCACTTTTTCATAAGTTCAACATAGATTCGATTTAAACAACCAAAATTCTAAACATAATCGACATAAAACATAGTCTAGTTTTAAAATCTACACATAAACTTGAAGTTAAAACTAAAAATGAACTCAAACTAAAACTAAACATTGTCACCTTTGTAGAGAGCGAGCCAATACTTCCGCGAAATCCCACCACCCATGGTGTCCGGCCATGCGTCGTCGTCACAGCAGTCAAGGAAGATCCGCCGGCACTCTTCAACGTCAAAGTCCTCGTCGTCCTCTGCGCGGTCATCCTCCTCGCCGCCCTCCGCACTGCCGTCCTGCTTGTCGTTCGACAGGGCGATAACCCTCGCTTTGCCTCCACCAGCTCGGGGTACTTGCGGTGGAGGTCTGGCATGTACACCTCGTTCGCGGCCTCCGCCGCGATGCGCTCCCGCGCCTCCCAGTCCTCCCTAACCACCACCGCATTCATCACCCTCCACGGCGATGGAGGTTGCAGTGGACCCTCACCACACACATAGTTGAGGCGGTCGGGCGGCGTCTTGCAGCCGGATCTGCTACCGGTCGTGCTCCTTTGCGGCGAGCTCGACGGTGTGAAAAGAGCCGAACCAGTGGTTCTTGTGGGTCTTTCGGGCCGTGATTTCGGCCAACCACGCCCACGATCATTGTCGGACGTCGAGGTACTGCCTTTACGATGGCGGCAACGCGTGTGGGAAGGTTGGGGAAGCCAACTAGCCCGCTGTGACACCCCGAGACCGATGCGCCAGGTGTCAGCCAGTTATTCGTCGTCGTTGCCATGTCATCTGCTTGCGTGTTGCATCTTTGCCTTGTCATCATGTGTATTGCATCTTTATGTTTTCAAAACTTGCATCCGTCCGAGTCCGCTCGTCCTCTCCGTGAGCCCATACACACTTGCACACGCCCGCGGCGCCTCCGAATATTTATTTTATGAGTGGTCAAAAAACGTTCTCGGAATGGGGTGAAACTTGGGGTGTGGTCTAATTATGGTGTAGAAAGGCCGCCTTCCAAATTTCATCGCATTCGGAGCTCGTTTGATAGCCCAACCGTTAAATATAGCGGCACTAGTCGCCGGTTTAAACGTCGGACGTTTTCGGTCTCCGAAAACCCCCGCGGGCCTCTCTCTCTCTCCTCTCATCTCAGTCCAACTATTCTGCACAGCCCCCCCCCTAGGCCCATCTTACCCCTTCATCCGACCAGAGCCGTCCGATCGGCATCCGAGGGCTCGAAACACCCCCAAAACCCCCTAAACATAGCCACTTTCCCTATTTAAAGACCCCCTCATGCCATTTTTGGAACCCTAACCCCCACCACCTACCTCTACCATCTTCCTCGGGATCCCGCAGCCGCCAGCCACCTTCCCCCGCAATTTCAGCGCCCGGCCACCGCGTCCCCGCCACTTGTCGCTGCCCCATAGGCTCCTCCAGCCGCCGACCCCGCCGCCAGCCACTCCCCCGCCGCCAAGTGGCCTGAGCCACGTCGCCCTGGCCCCCCTCACCGCGCGAGGCCCGCGCCAGGCCCGCCCGGGCCCTGATCTGGGCCCGAGGGCCCGCTCCGCGCGCCGCCGCAGCACCCGAGCCGCACGCCCGAGCATCGTCCTCCCCGAGCTCCGCGCGCCGCCCCGCTCCCCCTCCGCCGCCGTTGCGTCGCCACCGCCCTGCACCACCGGAGTGCCCCGCCGCCGTCCCTCGCCTCTCCAACCCCAGGGCCACCCCGTCGCTCCTCCGCGGCGCCCGACGCCCCGTGCCTCCTCGCGGATGTCGCACCACCGTGCCTGGCCGCTGCTCCTCCTGAAGGAAATATGCCCTAGAGGCAATAATAAAGATGTTATTTGTATTTCCTTATATCATGATAAATGTCTTTTATTCATGCTAGAATTGTATTAACCGGAAACTTGATACATGTGTGAATACATAGACAAAAATAGTATGTCCCTAGTATGCCTCTACTAGACTAGCTCATTGATCAAAGATGGCTATGTTTCCTAGCCATAGACATGAGTTGTCATTTGATCAACGGGATCACATCATTAGGAGAATGATGTGATGGACTAGACCCATCCGTTAGCATAGCACTATGATCGTTTAGTTTTACTGCTATTGCTTTCTTCATGACTTATACATGTTCCTATGACTATGAGATTATGCAACTCCCGAATACCGTAAGAACACCTTGTGTGCTATCAAACGTCACAACGTAACTGGGTGATCATAAAGATGCTCTACAGGTGTCTCCGAAAGTATTCGTGGTGTTGGCATAGATCAAGATTAGCATTTGTCACTCCGAGTGTCGGAGAGGTATCTCTGGGCCCTCTCGGTAATGCACATCATAATAAGCCTTGCAAGCAAAAGACTAATGAGTTAGTCACGAGATGATGTGTTACGGAACGAGTAAAGAGACTTGCCGGTAATGAGATTGAACTAGGTATGGAGATACCGACGATCGAATCTCGGGCAAGTAACATACCGATGACAAAAGGAACAACGTATGTTGTTATGCGGTTTGACCGATAAAGATCTTCGTAGAATATGTAGGAACCAATATGAGCATCCAGGTTCCGCTATTGGTTATTGACCGGATATGAGTCTCTATCATGTCTACATAGTTCTCGAACCCGTAGGGTCCGCACGCTTAACGTTTGATGACGATCAGTATTATGAGTTTATGAGTTTTGATGTACCGAAGGTAGTTCGGAGTCCCAGATGAGATCACGGACATGACGAGGAGTCTCGGAATGTCCGAGACATAAAGATTGATATATTGGACGACTATATTCGGACACCGGAAGTGTTCCGGAAAAGTTTCGGATTTAACTGGATTGCCGGAGGGGGTTACCGGAACCCCCAACGATGGGGGATGGTCCATAGTGGGCCTTGAGGAAAGGAGAGAGGCAGCCCATAGAGGCTGGCCGGCGCCCCACCTAGGGATCCTAGTTGGACTAGGATTGGGGGGCGCCACCTCTCCCTCTTTTCCTTTCCCTCTCTTCCTTCTTGGTGGACTCCTACTAGGAATAGGATTGCAATCCTATTCCTAGTAGGATTGCCCTAGCCGCACCAAACAAGGGCCGGCCGGCCTCCCCCCTTGCTCCTTTATATACGAGGGCAGGGGGGCACCCGAAGACACACAAGTTGCATTGTTCCAGCCGTGTGCGGTGCCCCCTCCACAGAAACACACCTCGGTCATACCGTCGCGGAGCTTAGGCGAAGCCCTGCGCCGGTGAATACATCATATCCGTCACCACGCCGTCGTGCTGACGAAACTCTCCCGTGAAGCTCAACTGGATCAAGAGCTCGTGGGACGTCATCGAGCTGAACGTGTGCTGAACGCGGAGGTGCCGTACGTTCGGTGCTTGATCGGTTGAATCGCGAAGAAGTTCGACTACATCAACCTCGTCACTTGACGCTTCCGCTTCCGGTCTACGAGGGTACGTAGACACACTCTTCCCTCTCGTTGCTATGCATCTGGTAGATAGATCTTGCGTGATCTTAGGAAAATTTTAAAATACTACGTTCCCCATCAGTGGCATCATGAGCCAGGTCTATGCGTAGATGATATGCACGAGTAGAACACAATGAGTTGTGGGCGATACTAGTCATACTGCTTACCAGCATGTCATACTTTGCTTCGGCGGTATTGTGAGATGAACCGGCCCGGACCGACATTACGCGTACGCTTACGCGAGACTGGTTTCACCGTTACGAGCACTCGTTGCTTAAAGGTGACTGGCGGGTGTCTGTCTCTCTCACTTTAGCTGAATCAAGTGTGGCTACGCCCGGTCCTTGTGAAGGTTAAAACAACACATACTTGACGAAACATCGTTGTGGTTTTGTATGCATAGGTAAGAACGGTTCTTCCTAAGCCCGTAGCAGCCACGTAAAACTTGCAACAACAAAGTAGAGGACGTCTAACTTGTTTTTGCAGGGCATGTTGTGATGTGATATGGTCAAGACATGATGAGTTATACGGTTTTGTATGAGATGATCATGTTTTGTAAAGTTATCGGCAACTGGCAGGAGCCATATGGTTGTCGCTTTATTGTATGAAATGCAATCGCCATGTAATTGCTTTACTTTATCACTAAGCGGTAGCGATAGTCGTAGAAGCAATAGTTGGCGAGACGACAACGATACTACAATGGAGATCAAGGTGTCGCGCCGGTGACGAAGGTGATCATGACGGTGCTTTGGAGATGGAGATCAAAAGCACAAGATGATGATGGCCATATCATGTCACATATTTTGATTGCATGTGATGTTTATCTTATTATGCTTCTTATTTTACTTAGAACGACGGTAGCATTATAAGATGATCCCTTACTAAATTTCAAGGTATAAGTGTTATCCCTAAGTATGCACCGTTGCGAAAGTTCGTCGTGCCGAGACACCACGTGATGATCGGGTGTGATAAGCTCTACGTTCAAATACAACGGGTGTAAGCCAGTTTTGCACACGCAGAATACTCGGGTTAAACTTGACGAGCCTAGCATATGCAGATATGGCCTCGGAACACTTGAGACCGAAAGGTCGAGCGTGAATCATATAGTAGATATGATCAACATAAGATGTTCACCATTGAAACTACTCCATCTCACGTGATGATCGGACATGGTTTAGTTGATTTAGATCACGTGATCATTTAGATGACCGGAGGGATGTCTATCTAAGTGGGAGTTCTTTAATTAATGTGATTAAATTGAACTTTAATTTATCATGAACTTAGTCCTGGTAGTATTAGCATATCTATGTTGTAGATCAATAGCTCGCGATGTTGCTCCCCATTTTTTTTATATGTTCCTAGAGAAAACTAAGTTGAAAGATGTTAGTAGCAATGATGCGGAATTGTTCCGTGATCTGAGGATTATCCTCATTGCTGCACAGAAGAATTATGTCCTTGATGCACCGCTAGGTGACAGACCTATTGCAGGAGCAGATGTAGACGTTATGAACGTTTTGACAAAAGCTCGATATGATGACTACTTGATAGTTTAGTGCACCATACTTTACGGCTTATAACCGGGACTTCAAAAACGTTTTGAAACGCCACGGAGCATATGAGATGTTCCAAGAGTTGAAATTAGTATTTCATACTCATGCCCGTGTTGAGAGGTATGAGACCTCTGACA
Source organism: Secale cereale (assembly GCA_902687465.1). Lineage (NCBI taxonomy): Eukaryota > Viridiplantae > Streptophyta > Magnoliopsida > Poales > Poaceae > Secale > Secale cereale. Next base: position 872,888,660 of record LR738711.1, on the reverse strand, counting down.
GTACTTTGCCTACAAGATGGAGGAGAATAGCTCAACCGGTGAGCATGTGCTCTGATTGTCTGGGTACTACAATTGCTTGAATCAAGTGGGAGTTTATCTTCCAGATAAGATAGTAATTGACAAAGTTCTCTAGTCACTATCACCAAGTTAGTAGAACTTCGTGATGAACTATAATATGCAAGGGATGACGAAAGTAATTCCAGAGCTCTTCGCGATGCTGAAATCAGCGAAGGTAGAAATCAAGAAATAACATCAAGTGTTGATGGTTAACAAGACCACTTGTTTCAAGTAAAGGGCAAAGGGATAGAAGGGGAACTTCAAGAAGAATGACAAGTAAGTTGTCACTCCCGTGAAGAAACCCAAAGCTAAACTCAAGCCTGAAACTAAGTGCTTCTACTGCAAAGGAAATGGTCACTGGAAGTGGAACTTCCCTAGATACTTGGCGGATAAGAAGGATGGCAAAGTGAACAACGGTATATTTTGATATACAGATTATTGATGTGTACTTTACTAGTGTTCATAGCAACCCCTGGGTATTTGATACCGGTTCAGTTGCTAAAGTTAGTAACTCGAAACGAGAGTTGCGGAATGAACAAAGACTAGTTATAGGTGAAGTGACGATGTGTGTTGGAAGTGGTTCCAAGATTGATATGATCATCATCGCACACTCCCTATACTTTCGGAATTAGTGTAGAACATAAATAAATGTTATTTGGCATTTGCGTTGAACATGAATATGATTTGATCATGTTTGTTGCAATACGGTTATTCATTTAAAGTCATAGAATAATTGTTATTCTATTTACATGAATAAAGCCTTCGATGGTCATACACCCAATGAAAAATAGTTTGTTCGATCTCGATCGTAGTAATACACATATTCATAATATTGAAGCCAAAAGATGCAAGGTTAATAATGATAGTGCAACGTATTTGTGGCACTACCGTTTAGGTCATATTGGTGTAAAACGCATAAAGAAACTCCATAGTGATGGACTTTTGGAATCACTTGATTATGAATCACTTGGTGCTTGCGAACCATGCCTCATGGGCAAGATGACTAAAACTCCGTTCTCAGGAACAATGGAGCGAGAAACAGATTTGTTGGAGATCATACATACAGATGTATGTGGACCAATGAGTGTTGAAGCTCGCGGCGGGTATCGTTATTTTCTAACCTTCACTGATGATTTGAGCAGATATGGGTATATCTACTTAATGAAGCACAAGTCTGAAACATTTGAAAAGTTCAAAGAATTTCAGAGTGAAGTGGAGAATCGTCGTAACAAGAAAATAAGAGTTTCTATGATATGATCGTAGAGGTAAAATATTTGAGTTAGCAAGTTTGGCCTTCAGTAAAAACAATGTGAAATAGTTTCACTACTCACGCCACCTGGAACACCACAGTGTAATGGTGTGTCCGAACGTCATAACCGTACTTTATTAGATATGGTGCGATCGATGATGTCTCTTACTGATCTACCACTATCGCTTTTGGGGTTATGCATTAGAGACAACTACAGTCACGTTAAATAGGGCACCATCTAAATCCGTGGAGATGACACCGTATGAACTGTGGTTTGACAAGAAACCTAAGCTGTCATTTCTTTAAGTTTGGGACTGCGATGCTTATGTGAAAAAGTTTCAACATGATAAGCTCGAACCCAAATCGGAGAAGTAAATCTTCATAGGATACCCAAAAGAAACTGTTGGGTACACCTTCTATCACAGATCCGAAGGCAAGGTCTTTGTTGCTAAGAGTGGATCCTTTCTAAAGAAGGAGTTTCTCTCGAAAGAAGTGAGTGGGAGGAAAGTAGAACATGATGAGGTAATTGTACCTTCTCCCGAATTGGAAAGTGGAACATCACAGAAACTAGTTCCAGTGATTCCTACACCAATTAGTGAGGAAGCTAATGATGATGATCATGAAACTTCAGATCAAGTTTCTGCTGAACGTCGTAGATCAACCAGAGTACGTTCCGCACCAGAGTGGTACGGCAACCTAGTTCTGGAAGTCATGTTACTAGACCATGATGAACCTGCGAACTATGAGGAAGCGATGATGAGCCCAGATTCCGCAAAATGGCTTGAGGCCATGAAATCTGAGATGGGATCCATGTATGAGAACAAAGTGTGGACTTTGGTTGACTTGCCCGATGATCGGCAAGCCATCGAAAATAAATGGATCTTCAAGAGGAAGACCGACGCTGACGGTAATGTTACTGTTTACAAAGCTCGACTTGTTGCGCAAGGATTTCGATAAGTTCAAGAAGTTGACTACGATGAGACTTTCTCACCCGTAGCGATGCTTAAGTCTGTCCGAATCATGTTAGCAATTGCCGCATTTTATGGAATCTGGCAAATTGATAACAAAACTGCATTCTTTAATGGATTTATTAAAGAATAATTGTATATGATGCAACCCGAAGGTTTTGTCAATCCTAAAAGTGCTAAATGTGCAAGCTCCAGCGATCCATCTATGGACTGGTGCAAGCATCTCGGAGTTGGAATATACGCTTTGATAAGTTGATCAAAGCATATAGATTTATACAGACTTGCGGTGAAGCCTGTATTTACAAGAAGTGAGTGGGAGCACTACAACCTTTCTGATAAGTATATGTGAATGACATATTGTCGATCGGAAATGATGTAGAATTTTCTGGAAAGCATAAAGGAGTGTTTGTAAAGGAGTTTTTCAAAGAAAGAGCTTGGTGAAGCTGCTTACATATTGGGCATCAAGATCTATAGAGATAGATCAAGACGCTTGATAAGACTTTCGATGAGTACATACCTTGATAAGATTTTGAAGTAGTTCAAAATGGATCAGTCAAAGAAGGAGTTCTTGCCTGACTTGTAAGGTGTGAAGTTGAGTAAGACTCAAAGCCAGACCACGGTAGAAAAATATAGAGAGAATGAAAGTTATTCCCTATGCCTCAGCCATAGGTTCTATAAAGTATGCCATGTTGTGTACCAAACATGTTGTGTACCTTGCCATGAGTTTGTCAAGGGGGTACAATAGTGATCCAGGAGTAGATCACTGTACAGCGGTCAAAATTATCTTTAGTAACTGGATGACTAAGGAAATGTTTCTCGATTATGGAGGTGATAAAAGAGTTCGACGTAAAGCGTTACGCCGATGCAAGCTTTGACACTAAATCCAGATGACTCTAAGTATCAATCTGGATGCGTATTAAAAGTGGGAGCAATTAGCTAGAGTAGCTCAATGCAGAGCATTGTAGACACATGGAAATTTGCAAAATACATACGGATCTGAATGTGACAGACCCGTTGACTAAACTTCTCTCACGAAGCAAAACATGATCACACCTTAGTACTCTTTGGGTGTTAATCACATAGTGATGTGAACTAGATTATTGACTCTAGTAAACGCTTTGGGTGTTGGTCACATGGCGATGTGAACTATGGGTGTTATTCACATAACGATGTGAACTATCGGTATTAAATCACATGGCGATGTGAGCTAGATTATTGACTCTAGTGCAAGTGGGAGACTGAAGGAAATATGCCCTAGAGGCAATAATAAAGATGTTATTTGTATTTCCTTATATCATGATAAATGTCTTTTATTCATGCTAGAATTGTATTAACCGGAAACTTGATACATGTGTGAATACATAGACAAAAATAGTATGTCCCTAGTATGCCTCTACTAGACTAGCTCATTGATCAAAGATGGCTATGTTTCCTAGCCATAGACATGAGTTGTCATTTGATCAACGGGATCACATCATTAGGAGAATGATGTGATGGACTAGACCCATCCGTTAGCATAGCACTATGATCGTTTAGTTTTACTGCTATTGCTTTCTTCATGACTTATACATGTTCCTATGACTATGAGAATATGCAACTCCCGAATACCGTAAGAACACCTTGTGTGCTATCAAACGTCACAACGTAACTGGGTGATCATAAAGATGCTCTACAGGTGTCTCCGAAAGTATTCGTGGTGTTGGCATAGATCAAGATTAGGATTTGTCACTCCGAGTGTCGGAGAGGTATCTCTGGGCCCTCTCGGTAATGCACATCATAATAAGCCTTGCAAGCAAAAGACTAATGAGTTAGTCACGAGATGATGTGTTACGGAACGAGTAAAGAGACTTGCTGGTAATGAGATTGAACTAGGTATGGAGATACCGACGATCGAATCTCGGGCAAGTAACATACCGATGACAAAAGGAACAACGTATGTTGTTATGCGGTTTGACCGATAAAGATCTTCGTAGAATATGTAGGAACCAATATGAGCATCCAGGTTCCGCTATTGGTTATTGACCGGATATGAGTCTCTATCATGTCTACATAGTTCTCGAACCCGTAGGGTCCGCACGCTTAACGTTTGATGACGATCAGTATTATGAGTTTATGAGTTTTGATGTACCGAAGGTAGTTCGGAGTCCCAGATGAGATCACGGACATGACGAGGAGTCTCGGAATGTCCGAGACATAAAGATTGATATATTGGACGACTATATTCGGACACCGGAAGTGTTCCGGAAAAGTTTCGGATTTAACTGGATTGCCGGAGGGGGTTACCGGAACCCCTACAAGGGGGGATGGTCCATAGTGGGCCTTGAGGAAAGGAGAGAGGCAGCCCATAGAAGACACACAAGTTGAATTGTTCCAGCCGTGTGCGGTGCCCCCCTCCACAGAAACACACCTCGGTCATACCGTCGCGGAGCTTAGGCGAAGCCCTGCGCCGGTGAATACATCATATCCGTCACCACGCCGTCATGCTGACGAAACTCTCCCGTGAAGCTCAACTGGATCAAGAGCTCGTGGGACGTCATCGAGCTGAAAGTGTGCTGAACGCGGAGGTGTCGTACGTTCGGTGCTTGATCGGTTGAATCGCGAAGAAGTTCGACTACATCAACCGCGTCACTTGACGCTTCCGCTTCCGGTCTACGAGGGTACGTAGACACACTCTTCCCTCTCGTTGCTATGCATCTGGTAGATTGATCTTGCGTGATCGTAGGAAAATTTTAAAATACTACGTTCCCCATCACCTCCGAGCTCCACCGCCGGCTTCAGCCCGCCGGAGCTCCTCCCCCGACCGGATCCCGACTCCCCGTCGCCGCCGCACCCGGATCCGGCGAGATCCAGGCCGGATCGGACCCCGCCGCCGCCGTCCCTCGCCAGCGGCCTCGTCATCGACAACGCCGGCCCCGAGCTCCTCTTCAGCCGCCGGACATGTCCGGCTGGAGCCGGACATGTCCGCCTACCTCCTCCGTTGTGCCACTGACCCGTGGGCCCGCGCACACCCACCGACGGACGTGTCCGTCCGGACCGGACAATGTCCGCCCGACCCCGAGGTTGTTTTCCCCACTAAGTCCCTGAGTTTTGTAAATCTGATGCATACTTTGTGATGTTGTAACTTTTTGTGTGTATGTCCAAATGGAGGTTATAATATATCAAAATGTTCGTTATGATATGCTCTTCATTTTGTTCCATTGTGGCATGCTTGTTTGAGTTCATCTTGATGCCATAATCCCTGTGGCAAGAGTGCTATATGTTTAAAACTGTTGTTAACTGTAATTTTGTTAGCATGTTTGAGATGTGATAACTTTGTGCATGTTGGTCCAAATGGAGCATATGATATGTCAAAATGTTCATTGTGAAGTGCTCTACATGATGGTTGCTGTAGCATTCATGTTAGATGTCATATTGCCATGTTAAGCTCTGTTGCAAAAGTGCATGTGGGTGATAAGTGCTGAAACTTGTTATGAGATGTTGTTTTGTCTTGCTCATAGTTATTGATGTGTTTGTCTTTATGCCACATGTCTATATGTATTAGAAGCACAATCTTATGGTCTTTTATGTGGTGCAATCCACTTTCCATGATATGCCTTGAGGAGACTTAAACACGCTTGTAAACATGCCATGCCAATGTTGCTATTTTATACTTAGTGAAAAAACTGCTGAGTGTGGAATCTGTTAAACCTGATGCTATGTTTGCTTGATGCCTCACTCAGATCCTTGTATGTTTTAGTATGTCAAATGATCATGTCTTGTGGTCCATGTTATTGTCTATCAATCCATGCCCTTACTTGCACATATGGCCTGCTGTAGCTTATTTATTTCTTGCTCTCCAGTTGCTATAAATTTACTTGTCAGCCTGTTGTCAGCATGATCAATTTGGTGAAGCTAGTTGTTATTGATCCATGCCTCCTATGGAGTTGATCCAATGGAGTTGTTTGATGTATGCTATGTCTATTACATGTCCATGATCTTTATATACTTAGTAGAGTTGATATGCTTGTTGCTTTGTGCCTCCGAAGGCAGCATCGTGATGATGTTTTTGCCTTCCCAGATTTTGACTAAGTCTGGATAAATTTATTGCATCTTGCCATGCTTGTTTAATTGTGTTCTAGCAAGTTTTTGGGTGTGCTCTAAGTTCATGCTTGTTAAGTATCATGTCTATTTCACATCTATGCCTCTTGTTATCATGTTTGAGTGTTGTAGCATATATATACCTTGCTTCTTTGCTATGTTACTGTTTTTGGACAGCTTGTTGTTATATCTTGTTTCGTGTGTATGTGTTGAACCGTTGCTCCGTTTGGAGCGTGTCCTATAGGAAACTTGTGTGATTTTGCATGTAGAAGCATAATATCATGTTATTTACATGTTTGGAGTGTGTTTTCTTGTTGTTTGGATGCATCTTGCATATTTGACATGCTTGACTTGTTTTGCTCATATCTTCTAGGCCGTAGCTCCGAATTAAACAAACTTTAGATGTAACTTGACTAGAATTTCGAGTAGATCATCATGGTGCATGTTAACTTGTTGTTTAACAACTTGAACTTAAGGTTTGTTCATATCTGGACCAATTTCGAAACGTGCATATGAGGACTTGCCGGAATTGTTATATGTGGATTCCGGTCTCATTTAAACTTGTTGGTTTGTGTTGATCTTCTGTGCTTCATCCCTTGCCATGAATTGCATCATATAGACTTGTCTTGCATCCTACTAGGTTGAGCATATTTACTTGTTCTTGTGTTGTGTGTTTACCTTGTTGTATGCTTCTTCTCGCTAGTTCTTTTTCATTGCGATCGTGGGGATTCGTTCGACTACACATGGTTCGTCTTCTCGGCTTCTTCATCTTCTTCACGGATTCGTTCTTCTTCCTTGCGGGATCTCAGGCAAGATGAACGTCACCTTGGATACCTTTACTATCATTGCTATGCTAGATGTCTCAATGATATCGTTATATGTCGCGCTACCCATCTTTATTGTCAGCCTCTCTCCTTGTTGCCATGAAACCTCTAACCTTTAACACCTTCCCAGCAAAACCGTTGTTTGGCTATGTTACCTGCTTGCTCAGCCCCTCTTACAGCGTTGTTAGTTGCAGGTGAAGATGAAGATTGTTCCATGTTGGAACATGTTGTTGGAATATCACAATATATCTTAAATATATATTAACACACCTATATACTTGGCAATGGGTGGAAGGCTTGGCCTTTTGCTCGGTGTTTTGTTCCACTCATGCGACCTTAGGAGCCGATAAACCGGCATTATGTTCCTTGATTTTGTGTTCCTTACACGGTTGGGTATATGGGGACCCCTTGACAGTTCGTCTTTGAATAAAACTCCTCCAACAAGGCCCAACATTGGTTTTAATTGGCAACATAATAAAAACTTAATTAATTAATTAATTGCATAGGGAGTTAGCGCTATCCCAGCATTCTTCTACATACAGGGGGGCCAGTGCCGATGGTGTTGGCCCCAAATAGAGCACTATGCGGGGCCGCCCCTTGGCAACTTGGGGTATCTGGCACCTGTACGCTTAGCTCATCCGGTCGTGGCCTGAGACGAGATACGCGCGCACTAGTAGAAAAAGGTCAAACGTGAAGCACATTAGTCCCGGTTTGTAACAGAACCGGCACTAATATGACCATTAGTGCTGGTTCCAACGGGTAGGCGGGCGGATATCATTAGTACCGGTTCGTGGGCAACCTATAGTACCGGTTCATGCCACGAACCGGTACTAATGATGCTGTGTCAGGCTGTTGTTAGGCTAGGCACCTTTAGTTACGGTTCATGGCATGAACCAGTACTAGAGTATCTTAGTAAGATGATTTTTAGTCCCACCTCGCCAAGAGAGAGGCACTAGGAGCGGTTTATAAGCCTTTAGTGCACAGACAATGTGGGAGATGCGCAATGTTCACCTGCACGTTGCTTAGCTTCAAACCTTGAGGAATAGTGTAGACTGCACGGAGCTATGTGCAGTGCTTTGTACACTCTGTCGAAAGGCTTGAAGCTAATTAACGAGCATTGCGCCTTTTTTTGAACTCCAGACTTTTTGTGTGTTCAAAATGCACCATTCAAATCCACATCATCAATTATCAGCCCTTTCTGAATTCATTTGGTATTTTTCATTCATTTACTGATTTGTCTTGAGAGAGCTAAATGACCGTGAAATTGAAAAACACTACAAATTGAACTCTGAAAAGGTTGAAACTTGGCATGGTATCATCATTTAACCCACATGTCATGTGCAAAAAAGTAGAGAGGGTCACGGCAAAAACTGGATGCACTTCGTGTACAAAATGGACAATCTCATTCAAAATAGCAGGGTTTAGGACGAAACTCATATGATACAAAGGCATTGCATTTTTTTGAACTCCAGAGTTTTTGTGTGTTCAAAATGCACCATTCAAATCCACATCATCAGTTATTAGCCCTTTCTGAATTCATTTGGTATTTTTCATTCATTTACTGATTTGTTTTGAGAGAGCTAAATGACCGTGAAATTGAAAAGCACTACAAATTGAACTCTGAAAAGGTTGAAACTTGGCATGGTATCATCATTTCACCCACATGGCATGTGCAAAAAAGTAGAGAGGGTCACGGCAAAAACTGGATGCACTTCGTGTACAAAATGGACAATGTCTTTCGAGGTATCAAGGTTTAGGACGAAAACTCATATGATACAAAGGCATTGCATTTGTTTGAACTCCAAAGTTTTTGTGTGTTCAAAATGCACCATTCAAATACACATCATCAATTATCAGCCCTTTCTGAATGCATTTGTTATTTTTCATTCATTTACTGATTTGTTTTGAGAGAGCTAAATGACCGTGAAATTGAAAAGCACTACAAATTGAACTCTGAAAAGGTTGAAACTTGGCATGGTATCATCATTTCACCCACATGGCATGTGCAAAAAAGTAGAGAGGGTCACGGCAAAAACTGGATGCACTTCATGTACAAAATGGACAATCTCTTTCGA
>LR738711.1:872860163-872879383 GCA_902687465.1 Secale cereale | reverse complement strand
TAGGACGAAAACTCATATGTTACAAAGGCATTGCATTTTTTTGAACTCCATCGTTTTCGTGTGTTCAAAATGCACCATTCAAATCCACATCATCAATTATTAGCCCTTTCTGAATTCATTTGGTATTTTTCATTCATTTACTGATTTGTTTTGAGAGCTAAATGATCGTGAAATTGAAAAGCACTACAAATTGAAGTCTGAAAAGGTTGAAACTTGGCGTAGTATCATCATTTCACCCACATGACATGTGCAAAAAAGTAGAGAGGGTCACAGCAAAAACTGGATGCACTTCGTGTACAAAATGGACAATCTCTTTCGAGGTATCAGGGTTTAGGACGAAAACTCATATGTTACAAAGGCATTGAATTTTTTTGAACTTTTTTGAACTCCAGACTTGTTGTGTGTTCAAAATGCACCATTGAAATCCACAGAATCAATTATCAACCCTTTCTGAATTCATTCGGTATTTTTCATTCATTTACTGATTTGTTTTTAGAGAGTTAAATGAGATATAAAATGTTTGTTAGATAACTTTAGATATAGAAATGTTAGTTAGATATAAAATTTTAGATATAAAAATGTTAGATAGAAATTTTAGATATATTTGCGGCAATGTTAGATAGGTAAATTTTAGATATAGAAATTTTAGTTAGATATAAAATGAAATACCATATAAAAAAATTGTTTGTGCGCTACCCAGTGGGCCTGCAAGGCCCTGGGCCTGTATTTGCAGGCTCATAAAGGCCCAGCAGACTCACATGGCAGCGCGGCAAAGTTAGGCCCACAAGCCTGCAGTAGAGAGGAGCTCGAAGGAGCAGCCGCGACGGGGTTTATATACCAGTGCAGCTGCCCCTCGGCTAGCAAGGTGGGACTAAACTTGCCGCACCGCACCCGCGCTAGCGCACCCCCTTTAGTACCGGGTTGTGGCACCAACCGGTACTAAAGGGGTGTCTTTAGTACCGGTTAGAGCCACCAACCGGTACTAAAGGGGTGCGCTTCCCGCCGCTTGGCCTGGCCAAAACAGGCCTTTAGTACCGGTTGGTAGCTCCAACCGGTACTAAAGGTCCATCCTATATAAGAAAACACTTCAAATTTTTTTGACAGTTTCGTTCTCCCTCTGCTTCTTCTCCTCTGCCCCGTCGCCGCCGCCCCTCGTCGCCGCCCCCGTCGCCGTCGCCGCCGCCCCCGTCGTCGTCCTATCGCCTAGCCGTCGCCGTCCCGTCGCCTCGCCGTCGCCGTCCCCGTCCCCGTCGTCCCCGTCGCCGCGCCCCGCCCCGGCCTCCCGTCGTCCCCGCCTGGCCCGTCCCCGTTGCCGCGCCCCGACCCGTCGCCGTCGCCGCCCCCCTTCGCCGCGGCTAGCCGGTGAGCTCCTTTGCCCCGGCCGCCATGTCCACACACACACACACATACTGATACTTAGTTATAGAAATGTTAGTTATATAAATTTTTTATTTATAGAAATATTAGAAATGTTAGTTATATCGAAATGTTATAAATTTTTCTGTTTTTTAGTTATAGAATTATTTATAGAAATGTTAGCAATTTTTCTGTTTTTTAGTTATATAGCATTGTTAGAAATGTTATAGAAATGTTAGAATTGTTAGAAATTTTTCTGTTTTTAGTTATAGAAATAGTTATAAAAAAGTTACAATTGTTAGAAATTTTCCTATTTTTTAGTTATAGAAATAGTTATAAAAAAGTTAGAAATTTTTCTTTTTTTTAGTTCTAGAAATATTAGAAATGTTATACAAATGTTAGTTATATATATAGAAATGTTATATTTTTTTTCTGTTTTTAGTTATAGAAATATTAGAAATGTTAGTTATATAGCATTGGTAAAAATGTTATAGAAATGTTAGTTATATAAAAATGTTAGAAATTTTAGTTATCAAAATCCAATCATTAAAAAAATGTTACTTTTTGCGGGCATATACCTAGTATTTGTTCTCGACGATGCCCGGCCCGCATCCTCGCCGTCAACCCGTCCGCGACGACGTCCGGCTGACCCATGTCCGGGACTGGGCTCCGTCGGGCTGGCACTGTGTGACGCCCGAAGACCGACATCTCAGAAGATTCCAGAAGATTCCAGATGTTCCGGGTTGCCCGTGTGTTCTTTTGTGCTTGCGTTATTTATTTTTGCATTGCATCATGTCATCATGCCATCATGTCATATTTTATTTTGCATCTCAACCTAAATAAATTGTGTGGACCTTCGGTCCATTCAAATCGAGGGAAGAATGTCTTCTCTTTAAAACATATCATCCCAATATTTTTAGGGAGCTATATAATAAATATTCCATTGTTTGGAATTACCCGCAACACACGTGCATAATTTCCCCATGCTTTTCCTACTTCGAGTTACTCCTTAAATCCTTGCCAATAATTCTTTTCCGTTGTTTCGAGGTTCCTCCAAAAATTCGAACATTTTTGGACACTTCTTTAATCAAGTCTTAGTTCAAACCCATTTGAATTAAATTCAAATATGTTTGAAATATTTTTTTCGTTCATGCCTTTTCTATTTTTCTCGGACCTTGCTCATTTTATGATGCCCGAGAAAAATAGTCCTTTGTGCCAATTTTGCCCTAACCCCCTCCTTCTTCTCTTTTTCTTCTTGGCTTATCTGTAATTGGAAGTGGCAGAAATTATAAGGCAGAAGAAGAAGCCAGCCTCTTGGGCCTCCCCTTCCCCTAGCCAGCCGGCCTTAAGGCCCATCTCTCTCCTAACCCTAGAGCCCGTCGCAACGATCGCTCCCTTCTCCCACCGACCGCCGCCACCCCTCGACCCCCTCATCTCTTTCTGGCCGAGCCCCCGTTCCCCTTCTGGCCCGATCCCCTCTCTCCCTCGAGCCCGACGCTCCTCTCCCCTCGCCCTCTCGCATCGCTCCAGCCACCAGCCATGGCCGCTCCCTTCGATCCCTGCAGCGCAGCCGCGCCTTGTTCCTCTCCAGCGCGCCCGCGCCATGGCCGCGGCCAGCCAGCGTCCTCCTCTGCCGCCACCGCGCCAGTGCCTCGAGCGGCCGCGCCGTCCGGCGAACCAAGGCCAGAGCCTCCTCCGCCCTGGGCCAGCCTCCGCCGCCTCCTCCCGAGCCCCGCAGCGCCGTGCGGCCCCTCTCCAGCGCGCCCCTCGGTGGCCCGCACCATCCCCAGCGCCTGACGCCCGAGCGCCTCCAGCCGCGTTCCCTCAGCGCACCGCGGTGCCCGCGAGCCGGCCGTGTCTCCGTCTCCCGCACCTGGAGCCGCGTTCCTCAGCCCCTCGAGGAAGCCCCTCGTCCTGCTGCCTCGTCCGTCCTCGAGGCGCCCCGCATCCGTCTCCCTCCGTCCGCGCCCGAGACCTTGCTGCCATGGCCTCGACAGCGACTACCGTGCTGCCCCTTTTGTTTTTGCTCCTGTGTTGTTCTTTTGTTGTGTTGCCGTGCTGCTGTTTTGACAGAGGACCCGAGTACAACTACATAACGACGACCGAACGGCTACGAGCTCGAGAACGACTACATGAACGACTACTCAGAGACCCCAAGTACCCCTACCGTCGCCCCGTGTACCTCTACGGCAACGAGCTCCGTGAACGACTACCGTCGCCGTGTACCACTACCCTCGCCGAGACTGCTAGTACATCTACGAACTCGACGCCGGAACGACTACCGTCGCCGAAGACCGCGAGTACAACTACTTCCCTCTACAGAACGGCTACTTCCTCTCCGAACGTGAACGCCTTCTTCCTCTACGTCTCGAACCGCCCCGAAACGCACGCTTCAAAGGTATAACGAGACGACCCCGTCGATGACCCGTGTGATGCTTGTGTGGTATGAGTTGTTTCCCTTGTGTGCTCCGTGTCCGTTGTGCCCTCGTTTGTCATGTTCCTCGGTGGCCTTCGTCGCTGACCCGTGGGAACCGGTGACGGGATCGCCCCACCTTTCATCTCGTTTGACTCGCTCACGCCACCTTTTCCTTTTGCACCAGTCTCTCGATGAGTTACCGGAACCGAATTGTTGCGTGGCTTCATTTTGGTTATCATCGCCGTGGCACCCCTTTCCACCACGGTGACAATACTTCATATCTTCTTCATGTCAACTTTTAATAAAAATTGCATTAACTTGATCATGTCATCCGCATCATGTTAACAACACTAAAATGTTTAATTGTTGTTTGCTTATAATTACTAAACATGCTCATGGGGATTTTCTGGATATGTTGTTGTTATTTCCGGCCCCATTTACAATGTCCAAATAGTGTAGTTTTATTATTGTTTCCCCTCTTGCTATGTTAACCAACATTTAATCTTGTCTTGTAAATAATGAGGGTCAACTAAATAAATAAATGTGGTGTTTCGTCAATATGCAACTCGTTGCATATTGAGCTCCACTTAACTTGTAGTGTTGTTTGTGCACCTTTGCCATGCCATGCATATTTAAACCGGACATGCATCATACTTGTTTGTGCATCGTATGCCATGTTTATGCTTGTGTGTTTACCGTGTTGTTTCTTCTTTCCGGTTGCTTCTCTTGTTAGCTTCGGTTTCGTTCCGGAGTTGTGAGGATTCGCTCGACTGTGTTGCTCCGTCCACTTCGTGGATCCGTTCTTCTCCCTTGTGGAATCCCAGGCAAGATGACCGAACCCGGATACCATTACTATCTTTGCCTATTGCTAGTAGTCTCGATCTATAGTATTTGCCTCGATGCCCATGTTTTCCTGTCAGCCTCCTATTGTAACCATGAACCTGTCTAACCACCCTACCTATGCAAACCGTTGAATGGCTAAGTACGCTTCGCTCAGCCCCTCTTATAGCATTGCTAGTTGCAGGTGAAGATTGAAGATGCTTGCTTCATGTTGAAGTTGTTGGGTTATATCACACTATATAAATGCTTAAATGAAATCATCTATATATTGGCAAGGGTGGAAGGCTAAGCCTTTTGCTTGGTGATTTGTTCCACTCATGCCGTTAGGAACCGTATAAACCGGTTTTATGTTCCTTGATTATGCGTTCCTAACACGGTTGAGGTGTATGGGACCCCCTTGATAAACCGCTAAGTGCTAAGTCTTTTCCAGCAAGTCCCAACATTGGTACTATTCGCCTAATAACTAATAAAACTTGCATAGGGACTAGCTATCCCTTTTATTTTATTTCAACAACCCCGGGCCAGTGCTCCACATAAGTGTTGGTCCGAAACAGGGGTCCTGTGGGGCCACCACGAGGAAACTCGAGGTTTGGTAAAAACCCGTAGCATCACCCATCCGGTCGTGTCCTGAGACTAGATACGCGCGGCTACCTATCAGGGTGCCGACACGCCGGGAGGATTTGCTGGATTAGCCTTACCTTAGTTCGGAGTATCTTGAGCACGGGATTCCGAGAATAGTCGGGTCTTCCCACCTATGGAGTTGCGACTCCGCGGATCGTGGGCTTGTAATGGGTCAAGTTGGAACACCCCTGCAGGGTTTGAACTTTCAAAAGCCGTGCCCGCGGTTATGTGGCAGATGGGAGCTTGTTAATATCCGGTTGTAGAAAACTTGACACCATGTTACAATACACTACCAGCGTGCGTACCGTGACTGTCATTTTCCGAAAGGGTTTCGGGAGATGAACACGGTGGGGTTATGTTTGACTGGCTTTAGTTAGGATCACTTCGTGATCATCTCTCGACCGAGGCACCTTCTCTTCTTGCTCTCTTTTACGTAAGTAGTGCTAGTGCTGCTGCAGACTGTTGTTCCTTCACCTCTTGTTCTTTCTTCAGCCTTGTCCTCACCCAAGGCTTAAATAGTCGTGTTACCCGGGAACGGGATTGCTGAGTCCTCTGTGGCTCATAGTTACTTCACCACACCAGATGCAGGTTCAGCCGAGTTTGATGCAGGAGCTGGTTCAAGTACTTCACCAGGAGTTCGATGAAGAGTGTGTCCGTTTGCTTGTGACGTTTCGATCAGTAGTGGTTCTTCTACTAGGATTCGATCCTGACCTGTGGCTTTATGTTGTTTTGGTATCTTTCTTTTGGATCTTCACCCGTAGTCGGGTTGTGATGTTTTGAATGATGTATTCCTTATGAATTGTATTGTGTGAAGTGGCGAGTGTAAGCCAACTATCTTCTTTTGCAAATTAATCCCTCTTTTACATGAGTCGTGCATAGATACCAAACTTGAGATCATTCTAGGATGGGCTTATACCTTTAAGTCGTGCCTCGACACGTAGGAGGTATAGTCCCATCCTGGGCATTACAAGTTGGTATTCAGAGCCTTCTCCGACCTAGGAGCCCCCACTGATTGATCGAATCGTTGACGGTTGAGTCTAGGCACACACTGAAAATGTTTTGAGTCCTATATTTATATTGGAGAGTAGGATTTCTTTGCTCCTCATCCCTTTTCACTCTGGTGAGGACTACTGACGACTACTCTTGTCTCTATTACTTTTGAAAATTGCACCAAATTTTTTTAGGAATCCCGCGAGTATTCTGGGATTGTTTCGATGTTCTTGTGACGAGGATATTGTTCTCGATGCCTCCTGTCATTAGGGGTTGTGGCAGTGTCCCGGGGAGTTGAGCTTCGGGGTATTGTCGTCACAAGCATATCGCGGCAGTACTAGAATACTTAAGACGACCGACATCGAAAACTCTCCTATGCGGTTAGTGGCAAGATAACCCCGACATCACCCAGTACTGGGGAGGTAGTTCGAGAGTATTGCCATAGCTTGTATAGTGGATGCGTTTCGAAGGTCCGAGGTAAACGGTTTCCGAGAACAACTGGTTATGTGTTGAAGGATGGATACAGCTGGATGTAGGTTTAGAGTTGATTGCGCGGTGCTTCCCCTGTATCCCCAACACCTGATTGCATAACTGGAAACTTTCGGAAATTAATAGGTGGGTTCATCTAGTAGTTCTAGGCATTCTTCCAACGGATGCACGATATGAAGTTCGGGGTTCTACATTGAGTGAAGTGGTTTTATGGACTTGTTCTGATCGGGAGTTGCATCTTAAAGGGTCCTTGGCTATGCTGATCCAGGGATTGCAAAACCCTTTTGTAACACGCTCCATGAGCTTTCAGCACGAAGATGTCGAACGAAGCTTCTATCTTGTATTTGTTCTATCTGCTCCTTGTTCCTTTTTATTTATCTTTTGTTCTCCAAGTGGCTTCTCGACAAGTTGATGTACCTACGGAATTCATTCGTTCAATTCTCTGTTCGGATGATATTGTGAAGATCATGTTACATATCTATCCTTTGTTCTTGTCTTGATTCTGGTATTCGAGTTGCTTCGATGTCAAATGTTGATTCCATACCTTTCTTAATCGGTGTTCTCATATTTCTATGGGAGTGCTAGTCCTTCTTAATCATCAAGATGATTATGTTAAATCCTTTTCAACCGGTGTGCCTTCTCTTCAAGTTATTCCATACAGACGTCGTTCAGAATTCTGACGATTTGTCTTTTTCATTCATCCCAAGTTGTCGTTGTTTTCCCCACCCTCCCACCCTTTTCTTCTTGGAGCCAGAAATTCTCAAATGAAGTATCCATTTTATTCATGTGATATTTCTTCATTTTTTTTCCTTCAATGTTCTTATCCGGTGATTTATCGTGAAGATGCTCAAGAGCTTCAAGTTCATCATTCTTTGTTTTCATAATTCTGCGGTGAATGTAATTCAAGATTTCGGTGTTGATCTTATCCTTTTTCCTCATTTCTCAATGCTTTCTTATTCCGGTGCACCAATTAATCATTCTCCTCTTGCTATTCATATCCGGAGTGCTGAAGATTCATAATTCCATTCTTAATCCGTTCAAATTATTATTTGAGGATTGTCATCTTATTCAAGCCATTTAATGCAACCGGTGCAATATCTCTTAAGCAATCTTTTCCAACGGTGATTTCTTTAGTGGGCCCTAACCCACAGGTCTTTTTCCAGGATCTTACCTGACTCTTCTATTTTCCGGAGTATTCTGAAATTCTTTTCAAGTGTGACGTAAGAATGATTTGCATCAGTCACATGCCTTCCCCAAGATCGCTTTCAAATTCTTTTCATCGTTGGTTCAACCTTTTTAATTCTTCATTCCGGAGTGCTCAACAATTCTTCATGGCATTTCTCGTCTTCATTCTCAACATTTGGAGACCGGAGAAGAGTTTCTCTTAATCCTGGCCCGTTCTCTTCAAGATTCGTGGTTCTAGCTTCTTGCCATCCTCATTATTGTTCCGATTATGAGGAATTATTTTTATACTCGTCCGGAGCATTTCATGAACTCTTTTCTTTGTGTTCCTCCGAAGGCCATCATTTCAGAAGATTCTTCGTTCTCAGTTTTCAACTTCGTTCTTCAAATATTCTTCATTGATGCCTCTTCGTTCGTCTCAACATTTTTACGGTGGTTCTTTCAAGTTTACTCTTCCGTTGTTATCATTTTAATTCACTCGTTCTTTTCATAATCCTACCGGTGGTTCGTTGAGTAATTATCAGAGCTTGTGCGAGATCTCTCTTAATTCTTCCAACGAGAATAAGTAGTATGCCAAATCCTTTGGTTGTCATCAATTTAAATTGGTGAAGGAGATCCATGACATAATTCTTATGCTTATTCCTTCAAGGTGATTTAATCTCTTTTTCCGGAGCTTGTTCATCGTATCATATTCTTGGTCCTGAGTTGTTCATCTTGTTTTCCGGAGCTCCAAGTTATTTCTGTTATATCATTTCAAACCCCCATCTAATTCATCGCAGGGCTTGAATCTTATTCTCTTCATCTTTCACTTCTAATGCTTTCAATACCGGAGTTTTCATGGTGGTTCATCAAGATTTAATTCATCCTCGAAGTCTTCATCAAGATTCTTGTTGGAGCTCAAGCATTCTTCATCATGCATTCCAATTGCAATTCTTTCTACCTTATCTTTTCAGATGGTGTTATGTCATTCTTGACAATTCCTTCATGTTTTATGATTCACGAGTTAATCAAGAATGAGATATTTAAACCTATCATTTTCTTTGTTCAGGAGATCTTTCCAACCATTCAATTTATTTGTTGGATTAATCTTGGGTTGTTTTTCACCTAAAAGCTTTCCCTAAGGATTGTTGTTATTATGGTGCTTACAAATGACCCAAGTTCTTCATTTATCATTCCGGTGAATTAAGTTTATCGTCTCCTTGTTGATCTCAATGCAATCAAATGTTTCCGTCAGTGGCTGGTTGTCACCTCATAATTTTGAGATGTTTTCCATAAGCCCACATCAAGCTTATTCGTTTTCGTTGTTGATTTTTTTCCAACAACTCCGTTCAACCCTTCTTCGTAAGGATGCTCTTTCAAATTCAATTTTGGGAGAAGTTGTCTTTTCCTCTCCGTTCAATTCTTTCATTGATTTTTATGCCATTCTTTCATTCCGGAGGCATTGTAATATTGCTCTCTTTGACCATCATCTCGTTTTTTATCGAGATCATGTTCTTTCCTTGTTTATCTATTTAACCGGAGTGTTGTGTCCTCCATTCTAGTCCCCTCATCTCATATAGTTTAGCCTCTCTTTTCAACCGGAGTGCTGTCTGAAATCTTTCTTAACCTTGTGCCATTCTTTTAATTGTTTCGGAGACAATATGTTGTTGTTTTCATTAAGTATCTTCCCATCTCCTCAAGTTCTTGTTAATTCCTTCCATTTTCAGACGGAGTGCTGTCCAAATTCTGTCATTCTTATTCCTTGGCTATACCATTGCGGTTTCTTATTCTTTTGATCCGTGAGCTCTTGTTTCATGTCTTTCAACCTTCAAGGTTCTCATTATGCTCCTTGTTACTCTTTCTAACGGAGAGTTTTCATATTCGTTCATCTCCGTTGTATTTTTTTTCTTTTTCTTTCAACTTGTTCAACCTCTCAAGGTTCTTTGGTTTCACTCATCTGTCAAAGAAGCAACTTTGTTTTACCCCTTCCTCTTCCGTTTTTACCCGGTGCTATCTCTAGGATCTCAGGTCAAGATCCTCTGTTAGTGTGGGAGAGCTGTGACGCCCGAAGACCGACGTCCCAGAAGATTCCAGAAGATTCCAGATGTTCCGGGTTGCCCGTGTGTTCTTTTGTGCTTGCGTTATTTATTTTTGCATTGCATCATGTCATCATGCCATCATGTCATATTTTATTTTGCATCTCAACCTAAATAAATTGTGTGGACCTTCGGTCCATTTAAATCGAGGGAAGAATGTCTTCTCTTTAAAACATATCATCCCAATATTTTTAGGGAGCTATATAATAAATATTCCAATGTTTGGAATTACCCGCAACACACGTGCATAATTTCCCCATGCTTTTCCTACTTCGAGTTACTCCTTAAAACCTTGCCAATAATTCTTTTCCGTTGTTTCGAGGTTCCTCCAAAAATTCGAACATTTTTGGACACTTCTTTAATCAAGTCTTAGTTCAAACACATTTGAATTAAATTCAAATATGTTTGAATTATTTTTTCCGTTCATGCCTTTTCTATTTTTCTCGGACCTTGCTCATTTTATGATGCCCGAGAAAAATAGTCCTTTGTGCCAATTTTGCCCTAACCCCCTCCTTCTTCTCTTTTTCTTCTTGGCTTATCTGTAATTGGAAGTGGCAGAAATTATAAGGCAGAAGAAGAAGCCAGCCTCTTGGGCCTCCTCTTCCCCTAGCCAGCCGGCCTCAAGGCCCATCTCTCTCCTAACCCTAGAGCCCGTCGCAACGATCGCTCCCTTCGCTCCCTTCTCCCACCGACCGCCGCCACCCCTCGACCCCCTCATCTCTTTCTGGCCGAGCCCCCGTTCCCCTTCTGGCCCGATCCCCTCTCTCCCTCGGGCCCGACGCTCCTCTCCCCTCGCCCTCTCGCATCGCTCCAGCCACCAGCCATGACCACTCCCTTCGATCCCTGCAGCGCAGCCGCGCCTTGTTCCTCTCCAGCACGCCCGCGCCATGGCCGCGGCCAGCCAGCGTCCTCCTCTGCCGCCACCGCGCCAGTGCCTCGAGCGGCCGCGCCGTCCGGCGAACCAAGGCCCGAGCCTCCTCCGCCCTGGGCCAGCCTCCGCCGCCTCCTCCCGAGCCCCGCAGCGCCGTGCGGCCCCTCTCCAGCGCGCCCCTCGGTGGCCCGCACCATCCCCAGCGCCTGACGCCCGAGCGCCTCCAGCCGCGTTCCCTCAGCGCGCCGCGGTGCCCGCGAGCCGGCCGTGTCTCCGTCTCCCGCACCTGGAGCCGCGTTCCTCAGCCCCTCGAGGAAGCCCCTCGTCCTGCTGCCTCGTCCGTCCTCGAGGCGCCCCGCATCCATCTCCCTCCGTCCGCGCCCGAGACCTTGCTGCCATGGCCTCGACAGCGACTACCGTGCTGCCCCTTTTGTTTTTGCTCCTGTGTTGTTCTTTTGTTGTGTTGTCGTGTTGCTGTTTTGACAGAGGACCCGAGTACAACTACATAACGACGACCGAACGGCTACGAGCTCGAGAACGACTACATGAACGACTACTCGGAGACCCCAAGTACCCCTACCGTCGCCCCGTGTACCTCTACGGCTACGAGCTCCGTGAACGACTACCGTCGCCGTGTACCACTACCCTCGCCGAGATCGCTAGTACATCTACGAACTCGACGCCCGAACGACTACCGTCGGCGAAGACCGCGAATACAACTACTTCCCTCTACGGAACGGCTACTTCCTCTCCGAACGTGAACGCCTTCTTCCTCTACGTCTCGAACCGCCCCGAAATACACGCTTCAAAGGTATAACGAGACGACCCCGTCGATGACCCGTGTGATGCTTGTGTTGTATGAGTTGTTTCCCTTGTGTGCTCCGTGTCCGTTGTGCCCTCGTTTGTCATGTTCCTCGGTTGCCTTCGTCGCCGACCCGTGGGAACCGGTGACGGGATCGCCCCACCTTTCATCTCATTTGACTCGCTCACGCCACCTTTTCCTTTTGCACCGGTCTCTCGACGAGTTACCGGAACCGAATTGTTGCGTGGCATCATTTTGGTTATCGTCACCGTGGCACCCCTTTCCACCACGGTGACAATACTTCATATCTTCTTCATGTCAACTTTTAATAAAAATTGCATTAACTTGATCATGTCATCCGCATCATGTTAACAACACTAAAATGTTTAATTGTTGTTTGCTTATAATTACTAAACATGCTCATGGGGATTTTCTGGATATGTTGTTGTTATTTCCGGCCCCATTTAAAATGTCTAAATAGTGTAGTTTTGTTATTGTTTCCCCTCTTGCTATGTTAACCAACATTTAATCTTGTCTTGTAAATAACGAGGGTCAACTAAATAAATAAATGTGGTGTTTCGTCAATATGCAACTCGTTGCATATTGAGCTCCACTTAAATTGTAGTGTTGTTTGTGCACCTTTGCCATGCCATGCATATTTAAACCGGACATGCATCATACTTGTTTGTGCATCGTATGCCATGTTTATGCTTGTGTGTTTACCGTGTTGTTTCTTCTTTCCGGTTGCTTCTCTTGTTAGCTTCGGTTTCGTTCCGGAGTTGTGAGGATTCGCTCGACTGTGTTGCTCCGTCCACTTCGTGGCTCCGTTCTTCTCCCTTGTGGAATCCCAGGCCAGATGACCGAACCCGGATACCATTACTATCTTTGCCTATTGCTAGTAGTCTCGATCTATAGTATTTTCCTCGATGCCCATGTTTTCCTGTCAGCCTCCTATTGTAACCATGAACCTGTCTAACCACCCTACCTATGCAAACCGTTGAATGGCTAAGTACGCTTCGCTCAGCCCCTCTTATAGCATTGCTAGTTGCAGGTGAAGATTGAAGATGCTTGCTTCATGTTGAAGTTGTTGGGTTATATCACACTATATAAATGCTTAAATGAAATCATCTATATATTGGCAAGGGTGGAAGGCTAAGCCTTTTGCTTGGTGATTTGTTCCACTCATGCCGTTAGGAACCGTATAAACCGGTGTTATGTTCCTTGATTATGCGTTCCTAACATGGTTGGGGTGTATGGGACCCCCTTGATAAACCGCTAAGTGCTAAGTCTTTTCTAGCAAGTCCCAACATTGGTACTATTCGCCTAATAACTAATAAAACTTGCATAGGGACTAGCTATCCCTTTTATTTTATTTCAACAACCCCGGGCCAGTGCTCCACATGAGTGTTGGTCCGAAACGGGGGTCCTGCGGGGCCACCAGGAGGAAACTCGAGGTTTGGTAAAAACCCGTAGCATCACGCATCCGGTCGTGTCCTGAGACTAGATACGCGCGGCTACCTATCAGGGTGTCGACATGCTGGGAGGATTTGCTGGATTAGCCTTACCTTAGTTCGGAGTATCTTGAGCACGGGATTCTGAGAATACTCGGGTCTTCCCACCTATGGAGTTGCGACTCCGCGGATCGTGGGTTTGTAATGGGTCAAGTTGGAACACTCCTGCAGGGTTTGAACTTTCGAAAGCCGTGCCCGCGGTTATGTGGCAGATGGGAGCTTTTTAATGTCCGGTTGTAGAAAACTTGACACCATGTTACAATACACTACCAGCGTGCGTACCGTGACTGTCATTTTCCGAAAGGGTTTCGGGAGATGAACACGGTGGGGTTATGTTTGACTGGCTTTAGTTAGGATCACTTCGTGATCATCTCTCGACCGAGGCACCTTCTCTTCTCGCTCTCTTTTACGTAAGTAGTGCTAGTGCTGCTGCAGACTCTTATTCTTCCTTCACCTCTTGTTCTTTCTTCAGCCTTGTCCTCACCCAAGGCTTAAATAGTCGTGTTACCCGGGAACGGGATTGCTAAGTCCTCTGTGGCTCACAGTTACTTCACCACACCAGATGCAGGTTCAGCCGAGTTTGATGCAGGAGCTGGTTCAAGTACTTCACGAGGAGTTCGATGAAGAGTGTGTCCGTTTGCTTGTGACATTTCGATCAGTAGTGGTTCTTCTACTAGGATTCGATCCTGACCTGTGGCTTTATGTTGTTTTGGTATCTTTCTTTTGGATCTTCACTCGTAGTCGGATTGTGATGTTTTGAATGATGTATTGCTTATGAATTGTATTGTGTGAAGTGGCGAGTGTAAGCCAACTATCTTCTTTTGCAATTTAATCCCTCTTTTACATGAGTCGTGCAAAGATACCAAACTTGAGATCATTCTAGGATGGGCTTATACCTTTAAGTCGTGCCTCGACACGTAGGAGGTATAGTCCCATCCTGGGCATTACACACTGGGAGGTGCTGCCTGGAGGGGCGCGCCGCTTGATGAGGAACCCGGCCCCGGGTCCCGTCGTCGACCCTGATCTCGTTTGGTGGCGTTCGCGTGGGCCAGTTTCGGTGCGGAGGGAGCCAGCCCCGCCGGAGGTGGTACGTCGCCTTGTCAGGGAGGAGGACGAGCACGTCCATCTCTACATGGTTGCGTTAGAGGGCGGCAGGTTCTCCAATACCTGTCAGTTTCTTCAGGGATCTCACTTCAGCCATGATCCTGTGAGGGTTCCTTCTCTTTGGGTGTCCACCGCCCGTGCCTTAGGAACCGCGAGTGTCCTAGATTCTTCTGTAGTATTCGATCTTTATTAGCTACCTAGCTAGTGATGTATTCGATATTATATATTATTCGAGATGATGTATTCGAGATTATATATTATTCGAGACGATGTATTCGAGATTATATCTATTATTCGAGACGATGTAATTTGAATACAAAATTGTTTT
This sequence comes from Secale cereale, assembly GCA_902687465.1. NCBI lineage: Eukaryota > Viridiplantae > Streptophyta > Magnoliopsida > Poales > Poaceae > Secale > Secale cereale. The sequence goes on along the minus strand of LR738711.1, from coordinate 872,864,798 downwards.
ATATTTCTTTTGGATTAGTTAAATAAAAGCTATGGCGGACAATACCGGCAGAGAGGGAGAACAGACCCTGTTCGATATGATACGCCATCCTCGTGGGCCAGATGATGATCAGAATGAAGAAGATTATGACGGCTCCGAATTTCTAAACAACACCGGAGAGGGTGATATGATATTCGATCGCGACGACCGAATTGATGAAGTCATGAACTACGATTATGATGATGACGAAGAAAATGTTGATCTTGAAACAACAAAGACCGGCGAGGTATATATATTTATATAAGCAGGCACATCTGGTGATCATCACATGTTTTAAATGAGTTGAAGATATATTAACGAATCGATCTTTCTTCTTTTAGCCATCCGGATCGAGCAAATCTTCAGGCAATAGGACGAAACGAGGCCCAAACAAATTGTTGAAGGAGGGCGTAAAGTACAATATCGAGGCAATCAGACCTAATGGCGAACCATTAGTGCCTAAGAAAATTGCGGACAAGTTCGTTCGTTAGTGCGGAGTTCTTGTGAAGGACCAACTCCCGATCTCCCTTCAAGAATGGAGAAAGCCAGCAAAGCCACGTCTAGATGTTACTTTTGTCGACGACAGACAAAAAAGTCTGCTTTGAAAAAATCTCATGGAACATTTCACCCTACCAGATCATTTCATAGAAGCAGATGTGCAGAAAGTCAAGGACGCTGCTCTTAGGAAGATGGCGGTTGCATTCAAGAACCACAAGAATCGTGAATGGGACAAGTACGTCAAGGGAGGAAGGAAGACTCTAGTATTCGAGGGAACACTAGAGAAGCAAAGTGCTCATTGGGACAATTTCGTGAAATTCAAGGATTCAAAATTAGCTAAGGAACGGTCGAGAATAAACAAGAAGAATGCCAAAAAAAGGATAAGTTCCATAAGTTGGGGCCAGGTGGCTACGCGGTGGCAATGCCTAAGTGGGATAAGTTTGAGAAAGAGATGGAGGATGCAGGTGTCACTCCGGTTACTAGGAGCTGGCCCCCCTAGGTGCAGGACTTGGTTCTATGCGCATGGGGGGGAGTTGGACCCGAAGCCAAGCAAAGTTTCGACGAAGGCATGTCTGAAAGGAGCCGACGATAAGCTACTTGTTGCAATAGAAGAGGCTCGATCGGGGGTGTACCAGCCCAATAGAGAGAACGACGAGCTTACGCGTGCCCTAGGAAATCCTGAACACCCGGGAAGAACACGAGGCAATGGCGCTATTCCGTGGTATGAGGGGTTTTCGTACTGGAACGCCGACTACAGAACACGTGCGAAAAGGAAGATTGCGGAGGAGAAGCAGAGGAAATGGAGGAGGAGCAGAGGAAGCTGGACTATGAACGCCTTCAAGGCCTAGAATCAAAGAACGCGGACTTGGCAGTCAAATTCCAGCGGTAGCAGGAGCAGATCGACTCACTTAGCCAGCAAAGGGGGTCTCAGCAGCTGCAGCAGCTAGCAGATGATCCAACATTGCATACCACTGCCCCATCCATGCCGAGAAGCAGCGTGGGTTCCGGCCCGGGCGACGCAATGCTGGATAGATACCCCGTGGATGACATCATGGAGAACACTAACTGCGAGCTACACTTCAAAATGAAGAACATATCCATGAAGGTGGCGGACGCTGTTGTTTATACAAATGCCCCTGAGGCAACCTTCCATTGCAACCCGATTCCAGTAGGCTATGCTCGTGTCTTGGTTGATGAGGTGGTGGACCAATATTCGGGGCTAGAGCTTGACATTCCTGGAGGTGACGAGGAGCACACACTCGGAGAGGCCAAACATCGTACCATCCTATGGAGAAAGGATTGCATCATCTTTCGAAGGCCACCGACACCGCGTCAGCCGACTCCTCGTCGAAGTCCGCCACCGAGTCAGCAGGCTCCCGCTCATGCAAGTCCACCAACGCGTCAGGCCACTCCTCCTCCTCCAAGTCCGGCAAAGCATCAGGCCACTCCTCCTCCAAGTCCGACACAACGTCAGACGTCCACTCCTCCTCCAAGTACAACACAACTTCAGGCCACTCCTCCTCCAAGTCCGGTACAGCTTCAGGACACTCCTCCTCGTCCAACTCAGCCCCGTCAGCCATCTCCGCCGCCTCAGCAATCGCAGAAGAGACACCCCACAGCTATGGTGCGTAGCGGTACGAGTCGAGGCAGTACAGGAAGTACAGGCGGAGGCAAGCGATATAAATATGGTCCAAGCCTCACTGAACCTCCTCAGAGGGCTTACGACAGGACCAAGGAGCAAACCAAGGCCATAGTGCGGGCAGAAGTGGACGCCCATTTTGGACCGATACCGCCACCGCCACCAAGGGAGAAAGTGCCTGAGGAAAAGATTGACCACTTCATTCGTATGGCTGAACCACCAGCTCCCAAGCCTGTTGACACAGACTATGAGCGCCACATCAGGAAGTTAAATCGAGCACGTCAACAGAAGGAGGCGAGCTTGAGCGCGAGCAAACAACAAGCAGCTGTCAAAAAATGCGGGAAAGCCGTTCCCCAGCTGGGAGAACAGGCGGCGCAATCGATCCCCTCGCTTGTTGTGCCAACAACACATGAGAGTACGTGCGCCCAATATTATTGTGGGCAAACAGTTTACGTTCTCGGGGAGGGCAATGTGGTAATAACCGAGGAGCATATAACGCAGGATGAAATTCTCAACATCACTGTTGGACAACTCCTCGAGATCGAGCCCATGCCTGTGCTTACAGAGGAGGAAATATGTGACGCCCGAAGACCGACGTCCCAGAAGATTCCAGATGTTCCGGGTTTCCCGTGTGTTTCTTTTGTGCTTGCTTTATTTATTTTTGCATTGCATCGTGTCATCATGCCATCATGTCATTAATATTTGCATCTCAACTTAAATAAATTGTGTGGACCTTGGGTCCATTTAAATCGAGGGAAGGATGGCTTCTCTTTAAAACATATCCTCCTAATATTATTAGGGAGCTATTTTAAATAAATATTCCATTGCTTTGGAATCACCCAAACACACTTGCATATTTTCCCCATGCCTCTTTAATTCAAGTTTCACCGTCAAAACCTCCCTATATTTCTTTTTCCGTTTATCGAGGTTCCTCTAAAAACCTCAACACTTTTGGACACTTTTAAGTCATGCCCTAATTCAATTCATTTGAATGTAATTCAAATGAGTTCGAGTTTATCTCTTGCATTCTTGCCTCTCCTATTTTTTGTGGACCGTGGACATTTTTGCGAGTCCAGTAAAATTAACCTCTTGTCCAAATTCTGTTCCTAACCCTTCCTTTCTTCTCTTTTTCTTCTTTGCTATTTAATTTCTGTTTTGGGAAATAGCATTAGAGAGAAGAAGAAGAGCAGAGAGCCCAGCTGGGCCTCTTAGCTGGCCCATCTGCCCATCTGGCCTCCTGGCCTGCCTCCTCCATCCTATCCCTAGCGACCGCATCTGATACGTCCAAAACGTATCTATAATTTCTGCTTGCTCCATGCCACTTTGGGTGATATTGCTATGATATTCATACACTTCCATACACTTTTGATCATATTTGGACTAACCTACTAATCCAGTGCACCCTGGTGCCAGTTTCTGTTTTCGGCTGATTTTGTATTTCAGGTTTTCACATTATGAGAACTGTCAGGAAAAATCCAGAAAAATTATATAAAAAATCAGCATTCCGGAACCTACCTTGCGCCCGAAGTACAGCTGGGGGGGGGGGGCCACCAGGGCTCCAGGCGCCCTGGCGGCGCGCCCCCCCTGGGCCGCGCCGGGGGGCGCCTGGGCCCCCCGAAGCCCGTCTGGTGCCCCCCTTTGGCATATATTTAGAGCGTCCCTCGAAACCCTCGGGACGGGAACTCTTTTTCGCGATCTCATCTCTGTTCCGCCGCCGTCGCCGCTTCCAAGATCGGGAGCACCAGGAGAACTCTTCCCGGCACCCTGCCGGAGGGGAGGATCACCACCGGGAGCTTCTCCACCACCATGGACGCCTCCCGAATGAGTTGTGAGTAGTCTCCCTTGGATCATGAGTCCATGACCAGTAGCTATGTGATGTTCTCCTCCCGTTCTTGTGCTTCACTAATTAGTCCTCGTGAGCTGCCCTACATGATCGAGGCACATATGTAATCCTTATGCTGTTGCTATGTTGAGTTTGCTGGGATCCGATGGATTATGAGATTATGTTTAGATTGTGATTGAGTAATATATTTGATCTACCTCTTTTATATTTATGTTCATAAGTAATTCTTGCATGTTCTCCGTTGTTATTTATTGCTTTGGCCATGTAATACGTAGTGACTCCAAGAGGGAACGTTATGCTCGATTGTGGGTTCATGCCCCTCGATGACTAGCTTGAGTGACAGAAACATGAGTCTAGGGGATGTGCTGTTGCCACAAGGGGGAAAACAACGGTGCTTGTGCCCGCGGGTGCAAGGATTGTTTACTTTACGCAAAGTTCTTTTAATGCAGTTGTCTGTTGCATTGAGTTTACACTATGGGTGGGACTCGCAACTTAATACCAGCGAGATGTTCTGGATAGATATCTCAAGGTGGATGATTAGTAGTAGATATTGATGGATTTCGGTCTACTTACTTTGGCGTACCGCCCATGTTTTGAACCTCAACCTTTCTTGCAATGTAGTCAGCATTGGTTTGCG
>LR738711.1:872825967-872860153 GCA_902687465.1 Secale cereale | reverse complement strand
TTTGCTAAGGGAAAACACTTCCACAACACTGCATCTTTCACCTTCCACTTGGGGTAACCAACGAGGGGTTAGAGGCCCATCAAGGAGTATTTTCTGGCGCCGTTGCCGGGGACTCCACTCTTCAGGATAGGGGAGTTGCATGCTATCTTTTACCTTTGCTTTTTAGTCTTGTTAGTTTACCTTTCAGTTTTTGCTTTAGTACCTTTTATCGAAAATCACAAAAATAGTTATCTTGCTTGCTTGCTACTATGGGTTCCACCGAGAACACCAAGTTGTGTGACTTCACTAGTCACAACAACGATGACTTTATCAGCACACCTATCACTACACCTGCCACTTCAGCACTTTCATATGAAATTAAACCTGCTTTACTGAACTTAGTCATGAAAGATCAATTCTCCGGTGCTGGAGATGATGCTGCTTTACACTTAAACAATTTTGTTGAACTTTGTGATATGCAAAAGTACCAAGAAATAGATGGTAATATTGTTAAGCTTAAGCTTTTTCCTTTCTCCTTGAGAGGAGGAGCAAAAATTTGGTTTCAGTCTTTGCCTAGAAATAGCATAGATTCATGGGACAAGTGCAAAGATGCTTTAATTGGAAAATACTATCCACCTGCTAAGATTATCCAACTTAGAAGTAACATAATGAATTTTAAACAATTGGATAATGAACACGTTGCCCAAGCTTGGGAACGTATGCAATCTCTTATCAAGAACTGCCCTACTCATGGTTTGACTACTCGGATGGTTATCCAAACTTTTTATGCAGGCTTGAACTTTACCTCGCGGAACTTTTTAGATTCGGCCGCGGGAGGAACTTTTATGTCAACTACACTTGGTGCTGCCACAAAGCTTCTCGATGAGATGATGACCAACTATTCCCAATGGCACACCAAACGCGCTCCAACAGGTAGGAAGGTAAACTCTGTCGAGGAGATTTCCTCCTTAAATGAAAAAGTTGACTTGATCATGTCTCTACTTTCGAAGCAATCTTCTGTTGATCCTCATGATGTTCCTTTAAATTCTTTGATTGCTCAAGAACAAGTAGATGTGAACTTTATCTCTAGAAACAATTTTAACAACAATGCTTATAGGAGTAACTTTGGTAACAATTCTAGACCGTTCCCCTCTAATTCTTATGGGAACAACAATGCTTATCCTATCACCAAGAACTCCACTACTGAACTAGAGATTATGCTTAAAGATTTCATCACTACCCAAAAAGCCTTTAATAAGAGTGTTGAAGAAAAACTACATAAACTAGATGATCTTTCTTTTAAGGTAGACCATTTAGCCAATGAGGTAAAATTGCTAAATATTAAACTTCTCCTCTTGAGGAGAGGGAAGTCACTCCTATAAATGCTATTCAAGTGCAAATTAATGAAAACATTAGGATGATGGCTAAACTTAAAGAGAGATGGGCTAGAGAAAGGGAGGAAGAGGATAGAATTAAGAGCCTTCCTACCCACCACACTGTTGCTACTATCCAAGTTATTGAGGATGTTCAAACTCTTAGCACCCAATGTACTCCTGGTCCCAATGGACCTATTAATGGTGATGCTATGACTATAGAAACTACCAAACAAGTGAACCTAAAGGACACCACTACCACTTTACTTGATGCTCGTGACCTTGATTTTGATAATTGCACTCTTACCGAAGTTATTGATTTCCTTCACAAGATGTCTAGAGACCCCCGCACTAGCACGCTTAACCTTGCCTTTACAGAGCATATCACTAATGCTCTCATCAAAGCTAGGGAGGAGAAACTTAGAGTAGACGCCTCCATACATAGAAAGCTAGAAGATGGTTGGGATCCTATGATACAAATTAAATTGAATGACTTCTCTTGCTATGCATTATGTGATGTTGGAGCTAGTACCTCTGTTATGCCCAGAAGAATATATGATATGCTTAAATTGATACCTTATGATTCTTGTTCTTTTGGTGTTCGTCTCGTTTATTCTTCCATAAAGAAACCTTTGGGGAGGATCGACGATGTTCTTATCGTTGTTAATGATAATTATGTTCCCGTTGATTTCACTATTATGGATATTGAATGTGATCCTTCATGTCCAATTATTTTGGGACGTCCCTTTTTACGCACCATTGGTGCTATCATTGACATGAAAGAGGGTAATATAAAATTTCAGTTTCCTCTCAAGAAAGGGATGGAACACTTCCCTCGAAAGAAGATCAAGTTACCTTTTGAGTCCGTTGTACGGGCTAGCTATTCTTTTACTCTTGATAAAACTTGATCTATATGCATTATGCCTAGCTTAAAGGCATAAAAGAAAGCGCTTTTGGGAGGCAGCCCACATGAATAAATTTTTATATTTTGCTTTTGTTGTGTCTTGATGTTGTTTACTACAGTAGCATCATCATTGAATCTTTGCTTTTCAATTTTGTGCCAAGTATAGCCTCCGATTGCTAGAAAGTTCAAAAGTTGTGAGGTGCTGTCCAGGAAACAGATTCTGTCCTTGGATAGAAAAGTTCGTATAAAATCACCAGATCATCTTTTTGGTCTGAATTTTTTCGAAAGCATTCTCTATATAATTTTCTTTCGTGCGTCTGTTCTGAGTTTTTTGATTTGAGTTGCAGAAGTACCCCGAACAAATCATTTACTACCTGCTGTTCTGTTTTTCACAGATTCTGTCCTGTTTTGCCTTTCCTTCAGTTTGCAAACCAAGAGCTTGCTTTTTCTTTGCAAAAACCTTTTGGCAATCTTGAGAAACAGTATAACTTCAAGAATATCTTTATTTCCAGCAAGGAACAATTATTTTATTAAGGGTACTAACATCGCTAATCAGATTATGATGAGTTATGTATGAAGGGAGTTTTCAAGTGTGCGAGGGAAGATGATAAAAAGATTCAGGAGTGTCAAGCGCTCAAGCTTGGGGATGCCCCCATGCATCCCCAAGAAATATTCAAGGAGACTCAAGCGTCTAAGCTTGGGGATGCCCCCGTGCATCCCCTTCTCCATCAACATTATCAGTTCGTCTTTCGTTCCGCTATATTTTTATCACTTCATGTGTTATGTGCTATGCTTGGAGCGTCTTGCTTTTAGTCTTCTTTTTAGTTTTTCATAACGAGTCGGAACTCTGCATTCCTTTATGTGGGAGAGAAACACGCTCCACTTCTACCTAGAACATAACATAGAATTTTCATGTCTATCTTTGCTGTGTGAGTTCTTTGTCTTTTAATAGCTACTATCATGCTCTGCTCTTAGTATTCATGCTTATCTTTTCAAAGAGCTTTTGTTTAGTTGGTTGCTTGAACTCTCTTTAATTATCATGCTTATCTTATTAAGAGAGTTTGCTTCCGTTGCATTGGTTAATATGTCTATGATAAAGATGCTACGTGCATAATGGCGCTTAGTAGTTCAGGTTTTCTTATGGTTAGTCTCAAATAGCTGGGGGATTCCCAATGTGTTATTGGAGTACCAACATGATTTGTTTGCCTATGATGTGGTATGGTTTAGTAATATCTTCCTTCGAGAATTTATTTTGATTGACTTGGCGTATGCTCACGCATATTTAAGACTGTAAAGAAAGTCTGTCAAGCCTTGATGATCTTTTATTTCTGAGTAGCGATAAAACTACCATGCCTGATTCAATGTTGCTTTGTCGCTCTGCATGATTATGACCGTCATTGCTCTCTTAGTTGGTCGCTCCCAGTCTTTTGCTAACCTCCACCTGTACTAAGCAGACTAACCTTGCAATACATAGCTCATGGGAAAGTAGCTTAAAAACTATTGTGGTAAAGAATATGTTGCCTGTGTATTTAATTTCTTATAAGTTGCTTGCTGAGCGGTAACCATGTTTCTGGGGACGCCATCAATTGTTACACTTTTGTTGAATATCATGTGAGTTTCTATGCATGTTCGTCTTGTCTGAAGTAAGGGTGATTTGCCGTGGGTTGAATGAGTATGCATATTGTTAGAGAAGAACATTTGGCCGCCAACCAAAGCCATGTATCATGGTGGAAGTTTTAGCTTGGACATTAATCCTCAATCTCTTATGGGAATATGCTTATGCATTAAAGAGGAGTCCATCATCTATTTTCTATGTTGTCCCGGTATGGATGTCCTCAAGTTGAGATCTATCAAAAACGAGAAATCAAATGCGATTTATCTCCTTGGACCTTTGTACAGGTGGCATAGAGGTACCCCTTTGTGACACTTGGTTGAAACATATGTAATGCAATGATAACCCATGGAAATCCGAGCTAATTAGATCAAGGTGCGAGCACTATTGGTATCCGATGCATGAGGCTTGCAACTTATAGGATGTCTTATGCATGACACATATGAAGTACCACTACCATTGACAAAATTGCTTCTATGTTTTCAAAATAAAAAGCTCTAGCACATAACCATTCTTTTACTTTTATGTTGAGTCTCCACCTTCTTTTAAAAGCACCAACTACTGAGAGCATGATTGTCATTCTGAGTGTAATGTGCATTGTCCCAAATTAGCATTGTCTTTTGCATGATTGTGATATCGTTTATTTTGAAATCATTCTATCTAGTCATCACTTAAACCTTGAAGGTGCCCCTGCATTTATGTTTTGCTTCACTAAAGGGGGCAAGCTAGATATCAATTTATCATATTTGCACATCATGTTCATTGCAAATCTTTTTGATGTTTCAGTTTCATATTGTAAAACTTTCAGTTATTTGTAATTTTCTCATGAGGCAACTTAATTACTACAGAATCATTGTCTCAGTAAGCTTTTGTCATATGACTATAAAAAGTTCTATATGGTTAATAGCATGTCACCACAGAAATTATTCTTGTTATCATTTACCTACTCGAGGACAAGCATGAATTAAGCTTGGGGATGTTGATACGTCCAAAACGTATCTATAATTTCTGCTTGCTCCATGTCACTTTTGGGTGATATTGCTATGATATTCATACACTTCCATACACTTTTGATCATATTTGGACTAACCTACTAATCCAGTGCACCCCAGTGCCAGTTTCTGTTTTCGGCTGATTTTGTATTTCAGGTTTTCACATTACGAGAACTGTCAGGAAAAATCCAGAAAAATTATATAAAAATCAGCGTTCCGGAACCTACCTTGCGCCCGAAGTACAGCCGGTGGGGGGGCACCAGGGCTCCAGGCGCCCTGGCGGCACGCCCCCCCTGGGCCGCGCCGGGGGGGCTCCTGGGCCCCCCGAAGCCCGTCTGGTGCCCCCCTTTGGCATATATTTAGAGCGTCCCTCGAAACCCTCGGGACGGGAACTCTTTTTCGCAATCTCATCTCTGTTCCGCCGCCGCCGCCGCTTCCAAGATCGGGAGCACAAGGAGTTCTCTTCCCGGCACCCTGCTGGAGGGGAGGATCACCACCGGGAGCTTCTCCACCACCATGGACGCCTCCCGGATGAGTTGTGAGTAGTCTCCCTTGGACCATGAGTCCATGACCAGTATCTATGTGATGTTCTCCTCCCGTTCTTGTGCTTCACTAATTAGTCCTCGTGAGCTGCCCTACATGATCGAGGCACATATGTAATCCTTATGCTGTTGCTATGTTGAGTTTGCTGGGATCCGATGGATTATGAGATTATGTTCAGATTGTGATTGAGTAATATATTTGATCTACCTCTTTTATATTTATGTTCATAAGTAATTCTTGCATGTTCTCCGTTGTTATTTATTGCTTTGGCCAAGTAATACGTAGTGACTCCAAGAGGGAACGTTATGCTCGATTGTGGGTTCATGACCCTCGATGACTAGCTTGAGTGACAGAAACATGAGTCTAGGGGATGTGCTGTTGCCACAAGGGGGAAAACAACGATGCTTGTGCCCGCGGGTGCAAGGATTGTTTACTTTACGCAAAGTTCTTTTAATGCAGTTGTCTGTTGCATTGAATTTACACTATGGATGGGACTCGCAACTTAATACCAGCGAGATGTTCTGGATAGATATCTCAAGGTGGATGATTAGTAGTAGATATTGATGGATTTCGGTCTACTTACTTTGGCGTACCGCCCATGCTTTGAACCTCAACCTTTCTTGCAATGTAGTCAGCATTGGTTTGCGTTCGTGGTCCTGTCAATTGCCCAGCTGTAATTCGTTTACCTCACATAGCTGTTTAATCGTCTTTTGGGAGAGAGACATCGCTAGTGAACATCATGAGACTCCGGTCCATATTACCATCATTGATCACATCCGCTATTTACTTTTCGCTTTTACTTACTATTGCAAACACTATCTATCACTACTATCATTTGCTTTTAATCCTTTGTGAACTACAAGGCCGGAGGGATTGAGAACCTCTCTGTACTCGTTGGGAGCAAAGTTATTTGTATCTGTGTGTAGGTCCACGTTGATTGCTAATATCTGGCCGTTAGCAGTTGACACCTACTTGTTGAACCTAGGAGTCTCTGGGGATTCGATCCTTGGCATCTTTGCTAAGGGATAACACTTCCACAACACTACATCTTTCACCTTCTACTTGGGGTAACCAACGAGGGGTTAGAGGCCCATCAGCATCCCCTCGCTCTCTCCCTATTCCCTCGCGCCGCCGCACCCCTCGTCCCCTCGCTCTCTCCCTCGCATCGCTCCTCCTCTTCTCTCCCTCCCCGCGAAGTATCTCCCTCCGCTCGGTCTCCTTGGAGCCGATCCCCTCGTCGGCCCTCCTCTCCAGCGCCCGTCGCGCCGTCCTCCGCCAGCCTCCAGCGCCAAGCACCGAGCCTCGCGCCTCTCTCCGGTCGTCTCTTCCACCAGCACCGATGCCGCGACCCTGCCTCTCCTCCGGCCAGGAGCCACCGCAGCGGCCGCGCCCCTCCTCTCCCCCACCGGCCGTCCTCGCCCCTGCGTCCCCCAGCCGCACGCGCCTCGCCTTCCTTCCCCTCCTCGCGTCACCGAGCCAGCTGCAGCTGCTCTGCTTCTTCGAGCGCCGCCCGCGCCCGCGCATCACCTGAGCCGCCGTGCTCCATGGCACCTGTGCCTCGGGCCCTGCTCCGACCGCCGTCCTCCCCATCGATCTCCAGGAGCCGCCGCCGTCGTTCCTCTGCACCTCCCCGACCGGCCTCAGGCATGAGCAGCTCGCCGGCCGCCTTCGGTGCACCTTGCTGCCTTCTTTTTCCCTTAGTTGTGAAGACCGCAGCCGCAAGACCAAGATGGTGCCAAGTACCTCGTCGACCTGTGAACGACTACCGTCGACCCTCGAGGGACCCCAAGACCGTCGAGTACATCCGGAATCGCCAAGGACTGCAAGTACCACGACGCCCGGAGCCTCAGATATGCCGAGTTCGACTATGCAAAACGAGTACCACTACCGTCGCCGAGGTCGCAAGTACCACTACATGGACGTGTACCCCTACGTCAACTACGACGCCGCAAGTACCACGACTACCGGATGCGCCAAGTATCTCGACGCCCGAGTGACTACTTCCTCTCCGATGATGAGTACCTCTACCGACGACTTGTACATCTACGAACGTGAACAACTACCGTCGCCGAGACCGCAAGTACCTCTACATGAACGTGTACCACGACGACCTCGTTGCATCATGTACAACTACTTCCCTCGACGACCATGTGAATGCCTACTTCCTCTACAAATCGCGAGAACGACTACTTCCTCTACGACCCGTGTACCACTACTTCCACTACGTCCCTCAACAACTCGAACCGCCCCAAAACGAATGTTCCGAAGGTATAACCTCGAGACGATGACCCGTGGAATGCTTGTGTGTTGTATGAGATGCTTCCCGTGTGTGCTCCGTGCCCCTTTCATCTTTTGTCATGCTCCTCGCTTGCCTCGTCGCCGACTCGTGGGAACCCGGTGACGGGATCACCCCACCTTTCATCTTGTTCCGCTCGCTCACACCATCTTTTTTTTGCTCCGGTCTCTCAACGAGTTACCGGAACCGAGATGTTGCCGTTGCATAATTTTCGGATCGTTGCCGTGGCACCTTTTCTTTCCACAATGGTGACTAATACTCCGTATCATCTTCATATCTCTTCATGTTAATGTTTAACTAAATTGCATAAAACTTGGTCATGTCATCTGCATCATGTTAACAACATTAAAATGTGTGAATTGTTGTTTGCTTAGAAATTGCTAAACATGCTCATGGCGATTTTCCCGGAATTGTTGTTGTTATTTCCGGCCTCATTTAAATTGCCTAGATAGGTAGTTTACTTTTGGTTTCACCTCTTGCCATGTTAACAAACATTTAATCTTGTCTTGTAAATAAATGAGAGTCAATTAAATAATTAAAATGTGGTGTTTCATCAATATGCAACTCGTTGCATATTGAGGTCCACTTAACTTGTAGTTTTGTTTGTGCTCATTACCATGCCATGCATAATTAAACCGGACATGCATCATACTTGGATGTGCATCGTATGCCATGTTTATGCTTGTGTGTTTACTGTGTTGTTTGCTTCTTTCCGGTTGCTTCTCTTGTTAGCTTCGGTTTCGTTCCGGAGTTGTGAGGATTCGCTCGACTATGTTGCTCCGTCTACTCCATGGACCCGTTCTTCTCCCTTGCGGAATCCCAGGAAAGATGATCATACCCTTGGATACCTTTACTACCATTGCCATGCTTAGTTGTCTCGATGCTATCGTTACATGTCGTGCTACCCATCTTTTATGTCAGCCTCTCCTTGTTGCCATGAAACCTCTAACATTTGAAACATTCCTAGCAAAACCACTGTTTGGCTATGTTACCCGCTTGCTCAGCCCCTCTTATAGCGTTGTTAGTTGCAGGTGAAGATGAAGTTCGTTCCAGGAGGGAACTTGTTGTTGGAATATCACAATATGTTATATATTTTATTAACACACCTATATACTGGGCATGGGTGGAAGGCTTGGACTTTTGCTCGGTGTTTTGTTCCACTCATGCCACCTTAGGCGCCGATAAACCGGCATTATGTTCCTTGATTTTGCGTTCCTTACACGATGGGTGGATGGGGACCCCTTGACAGTTCGACTTTGAATAAAACTCCTCCAGCAAGGCCCAACTTTGGTTTTAATTTGCTCATAATAACAACTTAATTAATTAATTAATTGCATAGGGGGTCATGTCCCCGGGTTCTTAATTCTACATAACTGGGGGGCCAGTGCTGATGGTGTTGGTCCCAAATAGAGTCGTGTGCGGCGTCCCCCCCTTGGAAACTTGGGGTTTGGCCGCTGTACGTTGTGCTCATCCGGTCGTGGCCTAAGACGAGATACGCGCGGCTACTATCAGGGTGTCGGCACGCGGGAGGTCTTGCTGGACTTGTTTTACCATTGTCGAAATGTCTTGTGCACCGGGATGCCGAGCCTGATCGGATTTCCCTAAGATAAGGGGTGATGATATTATATTTATCACTTCAGCTAATCGTGAGAGCTTGTGATTGGCTAAGTTGGAACACCCCTGCAGGGTTATGATCTTTCGAAAGCCGTGCCCGTGGTTATGTGGCAGATTGGAATTTGTTAATGTCCGGTTGTAGAAAACTTGACAGAGGATTCGAAGTAAAACACACAACTGTGTGAGTAACCGTGACTGTCTCTTTTCACTTTGAGAAGAGAACACGGTGGGGTTATGTTTGACTCGTATGTAGTTCAGGATCTTTAGCGATCACTACTAGTTTGCGACCGTTTGCGTAGATGCTCATCTTATTCTTGTACTCGTAAGCTAGCCACCATATTATTCTGAGCCGCTGCTGCAACCTGATGTCTACACACGCTTCTACTCTTGTAGACTATGTTGGGCCTCCAAGCGCAGAGGTTTGTAGGACAGCAGCAATTTCCCTCAAGTGGATGACCTAAGGTTTATCGAACTCAGGGAAGTAGAGGTTGAAGATGGTCTCTCTCAAGCAACCCTGCAACTAAGATACAAGAAGTCTCTTGTGTCCCCAACACACCTAATACACTTGTTAGATGTATAGGTGCACTAGTTCGGCGAAGAGATGTTAAATGGCAAGTGATATGGATGGCAAAACAAAGTAATATAAATCTGTAATAAAAAGTGCAGCAAGCAAACAAGTGGTAAACGTGAGCACAAATGGTATTGCAATGGTGGAAACAAGGCCTAGGGATCATACTTTCAATAGTAGCAACTCCCAACAACATTAACATAATCGAATCACATGATATTTCCCATAAAACATGCAATGGAGACGCACCCGGAGGTCATTCCTCCGTGGTCAAGAGAGGACGAGAATTATGTAGGGCTACAAAAGCACACCTCAAAGTTCGTAGTTCTCAATCTAAGGATTTCCCAATGTCACCGCGGCCATCCAAAGAGAGTCCCACAATCACCACAACATATCTAAAGGATAGTCAAAGACAAGCACCAAGAGACTCTCAATCTTCAATCAACACACAAGAAAGGAAATCACTCATGAAAATATTTTTCTAATCCATGTCTAATAGACCGCTGTCACCTTGGTCTCGGGGATTATACTAGATAAAGACAAGTGAGTACATCAATCCAATACATAGAGGAAGGGGAAATATCATGGGATCACCCTAGATTAACATAGCCTATGATCACAACGAAGATCACATCATGGGAGAGAGAGATAACCACATGGCCCTGGGGGCGGCGACGACCCTATGGGGCGGCGGCTGCCCTAGGGGGCAGAGGCTCCTTGGCCCCCCTTCTTCTTTGTGGATGGTGCTGCAATGGTGATGGTCTTCCCCTCCAAGACGACGGCTTGGGAGGAGGAAAATTCGTGGCCCTTGGTGACCTAGGTTTCCTCTCTTTATATAGACTCTCGGATTCCCGTCATCAGATTTTGGGCCTCAGTAAAACGGGCTTTACTCGGCCGTCCGGACTCCTATTTTGACGAATTTTATATCCAGAAGCATCGCCTCGAAATTCTCCACAACTTTCGCAACTAGACTTTTTCTGTTTGACGTCGTCTTCGGGCCGGAACATGACCATCTTTAAAAAACGTTCTCAGACAGATTTCAGGAAAGTCAGAGTCCTACTCCAATACGACTCCTTTTGCGTTTTTGTCAATTTCCAAGTAATTCCTACACAATAAAGTGTAAAACAAGAACATTGTGCACTTTTACAACCATTAGTAGGTTAGTCCAAATATGATCAAAAGTGTATGGAAGTGCATAAATATCATAGCAATATCACACAAAAAAGGCATGGAGCAAGCAGAAATTATAGATACGTTTTGGACGTATCAACATCCCCAAGCTTAATTCCTGCTCGTCCTCGAATAGGTAAATGATAACAAGAATAATTTCTGTGGTGACATGCTATTAACCATATAGGATTTTTCATAGTCATATGACAAAATCTTATTGAGACAATGAATCTGTAGTAATTAAGTTGCCTCATGAGAAAATCACAAAGAACTGAAAGTTTTACAATATGATACTGAACATCAAATAGATTTGTAATGAGCATGGTGTGCAAATATGATAAAGTGGGATCTCGCTTGCCCCCTTTAGTGAAGCAAAACATAAATGTAGGGGCACCTCCAAGGTTTAAGTGACGACTAGATACAATAATTTCAGAATAAACGATATCATAATCATGCAAAAGACAATGTTACTTTGGGACAATGCACATTACACTCAGAATGACAATCATGCTCTTAGTAGTTGGTGCTTTAAAAGAAGGTGGAGACTATCGAACCGTGGCTTTTGTTGGCAAGGTTGAAAACCCGTGGCCGGAAACAAAGACAAAACATGTACCAGAGCTCTTGCTTTAAAAAACAGAGGTAATAATTATGTTTTTGGATATGCATGTTTCGTCAACGAATGCTAGCATATAACTCAATCACTTCTTGAGATGGACAAGTTTCGAGGAACGGCTCCCGAATGAGGACGATCACATCCTCTTAATCTTCTTTGTTTATCACTGCCAAAGTTTTCTGATTTCTTATGAACAAAGCGTGAAGGAGGGTTTGTTTGTTATATTATTTTGAGCTGGGCGCACTCTATGCCAGTTCCTTCTCGTATTATGGGTTTGCACATTAGACATGCAATCCCGGGGTGAAGCTTGTCCAACTTAAAAAGATCATGAATTAACTACTACTTCCTCATGAGCTAAAACAGAGGCACAAAATAGAAATGCTTTTTTGAATAATTTCGAGATGGTACATGAAAGTCTTCGTTAGGAATGGCAGGTAAATACCATGTATAGGAAGGTATGGTGGACTCATATGGCATAACTGGTTTAAAGGATTTTGGATGCATAAGCAGTCAGTCCGCTTAGTACAGGCGAAGGTTAGCAATAGACTGGGAGCGACCAGCTAAAAGAGCAATGACGGTCATAATCATGCAGAGCGACAAAGCAAAATTGAATCAGACATGGAAGTTATATCGCTACTCATAAATTAAAGATCATCAAGGCTTGATAGACTTTCTTTACAGTCTTAAATATGCGTGAGCATACGCCAAGTCAATCAAAATAAATTCTTGAAGGAAGATATCACTAAACCATACCACATCATAAGCAAACAAATCATGTTGGTACTCTAATAACACATTGAGAACCCCCCAGCTATTTGAGACTAACCATAAGAAAACATGAACTACTAAGCACCATTATGCACGTGGCATTTTTATCATAGACATATCGACCAATGCAACAGAAGCCAACTCTCTTAATAAGATAAGCATGATAAATAAAGAGAGTTCCAACGACCAACTAAACAAAAGCTCTTTAAAAAGATAAGCATGAAAACTAAGAGCTGAACATGATAGTAGCTATTGAAATACCAAGAACATACACAGCAAAGATAGACATGCAAATTCTATGTTGTGTTCTAGGTTGAAGTGGAGCGTGTTTCTCTCCCATATAAAGAAAGCTGAGTTCCAACTCGTTATGAACAGCAAGCAAAGCTAAAGAAAACTAAAAAGGAAACTAAAAGCAAGACGCTCCAAGCATAGCACATAACACATGAAGTGATAAAAATATAGTGGAACGAAAGACGAACTGATAATTGTTGATAGAGAAGGGGATGCACGGGGGCATCCCCAAGCTTAGACGCTTGAGTCTTCTTGAATATTTCTTGGGGGTGCACGGGGGCATCCCCAAGCTTGAGCGTTTGACACTCCTGAATCTTTTTATCATCTTCCCTCGCACACTTGAAAACTCCCTTCATACATAACTCATCATAATCTGATTAGCGAGGTTAGTACCCATAATAAAATAATTTTTCCTTGCTGGAAATAAGGATATTCTTGAAGGTCTACTGTTTCTCAAGATTGCCAAAAGGTTTTTGCAAAGAAAAAGCAAGCTCTTGGTTTGCAAACTGAAGGAAAGGCAAAACAGGACAGAATCTGTGAAAAACAGAACAGCAGGTAGTAAATGATTTGTTCGGGGTACTTCTGCAACTCAAATCAAAAAACTCAGAACAGACGCACGAAAGAAAATTATATAGAGAATGCTTTCGAAAAAATTCAGACCAAAAAGATGATCTGGTGATTTTATACGAACTTTTCTATCCAAGGACAGAATCTGTTTCCTGGACAGCACGTCACAACTTTTGAACTTTCTAGCAATCGGAGGCTATACTTGGCACAAAATTGAAAAGCAAAGATTCAATGATGATGCTACTGTAGTAAACAACATCAAGACACAACAAAAGCAAAATATAAAAATTTATTCATGTGGGCTGCCTCCCAAAAGCGCTTTCTTTTATGCCTTTAAGCTAGGCATAAGACTTTAATGATGCTCTCGTAGGAATAAGAGTTGAGGAACAAAAGAGAGCATCAAGAAGCAAATACCAAACACATTTAAGCCTAACATGCTTCCTATGCATAGGAATATTGCAATAGAATAATTCATTGAAGCACAAAGCAACTAGCATAGGAAGGCAAAACAAGCATAACTTCAAAATATTCACCATAAAGAGAGGAAACTTCTTATTATTAAGATATTTAGAACCATGTCTCCCTCTCTCATTACAAATTTCAGTGGCATCATGGATGAACTCAACAATATAACTATCACATAAGGCATTATTTCCATGATCCAAAAGCATAAAAGTGTCATTACTCTTCATATAAGCAAAATCTTTCTTATTAGGAATAGTGAGAGTAAGACTATCATAACCATCATGGTAATCATCGTATTAGGCATATCATAATCATAATAAATTTTATCCTCAATAGTAGGTGGACTAAAAATATCATATTCATCATTGTAATCATCATATATAGGAGGCATAGTATCATCATAGTAAATTTTCTCCTCAAAAGTTGGGGGACTAAAAATATCATGTTCATCAAACGTGTCATCCCCAAGCTTAGAGCTTTCCATGTCATTAGCAATATTGATATTAAAAAGAAAAATACTAAAAACATCACCACCATCATGATTGTTATGCAAATAATAAAGTTCCAAAGGTTTTTTAATTTTCTCTTCGAACACATCATGTCCAAGTTCAAGGTAGAGCTTATAAAGCTCTCTCATATTTTTGTTGTTTTCCATTAAGCAAAACTGGTGAAAATAAAAACAAGAAACAAAAAGATTTAATTGCAAGATCTAAATATATACCTTCAAGCACTCACTTCCCCGACAACGGCGCCAAAAATAGCTTGATGTCTACACACGCTTCTATTCTTGTAGACTATGTTGGGCCTCCAAGCGCAGAGGTTTGTAGGACAGCAGCAATTTCCCTCAAGTGGATGACCTGAGGTTTATCGAACTCAGGGAAGTAGAGGTTGAAGATGGTCTCTCTCAAGCAACCCTGCAACTAAGATACAAGAAGTCTCTTGTGTCCACAACACACCTAATACACTTGTTAGATGTATAGGTGCACTAGTTCGGCGAAGAGATGTTAAATGGCAAGTGATATGGATGGCAAAACAAAGTAATATAAATCTGTAATAAAAAGTGCAGCAAGCAAACAAGTGGTAAACGTGCGCACAAATGGTATTGCAATGGTGGAAACAAGGCCTAGGGATCATACTTTCACTAGTGGCAACTCCCAACAACATTAACATAATCGAATCGCATGATATTTCCCATAAAACATGTAATGGAGACGCACCCGGAGGTCATTCCTCCGTGGTCAAGAGAGGGCGAGAATTATGTAGGGCTACGAAAGCACACCTCAAAGTTCGTAGTTCTCAATCTAAGGATTTCCCAATGTCACCGCGGCCATCCAAAGAGAGTCCCACAATCACCACAACATATTTAAAGGATAGTCAAAGACAAGCACCAAGAGACTCTCAATCTTCAATCAACACACAAGAGAGGAAATCACTCATGAAAATATTTTTCTAATCCACGTCCAATAGACCGCTGTCACCTTAGTCTCGGGGATTATACTAGATAAAGACAAGTGAGTACATCAATCCAATACATAGAGGAAGGGGAAATAACATGGGATCGCCCTAGATTAACATAGCCTATGATCACAACGAAGATCACATCATGGGAGAGAGAGATAACCACATGGCTACACGTACGAGCCCTCGGCCCCGGAGAAGACTACTCACACATGGACATGGTGAGGAGGATCTTGATGGTCGTGTTGATGGAGAGGTGCAGCCCCGCGAGGAGGCGGCGGCCGGCGGCGGCCACGGAGGCGGCGGCGGCTGCGAGGAGACGGCGGCGGCCCTGGGGGCGGCGGCGGCCCTAGGGGGCGGCGGCGGCCCTAGGGGGCAGCGGCTCCCTGGCCCCCCTTCTTCCTTGTGGATGGTGCTGCAATGGTGCTGGTCTTCCCCTTCAAGACGGCGGCTTGGGAGGAGGAAAATTCATGGCCCTTGGTGACCTAGGTTTCCTCTCTTTATATAGACTCTCGGATTCCCGTCATCAGATTTTGGGCCTCAGTAAAACGGGCTTTACTCGGCCGTCCGGACTCCGATTTGGACGAATTTTATATCCAGAAGCATCGCCTCGAAATTCTCCACAACTTTCGCCACTAGACTTTTTCCGTTTGACGTCGTCTTCGGGCCGGAACGTGACCATCTTTAAAAAACATTCTCAGACAGATTTCAGGAAAGTCAGAGTCCTACTCCAATACGACTCCTTTTGCGTTTTTGTCAATTTCCAAGTAATTCCTACACAATAAAGTGTAAAACAAGAACATTGTGCACTTTTGCAACAATTAGTAGGTTAGTCCAAATATGATCAAAAGTGTATGGAAGTGCATAAATATCATAGCAATATTACACAAAAAAGGCATGGAGCAAGCAGAAATTATAGATACGTTTTGGACGTATCACAACCTCACCACTTTACCTCTTCCTACCCATAAAGCTTTGCTAGTCTTGATACCCTTGGTTATGGGATTGCTGAGTCCTCGTGGCTCACAGATACTACAGCACCAAATGCAGGTTCAGCCGAGTATGAAGTAGGAGCTGGTTCAGAGCTTCACTGGGAGCTCGATGAAGAGAGTGGCCGTATGCTTGTGACGTTTTCGACGATCAGTAGTGGTTTCTACTAGGGGCGTTTTAGACCTGTGGCTTTATGTTTTAGTATCTTTCTTTTGGATCTTCACCCGTAGTCGGGTTGTGATGTTTTGAATGATGTTTTGCTTATGTAATGTATTGTGTGAAGTGGCGAGTGTAAGCCAACTATCTCCTTTTGCAATTTAATCCCTCTTTTACATGAGTCGTGCAAAGATACCAAACTTGAGATCATTTCAGAATGGGCTTATACCTTTAAGTCGTGCCTCTTCACGTAGGAGGTATAGTCCCATCCTGGGCATTACAAGTTGGTATTCAGAGCCTTCTCCGACCTAGAAGCCCCCACTGATTGATCGAATCGTTGACGTTGAGTCTAGGCACACACTGAAATGTTTTGAGTCCTATATATATATATATATATATATATATATATATATCGGAGAGTAGGATTTCTTTTTCTCCTCATCTCTTTTCAATCTGGTGAGGACTCCTGACGACTACTCTTGCCTCTTCTACTTTCAAAAATTCACCAAAATTTTTTTTAGGATCACGCGAGTATTGTTTGGATTGTTCCGATGTCTTTGTGACGAGAACATTGTTCTCGATGCCTCCTGTCATTAGGGGTTGTGGCAGTGTCCCGGGGAGTTGAGCTCCGAGGTGTTGTCGTCACAAATCCATCGCGGCAGTACTAGAATACTTAAGACGGCCGACGTCGAAAACTCTCCTATGCGGTTAGTGGCAAGATAACCCCGACATCACCCAGTACTGGGGAGGTAGTTCGGGAGTATTGCCATAGCTTGTATAGTAGATGCGTTTCGAAGGTCCGAGGTAAACGGTTTCCGGAGATAACTGGTTATGTGTTGAAGGATGGATACAGATGGATGTAGGACTAGAGTTGAGTGCGCGGTGCTTCCCCTGTATCCCCAACACCTGATTGCATAACTGGAAACTTTCGGAAATTAATAGGTGGGTTCATCTAGTAGTTCGTATGCATTCTTCCAACGAATGCATGATATGAAGTTCGGGGTTCTACATTGAGTGAAGTGGTTTATGGGCGTTTGTTCCGATCGGGAGTTGCATCTTAAAGGGTCCTTGGCTATGCTGACCCGGGGATTGCAAAACCTTTTCGTAACACGTTCCATGAGCTTTCAGCACGAATATGTCGAACGAAGCTTCTATCTGGTATTTGTTCTATCTGCTCCTTGTTGTTTTTATTTACCTTTTGTTCTCCCAAGTGGCTTCTCGTCAAGTTGATGTACCTGCGGAATTCATTCGTTCAATTCTCCGTTCGAATGATATTGTGAAGATTATGCTGCAACATATCTATCCTTTGTTTTTGTTTTGATTCTGGTATTCGAGTTGCTTCGATGTCAAATGTTGATTCCATACCTTTCTTAATCGGTGTTCTCATATTTCTATGGGAGTGCTAGTCCTTCTTAATCATCAAGATGGTCATGTTAAATTCTTTTGCAACCGGTGTGCCTTCTCTTCAATTTATTCCATACGGACACCTTGAGAAATCTGACGATTTGTCTGTTTCATTCATCTCAAGTTGTCTTTGTTTTACCCACCCTCCCACCCTTCTTCTTCTCGGAGCAAGAAATTCTCAGATGAAGTATCCATTTTATTCATGTGATATTTCTTCATTCTTTTCCTTTAATGTTCTTATCCGGTGATTTATCGTGAAGATTCTCAAGAGCTTCAAGTTCATCATTCTTTTGTTCTCAAATTCTGCCTGTGGATGTAATTCAAGATTTCGGTGTTGATCTTAGCCTTTTTCCTCATTTCACAATGCTTTCTTATTCCGGTGCACCAATTAATCATTCTCCTCTTGCTATTCATATCCGGAGTGTTGAAGATATCTCAGAAGATTCGTGTTTCCATTCTTAATCCGTTCAAGCTATTTTGAGTTTGTCATCTTATTCAAGCCATTTAATTCAACCGGTGCAATATCTCTTAAGCAATCTTTCCCAACGGTGATTTCTTTAGTGGGCCCTAACCCACAGGTCTTTTCCCAGGATCTTACCTGACTCTTCTAATTTTTTCCGGAGTTATTTTGAAATTCTTTTCAAAGTGTGACGTAAGAATGATTTCCATCAGTCACATGCCTTCTCCAAGATCGCTTTCAAATTCTTTTCATCGTTGTTTTAACCTTTTTAATTCTTCATTCCGGAGTGCTCAACAATTCTTATGGCATTTCTCGTCTTCATTCTCAGCATTTGGAGACCGGAGAAGTGTTTCTCTTAAATCTTGGCCCATTCTCTCAAGATTCTTCATGAATTGTTTCAATTGTGATCCTCCGAAGGCCATCATTTCAGAATATTTCTTCGTTCTTAGTTTTCAACTTCGTCCTCCAAATATTCTTCATTGATGTTTCTTCGTTTGTCTCCATATTCGTACGGTGGTTCGTTCAACATTCATTTTCCCTTGTCATCATATCAATTAATTCGTCCTTTCTGAAATCCTACCGGTGATTCGTTGAATACTTTCTCAAGTTTGTGCGAGATCTCTCTTTAATTCCTTGCAACGAGAATAAGTAGGATGCCAAATCCTTTGGTTGTCATCAATTTAAATTGGTGAAGGAGATGCATGACATAATTCTTATTCTTATTCCTTCAAGGTGATTTAATTCTTTTGTCTGGAGCTTGTTCATCATATCATATTCTTGGTCCTAAGTTGTTCATCTTGTTTTCCGGAGCTTCAAGTTATTCAATTATATCATTTCAAAGCTCCATCTAATTCATCGCAGGCCTTGAATCTTATTATTTTCATCTTTCACTTCTCATGCTTTCATTACCGGAGTTCTTCATGGTGGTTCATCATTTTTTAATTCTTCCTCGAAGTCTTCATCAAGATTCTTGTTGGAGCTCAAGCATTCTTCATCATGCTTTCCAATTGCAATCCTTTCTACCTTATCTTGAGATGGTGTTATGTCATTCTTAACAATTCCTTCATGTTTTATGATTCACGAGTTATCAAGAATGACATATTTAAAACCATCATTTTCCTTGTTCAGGAGATCTTTCCAACCCTTCAATTTATTCGTTGGAGTAATCTTGGGTTGTATTTCACCTAAAAGCTTTCCTTAAGGATTGTTGCTATTTATGGTGCCTATAAATGACCCAAGTTCTTCATTTATCATTCCGGTGAAATAAGTTTTTCGTCTCTTTGTTGATCTTAGTCCAATCAAATGTTTTTGTCAGTGGCTGGTTGTCACCTCTTAATTTTAAGATGTTTTCCATAAGCCCACATCAAGCTTATTCTTTCGTTGTTGAATTCCCAACAACTCTATTCAATTCATCTTGGTAAGGATGCTCTTTCAAATTCATTTGTCGGAGAAGTTGTCTTTTTCTTCTCCATTCATTTCTTTCATTGATTTATATGCTATTCTTTCATTCCGGAGGCTTTGTGATATTGCTCTGTTTGACCATCATCTCGTTTTTATCTAGATCATGTTCTTTCCCTTGCTTATCATTTAACCGGAGTGTTGTATTCTTCATTCAGTTTCGTCATTTATCTAGTTTTGCCTCTCTTTTCAACCGGAGTGCTGTCTGAAGCCTTCCTTACCCTTGTGCCATTCTTTCAATGTTCCGGAGGCTGTGTGTTGTTGTTTTCATCAAGTTTCATCCCAACTTGGCAAGTTCATGTTAATTCCCTCCATTTTCAGACGGAGTGTTGTCCAAATTCTATCATTCTTATTCCTTGGCTATACCGTTGCAGTTTCATATTCTGTTGGTCCGTGAGCTCTTGTTTCATGTCTTTCAACCTACAAGGTTCTCATAATGTTCCTTGTTACTCTTTCTAACGGAGTGCTCTCAACTTCGTTCATCTCCGTTGTATTCTTTCTTTCAAGATTGTTCAACCTCTCAAGGTTCTTTGGTTTCACTCGTCTGTCAAAGAAGCAACTTTGTTTTACCTCTTCCTCTTTTTTCGTTTTTATCCGGTGCCATCTCTAGGATCTCGGGTCGAGATCCTCTGTTAGTGTGGGAGAGTTGTGACGCCCGAAGACCGACGTCCCAGAAGATTCCAGAAGATTCCAGATGTTCTGGGTTTCCCGTGTGTTTCTTTTGTGCTTGCTTTATTTATTTTTGCATTGCATCGTGTCATCATGCCATCATGTCATTAATCTTTGCGTCTCAACTTAAATAAATTGTGTGGACCTTCGGTCCATTTAAATCGAGGGAAGGATGACTTCTCTTTAAAACATATCCTCCTAATATTATTAGGGAGCTATTTTAAATAAATATTCCATTGCTTTGGAATCACCCAAACACACTTGCATATTTTCCCCATGCCTCTTTAATTCAAGTTTCACCGTCAAAACCTCCCTATATTTGTTTTTCCGTTTATCGAGGTTCCTACAAAAACCTCAACACTTTTGGACACTTTTCAGTCATGCCCTAATTCAAATCATTTGAATTTAATTCAAATGAGTTCGACTTTATCTCTTGCATTCTTGCCTCTCCTATTTTTCGTGGACCGTGGACATTTTTGCGAGTCCAGTAAAATTAACCTCTTGTCCAAATTCTGTTCCTAACCCTTCCTTTCTTCTCTTTTTCTTCTTTGCTATTTAATTTCTGTTTTGGGAAATAGCAGTAGAGAGAAGAAGAAGAAGAGCATAGAGCCCAGCTGGGCCTCTTAGCTGGCCCATCTGCCCATCTGGCCTCCTGGCCCGCCTCCTCCATCCTAACCCTAGCGACCGCATCCCCTCGCTCTCTCCCTATTCCCTCGCGCCGCCGCACCCCTCGTACCCTCGCTCTCTCCCTCGCATCGCTCCTCCTCTTCTCTCCCTCCCCGCGAAGTATCTCCCTCCGCTCGGTCTCCCTGGAGCCGATCCCCTCGTCGGCCCTCCTCTCCCGCGCCCGTCGCGCCGTCCTCCGCCAGCCTCCAGCGCCAAGCACCGAGCCTCGTGCCTCTCTCCGGTCGTCTCTTCCACCAGCGCCGATGCCGCGACCCTGCCTCTCCTCCGGCCAGGAGCCACCGCAGCGGCCGCGCCCCTCCTCTCCCCCACCGGCCGTCCTCGCCCCTGCGTCCCCCAGCCGCACGCGCCTCGCCTTCCTTCCCCTCATCGCGTCACCGAGCCAGCTGCAGCTGCTCTGCTTCTTCGATCGCCGCCCGTGCCCGCGCATCACCTGAGCCGCCGTGCTCCATGGCACCTACGCCTCGGGCCCTGCTCCGACCGCCGTCCTCCCCATCGATCTCCAGGAGCCGCCGCCGTCGTTCCGCTGCACCTCCCCGACCGGCCTCAGGCATGAGCAGCTCGCTGGCCGCCTTCGGTGCACCTTGCTGCCTTCTTTTTCCCTTTGTTGTGAAGACCGCAGCCGCAAGACCAAGATGGTGACAAGTACCTCGTCGACCCGTGAACGACTACCGTAGACCCTCGAGGGACCCCAAGACCGTCGAGTACATCCGGAATCGCCAAGTACTGCAAGTACCACGACGCCCGGAGCCTCGGATATGCCGAGTTCGACTATGCCAAACGAGTACCACTACCGTCGCCGAGATCGCAAGTACCACTACATGGACGTGTACCCCTACGTCAACTACGACGCCGCAAGTACCACGACTACCGGATGTGCCAAGTACCTCGACGCCCGAGTGACTACTTCCTCTCCGATGATGAGTACCTCTACCGACGACTTGTACATCTACGAACGTGAACAACTACCGTCGCCGAGACCGCAAGTACCTCTACATGAACGTGTACCACGACGACCTCGTTGCCTCGTGTACAACTACTTCCCTCGACGACCACGTGAACGCCTACTTCCTCTACGAATCGCGAGAACGACTACTTCCTCTACGACCCGTGTACCACTACTTCCACTACGTCCCTCGACGACTCGAACCACCCCGAAACGAATGTTCCGAAGGTATAACCTCGAGACGATGACCTGTGGAATGCTTGTGTGTTGTATGAGATGCTTCCCGTGTGTGCTCCGTGCGCGTTTCGTCTTTTGTCATGCTCCTCGGTTGCCTCGTCGCCGACTCGTGGGAACCCGGTGACGGGATCACCCCACCTTTCATCTTGTTCCGCTCGCTCACACCATCTTTCTTTTGCTCCGGTCTCTCAACGAGTTACCGGAACCGAGATGTTGCCGTTGCATAATTTTCGGATCGTTGCCGTGGCACCTTTTCTTTCCACCACGGTAACTAATACTCCGTATCATCTTCATATCTCTTCACGTTAATGTTTAACTAAATTGCATAAAACTTGATCATGTCATCCGCATCATGTTAACAACATTAAAATGTGTGAATTGTTGTTTGCTTAGAAATTGCTAAATATGCTCATGGGGATTTTCCCGGAATTGTTGTTGTTATTTCCGGCCTCATTTAAATTGCCTAGATAGGTAGTTTACTTTTGGTTTCACCTCTTGCCATGTTAACAAACATTTAATCTTGTCTTGTAAATAAACGAGAGTCAATTAAATAATTAAAATGTGGTGTTTCGTCAATATGCAACTCGTTGCATGTTGAGCTCCACTTAACTTGTAGTTTTGTTTGTGCTCATTGCCATGCCATGCATAATTAAACCGGACATGCATCATACTTGGATGTGCATCGTATGCCATGTTTATGCTTGTGTGTTTACCGTGTTGTTTGCTTCTTTCCGGTTGCTTCTCTTGTTAGCTTCGGTTTCGTTCCGGAGTTGTGAGGATTCGCTCGACTATGTTGCTCCGTCTACTCCATGGACCCGTTCTTCTGCCTTGCGGAATCCCAGGCAAGATGATCATACCCTTGGATACCTTTACTACCATTGCCATGCTTAGTTGTCTCGATGCTATCGTTACATGTCGCGCTACCCATCTTTTATGTCAGCCTCTCCTTTTTGCCATGAAACCTCTAACATTTGAAAAATTCCTAGCGAAACCACTGTTTGGTTATGTTACCCGCTTGCTCAGCCCCTCTTATAGCGTTGTTAGTTGCAGGTGAAGATGAAGTTCGTTCCAGGAGGGAACTTGTTGTTGGAATATCACAATATGGTATATATTTTATTAACACACCTATATACTGGGCATGGGTGGAAGGCTTGGCCTTTTGCTCGGTGTTTTGTTCCACTCATGCCACCTTAGGCGCCAATAAACCGGCATTATGTTCCTTGATTTTGCATTCCTTACACGATGGGTGGATGGGGACCCCTTGACAGTTCGACTTTGAATAAAACTCCTCCAGCAAGGCCCAACTTTGGTTTTAATTTGCTCATAATAACAACTTAATTAATTAATTAATTGCATAGGGGGTCATGTCCCCGGGTTCTTAATTCTACATAACAGGGGGGGCAGTGCTGATGGTGTTGGTCCCAAATAGAGTCGTGTGCGGCGTCCCCCCCTTGGAAACTTGGGGTTTGGCCGCTCTACGCTGTGCTCATCCGGTCGTGGCCTGAGACGAGATACACGCGGCTACTATCAGGGTGTCGGCACGCCGGGAGGTCTTGCTAGACTTGTTTTACCATTGTCGAAATGTCTTGTGCACCGGGATGCCGAGCCTGATTGGATTTCCCTAAGATAAGGGGTGATGATATTATATTTATCACTTCAGCTAATCGTGAGAGCTTGTGATGGGCTAAGTTGGAACACCCCTGCAGGGTTATGATCTTTCGAAAGCCGTGCCCGTGGTTATGTGGCAGATTGGAATTTGTTAATGTCCGGTTGTAGAAAACTTGACAGAGGATTCGAATTAAAAGACACAACTGTGTGAGTAACCGTGACTGTCTCTTTTCACTTTGAGAAGAGAACACGGTGGGGTTATGTTTGACTCGTATGTAGTTCAGGATCTTTAGCGATCACTACTAGTTTGCGACCGTTTGCGTAGATGCTCATCTTATTCTTGTACTCGTAAGCTAGCCACCATATTATGCTTAGCCGTTGCTGCAACCTCACCACTTTACCTCTTCCTACCCATAAAGCTTTGCTAGTCTTGGTACCCATGGTTATGGGATTGCTGAGTCCTCGTGGCTCACAGATACTACAACACCAGATGCAGGTTCAGCCGAGTATGAAGCAGGAGCTGGTTCAGAGCTTCACTGGGAGCTCGATGAAGAGAGTGGTCATATGCTTGTGACGTTTTCGACGATCAGTAGTGGTTTCTACTAGGGGCGTTTCAAACCTGTGGCTTTATGTTTTGGTATCTTTCTTTTGGATCTTCACCCGTAGTCGGGTTGTGATGTTTTGAATGATGTTTTGCTTATGTAATGTATTGTGTGAAGTGGCGAGTGTAAGCCAACTATCTCCTTTTGCAATTTAATCCCTCTTTTACATGAGTTGTGCAAAGATACCAAACTTGAGATCATTCCAGAATGGGCTTATACCTTTAAGTCGTGCCTCGACACGTAGGAGGTATAGTCCCATCCTGGGCATTACAAAATAAAACGGAAATATGTCCGGGGCGAACCTTTGGTCAAGCCAGACGAGGTCAAGAAGCTCCCAACGAGAATGTATGAATTGCATAAATGGTACATGGACATTACCAAAGGTTCCAATCGAGAGTCCCTCATGGTGGATGTCAAGAAGGATCATTACTACCATGAGAACGCTGTGGCCGTTGAGTATAATGAACTGTTTCAGTTATACAATCAAGACGCACTCGACAAATCTATCGTCAGTTGCTATTTTCTGTAAGTGATTTCTTTCTGTAATTTAAGTCTCAAGCTAGTTGTAGTGATCCTTTTGATCAATCATTACATGTAATTATCCTCACTATATTCTTTTTTGTGGTATTATGCAGGATGAAGATGTATGAAATGAAAAAAGGTGGACGCTATGGCATTGGGTTCATTGACCCAAACACCGTTAATGAATACACATGGAAAATAGATGAATATTATGAAAAGCATGTAGAGGACAGCATGCTAGAGTTCTTGAAGTGCCTCAAATACAATGAAGATATACTATTTCCTTACAACTTCCAGTGAGTCACACTGTCTTGTACTACAAATTCTCTGTTTTTGCCTACTAGCTAGCTACATGTTTTTGCTTACATATGTCCGCTTAATTAAGACATCCAAACGTGTGTGCATGCAGATTTCACTGCATCTTGTGTATCATTAAAGTTGACGCCGGAACAGTTGAAGTACTCGAATCACTACTTAAAAAACAAAGTGACTACACCATCTTGAAAGGGATAGTCAACATGTAATTTCAATCATTATTAACTATATATCTCAACCTATTTAGTTCGTCATTTCCTGATATGAACTATTTAATAACCCATTTATTCATTTTCTTTGTCGGCGGGCAGGGCTTGGGCAAGGTTCATCAGCGTCACTCCAGGCGAATGGAAACAAAGACTGCAATGGTTTCGACCCAAGGTAAGTAATTAAGTAGTACTAGCTAGCTAGCTAGGTGCCATTATCTCTTTAATTATATATCATGCTTGATTAATTGTTATCTGATCAAATTCCATTCTCGTAAAGGCCCTGAAGCAGGCGCAGGGGACTAATCTGTGTGCATACTGCGTTTGCGAGAACATTCGCATGATGGCGTCCGAAAGGAGCAGATCTCAAAGACAGGAATGGGTACGTTTGTCAGAACACTATTCACAATTTTTACACTATTATCGATATCTAGTCACACAACTAATAAACATGCATATTGATCTCCTTCTTAACAGTTCAAAGATGTGCGGGACAAGCTCCTAGAAACGGAGTGCGTACAAGCACTTCAAGAGGAAATAGCGGGATTTTTGCTCGACCAGGTCATAGATCCGAAGGGAGAATACCATTACCCACTACTGCCGCCATGAACCACTTCCAATTGTCATCGTGCTCCGAAGGCACCAATTATACATATATATATATATGTATATATATATATATATATATATATATATATATATATATATATATATATATATAACGTGTACAATGTGTAGTGTCGTGAAATACCAGCAAACGAAAAAGAATTAAATGGAAAACAAAAAATTAAATGAAAAAGAAATCGTAAAACCAAAAACCCCCAAAACCTTGTAGTAAACCAACCGGTACTAAAGGGCTCCCGGCTAAAAGCCACACGGTTGCCCTTTAGCACCGGTTCGTGCTGAACCGGTACTAAAGGGGGGGCCTTTAGTGCCCACACTTTAGTGCCGGTTAAGGAACCGGCACTAAAGGGCCTTACGAACCGGTGCTATTGCCCGGTTCTGCACTAGTGGCGGCTACTATCAGGGTGTCGACACACCGGGAGGTCTTGCTGGACTTGTTTTACCATTGTCGAAATGTCTTGTGCACCGGGAATTCCGAGTCTGATCGGGCCTTCCCTAAGATAAGGGATAATATTATTATTACTTCTGCTGATCGTGAGAGCTTGTGATGCGCTAAGTTGGGACACCACTGCAGGGTTATGATCTTTCGAAAGCCGTGCCCGCGGTTATGTGGCGGATTGGAATTTGTTAATGTCCGGTAGTAGAAAACTTGTCAGAGGATCCGAGATAAAACACACCACCGCCTGATTAACCGTGACCGTCTCTTTTCATTTTGAGAAAAAGAACACGGTGGGGTTATGTTTGACTCGTAGGTAGTTCAGGATCTTTAGCGATCATTACTAGTTTGCGACCGTTTGCGTAGATGCTCATCTTATTCTTGTACTCGTAAGTTAGCCACCATGCTTAGCCGCTGCTGCAACCTCACCACTATCCTTTTCCATACCCTTAAAGCTTTGCTAGTCTTGTTACCCATGGTTATGGGATTGATGAGTCCTCGTGGCTCACAGATACTACAACACCAGTTGCAGGTGCAGGTTTCCGATGACTTGACGTGAGAGCGATGTTACCTTTTGGTTGGAGTTCTTTCTTCTTTCTTCTTCGTCAGTCTTGGGTTAGGTTCCTGGTCGGCAGCCTGGGATAGCAGATGGATGTCGTTGAGCTTTTCATGTTTGCATCCGTAGTCGGATGCCATGTTTTGATGTTGTTGTCTTCATGTGACTTGTATGTATTGTTGTATCCCCCATGTATTTATATAATGGTACGATGTAATGATATCCATCTTGCTAAGCGCCCGAAATGCGGTTGTGCCCCAATCACTTATGTGTCACGTGATCGGGATAGAATCGCATCTTGGGCCTGAACCCGCCGAAGGGGGTTGCAGCTTCACGGTGGCGGCGCGAGGAGGACGCGCCTGCGCTGAGCTCGTGGTGGCCCGGAACCGCGTTGTGGATGGGTGGAGGGGACCGGCGGGCACGATATCAGGCCATTGGGGTGGCGGGGGCAGCAGGGGACGGAGGAGGAGAGGCGGAGGAGGGTACATATGTTGTTTACTCCAACATTGAGCGGAGGAGTAAACATAGGCACGGGATAAGCGGTGGAGGATTTTCTTTACTCCTCTAACGGTTTTAGGGGTTCGACTAGGTCTCGGTTAAAATAGTAAAACCAAATTTTTACTCCCACCTTAACACACACACACACAACAGATTACATATCATATTAAGATTTTTTTTCCCTAGTTAATTAAACTTCCATGTTTGCTAGTAGATAAATGAAGAAACCCCATATACAACATATGTGGTAATAAATTATCCTATGTCAATTTAAGACTCAAATGCCCGGATTGACGGCACCCCTCATATCCAGCCTAAATATGGGGCGGTCCGGGTGCGGCCGCCACGTCGGCTTGGCCCAGCCTGGCCACGCCCACCCCACAAATATCGTCGTTCGGAAAAACCTAGACCACAGTCAATACGAACTCCACTTCACTCCGCTCGTCGTCCACTCCACTTTTGATCCCCTCCAAATGCATCTGATGGCCGACGACCCAAGCAACGCTGCCTCCGATGGGGACTCTAGCTCCGACGGCAACTAGTCTAGCTTGCTGCGTGAAGCGGACCCCAACGATGTGGAGGAGGTCGCCCTGCATCGCATTGAGGCATTCGGTCGTCGACCATGGAGGATCCGGCAGCGGCGGATCCACTTCGTCCGTGCTCGGCACCCGTCGACGCAGCGTCGGTGACATAGCCGGCCCTTCCTGCTCGGCGTGCAACTCCGGCCACTTGCTAGGCTTCTCGCCCCTCGTTGGTTACCCCAAGTGGAAGGTGTGAGATGTAGTGTTGCGGAAGTTTTTCCCTTGGCAAAGATACCAAGGATCGAATCCCCGGAGACTCCTAGGTTCAACAAGAAGGTGTCAACTGCTACGGCGCCAGATATTAGCAATCAACGTGGACCTGCACACAGATATAAATAACTTTGCTCCCAACGAGTACACAGAGGTTGTCAATCCCTCCGGCCTTGTAGTTCACAAAGGATTAAACACAAGTGATAGTAGTGATAGATATAATTGCAATAGTAAATAATAGCGAAAAGTAAATAGCGGATGTGATCAATGATGGTAATATGGACCGGAGTCTCATGATGTTCACTAGTGATGTCTCTCTCCCAAAAGACGATAAAACAGCTATGTGAGGTAAACGAATTATAGCTGGGCAATTGACAGGACCATGTGCGCAAACCAATGCTGACTACATTGCAATAAAGGTTGAGGTTCAAAGCATGGGCGGTACGCCAAAGTAAGTACACCGAAATCCATCAATATCTACTACTAATCATCCACCTTGAGATATCTATCCAGAACATCTCGCTGGTATTAAGTTGCGAATCCCATCCATAGTGTAAACTCAATGCAACAGACAACTGCATTAAAAGAACTTTGCGTAAAGTAAACAATCCTTGCACCCGTGGGCACAAGCACCGTTGTTTTCCCCCTTGTGGCAACAGCACATCCCCTAGACTCATGTTTCTGTCACTCAAACTAGTCATCGATGGGCATGAACCCACAATCAAGCATAACGTTCCCTCTTGGAGTCACTACCTATTACTTGGCGAAAGCAATAAATAACAACGGAGAACATGCAAGAATTACTTACGAACATAAATATAAAAGAGGTAGATCAAATATATTACTCAAGCACAATCTGAACATAATCTCATAATCCATCGGATCCCAGGAAACTCATCATAGCAACAGCAGAAGGATTACATATGTGCCTCGATCATGTAGGGCAGCTCACGAGGACTAATTAGTGAAGCACAAGAACGAGAGGAGAACATCACATAGCTACTGGTCATGGACTCATGGTCCAAGGGAGACTACTCACAACTTATCCGGGAGGCGTCCATGGTGGTGGAGAGGCTCCCGGTGGCGACCATCCCCTCCGGCAGGGTGCCGGGAAGAGTTCTCCTGGTGCTCCCGATCTTGGAAGCGGCGGCGGCGGCGGCGGAACAGAGATGGGATCGCGAAAAGAGTTCCTGTTTCGAGGGTTTCGGGAGACGCTTTAAATATATGCCAAAGGGGGGCATCGGAGGAGCCTCGGGGGGCACAGGCGCCCCCCGGCGTGGCCCGGGGGGGGGGGCCGCCAGGGCGCCTGGAGCCCTGGTGGGCCCCCCCCCGGCTGTCCTTCGGGCGCACGGTAGTTTCTGGAACGCTGATTTTTTATATAATTTTTCCGGATTTTTCCTGGCAGTTCTCGTAACGTGAAAACCTGAAATACAAAAACAACCGAAAACAGAAACTGGCACCGGGGTGCACTGAGTTAATAGGTTAGTCCAAATATGATCAAAAGTGTATGGAAGTGTATAAATATCATAGCAATATCACTCAAAAGAGGCATGGAGCAAGCAGAAATTATAGATACGTTTTGGACGTATCACCACTCCGCTCCATTCCTCTAGTTACGCCGCCTAGCACCAGCACCCTCTGCTCCAGGGGTGGTACCTGGCCACCGCTGGGTCCTCGTCCCCGTGCCGGAGTTGGCGCGCACTCGGAGGCACGAGCAGCAGCGGGCTAGGGAGAGGGCAGCGACGTTCGAGTTGATCCACGCGTGAGCGCGCCTGTCGATCCCGAGGCAGCGCTCCTCACTACTATCCTCCGCCGCTCGCTCACGACGGCGGAGACCTATGTGCAGCGCCTCTGCCGCAAGAAGGCCAAGGCGCTCCGATTCGCCATCGAGTTGTTGGAGCAGGATGGAACAAAGGAGGCGGCGGCGAAGAAGCAGGATCGCCAGCTCCGCAGGCTGTCGGGCATGCGGTGCAGCTCCGACTCGGATATGACGAACGGCTCCACCTCCAGCTCCGACGACGACACGCCTCCGCATGCCGACGCCTACAAGCAGTGGCGGAGACAGGCACCAGGCAGCCCGGGCGGCTGCCTGGGCGTGATGGTTATTTGCCTCGTTGATTGTAGCAATTAGTGTACGTATAATGCTATAGTAACTACAGTGCCCGAAGGCTGTCTGGGTCAGCCTGGGGCTTGTCTAATTCCTGGCGCCGCCGCTACCTACAGGGACGAGGGGCACAACCGTGTCGATGGTGATTTCCTCCGTCCCTCCTCGTCCTGTTTATATTTTATCTATGCTTCATAAGTTTTTAGTATGGATTTGTATTGTCCCATGTCGAAATGTTCCTTTTGCCCGGCTAATCCATTGAACTACGCTTTGATCATGTGTTTTATGTAGTATTGCATGAATATTGCATGGTTTTGAGGTTTCAGATATGAGGGACACAAGTGTGAAAGAAAAAATATAAGGCCTATGCCCGGTCAGTGCTCGCGGCCGCGTTTGAGGGGTCAGATTTGCCCATCACGGTTGTACATGCTCTAACAGTCACATGTCTAAATATGGAGCACGTCCTCATTTTCACACGTATCTGCTTGCAGGTGAGGGAGGGATGAGTTCTTTGAAAGAGCCCTGTTGATGGTGATGCAGCCCTAATAGCTTGCCAGGTTACCGTGATGTGATACTGCAGCACACATGTTTACTTGACTAAATGCTTCAATAAAAATGCACGTAATTTTTAAAAATGTAAAGATTTTCTGAAAACATGAAAATATCAAGTTTTTTGGATTTGCTTTCTATCCGATGAAGGCAGCGACAATTCATTACAATAGGTGTGATTCCCGGAATAAGGGTCAGTTCTTTTTTGACTTATCGATGGCTTACTGTGGGAAATAAGCACAAGCCGAAAAGAACTCGTTTTTGCATGTTCAGCTTAATTTCCAGCCACAGTCGGATCCTTCACGTTTAGGAGAAGCCAATGGAGAGCAGCTTCCTGAGCGTAGCCCATTAAAAATTAAACCGGTATACCCCCATGCCCTTGGTGTTGGCAGTATTTACAAAAGAAATGCCACCGGTCCCACCGGTGCTTCCGTTCTGGCTGCACATCCGGCCTTCAGACTACTCCAATCTTGACGGCAAGCTCCAGTCCGGTCGTCCCCGTCCAATCTCTTACCAAGGTAAGCACCGTCGTTCCTTCTATCTTTCTCCTTCGTACTTCTTTCCAGTTCTGCATGTGATGCATGTTCCGGAGCACGTCGTCTGTATGACCTATGCTACGGTAGGGAGTGATCAAAAATACTTCTAATTGTACACTGATTGCTATGTACGTGTATTTGTATGACCAAAAATACTGTCATGTATGCATTTTGTGTTGTGGCAGTTAGCTTTTCTTGATTAAATAGACCGTGGGATTTTGTAACTGCTATGGGTTATGTGCTATTTGATTAAAATTGTAACATCCATTTTATAATAGATTGATAAAGGTAAATCCGGGAAAGCAAATTGGGATCATGTTGCCCATAGAAATTAGAATCAAATTGGGGTATTACAGACTTTTCATTGGGTATATAAAAAATAAGCCGGGGGGACAGAGATGGAAAAGAACTGGATGGCTTATTCTCACTGGGCTTATTTCCACCACGGCTTCTCAGGGGCTTATTTCCAGAGTGGCTTCTGCATAAGCTAGAGGTGAAAAGAACTGGCCCGTCATGTAATAAATACATGAGGTCAAAGTACAATGAATCATTGCATCATCTAATAACCAGGCGATGTGATACAAGTCTGCGTGGCTTGAAAAGAGTGTTGTGCACAAATCATCCATGAAAGATCGTGTGCACAGCAATTTTGAATAGGACTGTGATATTTGGCACATGTGTGCCATATAAGCAAAACTGTCATATCTCTACTTTTTTCACTATAAAGTACCACACGATCCCTCTTTCTTCGACCTCACCTTCTCCCGAACGACCCTGCTGCTTCTCCCGCACATCTCGCGCGCCCACCCCTGAGAAAATTGTCACTTCTTCACGTCTACCACATGATTATAAAAATATTGCGCATGTGGGATTCGAACCCACACCTCCTTGGCACCAAAGCGCGCCACCACAACCAACTCACCCTTAGGTATTTGTTGCTCAAACTAAAGAAACTAATCGTTTTGATCCTTTTTTACAATTGTCTTATTACAAAAAAGTACAGAAAATTACCATGATTTTTCCTCGGGACAAAGTAACCATGGTATTGGCATGCAACTTATCAGGCATGTGTTGCGTCAGTTACCATGCTATTTACATAGAACTTACCAGGTACTATGTTTCAACAACTACACCCTTTCAAACTTACCACTGTGTTTTGTACACAAGTTATAAGGTCTTCGATGTGTAAAATATTGTGGTATTTACACATAAGTTATCAGGGTATGTGTACATCAGTCTCGCCCCTGGTCAAAGTTACCACGGGGGATTGTACATGAGTTACCAGGTCTACAGTTCGTATATTATCATGGTACTTACAACTAAAAACCTGGGTGTGTTTCGGTAACTTTTTTCATAGGTCAAAAATTATCACGATGTTTTCGCGTAACTTATCACGCCTATAGCGGGTCAAAGTGAGTCGTTTTTCTTGGTCAACCCACGAACACGTGTGCCCCTCATGACACTAAACATTATGTGGCTTTCCCGTGGCACATCATATGTTGTGTTCATCTAAGAGGCTCCACCAGGAGAGTGTATGTTTTTAACTTGTTTTCCTTTGACAAAAAATTACCATCATGTTTATATTGTAAGTTATCGGTTACGCGGTGCTTATATTATTATGTTATTCACACAAAAATTATCGGGAATGTTTTGAACAACTTTTTCTCGGGGCAAAAGGATATCATGGTGATTCTAGATAACCTATCAAGCCCGCAATGCTTAAAATATCATGCTATTTACACAAAAATTATCAGGGTTATGTTTTAGCAAAATTTACCTCCACGGTCAAAACTTATCATGGTGTTTAGTTATCGCGGTGCATATGTTTTCATGCTATTTACACAGAAGATACTGGAGTATCTTTTCAAAAAAAAATCTTCCCTATGGTCAAAGTTAGCATGGTGTTTCTACCACAGTTATGAGATGTGCGCTGCGTATATTACCATCTATTTACACATAAATTATCTGGTATCTTTTCACATTTTTCTTCCCCAATGGTTAAAGTTATCATGATGTTTGTATCTAAAATATCAAGTCTATGGCGTGAATGTTATCGTGCTATTTACAGAAATTACCGAGGGCCGGGGTTCAACAAATTTCTTCCCAATGATCAAAGTTACCACGATGCTTTCACCAAAGTTATCACGCCTTCAATCACTACCAGAAAAACAGGGTTTGCCGACGGCCAAATATATGCCGACGGCTACCGTCGGCATCTAGAGACCTATGCCGACGGCCAAAGGAAGGCCGTAGGCGTACAAAAGCCGTCGGCATACATCCATCTATGCCGACGGCCCCGTCGGCGTAGAGGAGGCCGTCGGGATCGCACGAGCTACGCCTACGGGTGCCGTCGGCATAGGAAAGGCCGTCGGCATAGACCTGGCCCACCTGCCCGGTCAGCGCAGACCACGTGACGGCGTTGGCCCTACGCCGACGGGCCGTAACGGCGCCCGTCGGCATAACTGTGGCAGAGGTATGCCGACGGTGTGGTCGTCGGCATAGGACCCTCTGCCACGTCCACGATCCGTGCGCCAAGCCACGTCATCGATCCGTGAGATGAAGGCCGATATGCCGACGGCCAGGCCGTCGGCATATATTTATTTTAATTATATTTTTAATTCC
>LR738711.1:872684758-872820738 GCA_902687465.1 Secale cereale | reverse complement strand
TAGTTAGTTAGTTAGTTAGTTAGTTAGTTAGATAGTTAGGTAGTTAGTTAGTTAGATAGTTAGGTTAGTTAGATAGTTAGTTAGATAGTTAGGTTAGATAGTTAGGTTAGATAGTTAGGTTAGATAAGTATTTAGGTAGTTAGTTAGTTAGTTAGTTAGATAGTTAGGTTAGATAGTTAGTTAGATAGTTAGATAGTTAGGTTAGATAGTTAGTTAGATAGTTAGGTATTTAGATAGTTAGATAGTTAGTTAGATAGGTAGATATGTAGATAGTTCGATAGTTAGATAGTTAGATATGTTAGATAGTTAGATAGTTAGGTTAGATAGTTAGATAGTTAGATAGTTAGTTAGATAGTTAGATAGGTAGATAGTAAAAAAAATTGGTTAGATGAGATGATATATAGATAGGTAGATAGTTAGATAGGTAGATATTGTTAATGTTTTTAGTTTTTTTGCCTACATGATGCAAAAATAAATGAATGCATGTTTAAATGTTTTAAATATGTTCTATGAGTTGTGATGTTCTAATTTTTGTCGCGATGCAATTTGCAGGCTTTGTGGTTTTGCATTTCATTGGAGTGATCGTTGTCTGACGCGTTGGCCCCCCTGAGCATCCCTCTGCTGTTCGACTACTTCCTCTACAGCCGAGGGTGAGCTACAAGTCCATTTCCTCCAAATTTTAGATTTCATTCTCGAGTCAAGTGACGGAACCTAGGCGTCTCCCGTCCGAAAGGGTTGCATCGATAAATATGCATTCAATTGCATATTTATCACCGCAGCTCTTTCGGATTGTCCAGCGTTTTCCATGGACAGCCCGAGGATGTGTAGATTGGGTATGTTCTCCATGTTCTACCCCGTTCCGAGACAGGATTTCGACGGTGCCTCCACATTGTTCTCCGGAGCACATTCTCTCGGCTATTTGCCGAGACGTGTTTCTGGAGAACAGCGGGGAGGTGCTGCCGAAATTTTGTCTCGGAACGGGGTAGAATGGAGAACGTACTCAATCTACACATCCTCGGGTGGGATTAGGACCTATCTTTACCTATTAGGGATGTAGGTGGATTAAACGCGGTAGAAACTGAAAATTTGATGTGATTAATTTAAGTGAACCCTTAATTATGTTGTGTGGGTTGCAAAAAAGCAGAGGATGGCAGATAATCAGTGGATGTACAGTGGTTTTATCCGTCGGAATCGAGTAACATCAGAGTGGATCAAGAAAACCGATGTATATTTGAAGGAGATATTCCGTCGTCCAATGAGAATTATCCCTCCAAGCCCCTGTGCGAGATGTGCCAGACGTCACCGTAGAAATCAGACGGACATGAGTGAGCACCTTCGCACTTACGGATATATGCCAAACTTTGACATGCCGCCGATAAACATAGCCGAGCAGGACCGTGGTAGAGAGGAGGTGATGCGACAACGCATCGATGGATACGAGGACGACGGGGTCAGGGACATGCTAGATGATGTCATTGTTGCAGAAACGGCAAATGCGACACCTTCAGAGAATGAACCGGAGGAGCCGGAGGCAACTGCAAAGGCCTTCTTGGAGGTCTTGGCCTCGTCGAAGAAACCTCTTTATGCGGGTGCGAAAATATCTCAGCTGGATGCCATCTCGCAACTGATTGCAGTCAAGGCTGAGTACGGCTGTAGCCAGAAATGCTTCGAAGCATTCCTGGGAGTATGGGCTAACAGCCTCCCTGAGGGTCATGAACTGCCGAAAAGCATGTACGATACAAAGAAAATCATGAAGGCACTCTCTATGGATTATGAGAAAATAGATGTTTGCCCGAAGAATTGCCTTTTGTTCAGGCACGAGTATGCGGATGACAAGTACTGTAGTAAGTGCGGTTCGTCTCGGTACATTGAGGTGGTCGGTGAGGATGGTGAGAAAAAGCAGCTAACCATCCCCGTTAAGGTTCTTCGGTATCTTGATTTTATAAAAAGACTGCAGCGCCTTTTCATCACGAAGGAGTCTGCCAAAATGATGAAGTGGCACAAGGAAGGTATAAGGTACAATCCAAATAAAATCGTACATCCATCGGGAGGGGAAGCATGGAAGTCATTCGATGAAGAATACCCCGAGGAAGCAGCCGAGGCTGGGAATGTCAGAATAGCCATATCAGGTGATGGGTTGAATCCATATGGTATGTCGTCCAATCCATACAGCTGCTGGCCTGTGTTTGTAATTCCGCTCAATCTTCCTCCCGGTGCCCTAATGCAACGGAAGACCATGTTCTTGTCGCTCATCATTCCGGGGCCTGACTACCCGGGGAATCAATTGGGTGTGTTTATGCAGCCGCTTGTGGATGCTTTGCACCATTCTTGGTACTTTCCGAGGTTGACATACGACCGAGATCTGCAGAGAAATTTCTTGATGAAAGTTTGGTTGCACTATTGCATGCATGACTTTCCCGGCTATGCTCTATTCTGCGGATGGTGTACAAGTGGTAAGATGCCATGCCCAGTGTGCATGCAGGCTCTGCGAATGATTTGGCTGAGTAAGGGTGGCAAGTATGTAGCCTTTGACCTGCATCGACAGTTCCTCCCTCCAGACCATCCAGACAGGGAAGACAAGAAGAACTTCACGAAAGGCCGGGTTGTTCATGAAGTAACCGAGATTCCAACATTTTCGGGGACAGATGTTCTTGCTCAGCT
This sequence comes from Secale cereale, assembly GCA_902687465.1. Classification (NCBI taxonomy): domain Eukaryota; kingdom Viridiplantae; phylum Streptophyta; class Magnoliopsida; order Poales; family Poaceae; genus Secale; species Secale cereale. The sequence continues at coordinate 872,818,077 of LR738711.1, read as the reverse complement.
AAAAGCTCTCAAGCCTAAAGGCAAAGGCAAAGGCAAAGGCAAAGGCAAAGGCTTCGAGGGATATGGTGAGACACACAACTGGACTCACATTACCCCGTTCTCGCAGCTTCCCTATTTCAAGGACCTCAAACTTCCTTACAATATTGATGTGATGCACACCGAAAAGAATGTGGCAGAGTCCCTTTTCACAACGATCCTCAACATTACTGATAAGACGAAGGATAACGTTAAAGCTAGAGCCGATCAACAGAGAATTTGTGATAGACCACGGCTTAACATGAAGCCTCCCACAGGCGGTCGAAAAAACTGGTTCAAGCCAGATGCTGACTTTGTCCTTAAACCGCCGGGAAAAAAAGAAGTACTTAAACTGCAGGAGGAGAAACTGAAGCGGCCGCTGTCAGACATGCAGGCGTGGGAGATCGCCCATACGCGGAAGGACCCCAAGCCTGGCGATAACAAGTACTACGGCAAGAAGACCGCGGGGAACATCCAAGCCTACTCTGAAGCCTATTTAAAGTTGCATCCTGACACACCTGACCCCATTGCGGCGCCTCTGGACGAAAGGGCGGTGGTGAGCATGGGGCCCAAGGAGCACGGTCGGGAGGCGGTTCTCGATGCTGTGATCACTCCTAGTATCTCCTACACACAGCTTCGTCGGATCGACCCGAGCCTGAGCCAGCGCACGAGCCAGCCAGTGACCAGTGCACAGTCCCTCTTCCAGGAGCAACAATCTGTAAGTATTTTCCCTCTTATCTTCATTGCTCATTTTATTTTCCGCATTTATTATTTTTATGAGTTCTATCATGGCATACCGTAGACCTACCTGGAGTACACACGCCAGGAGACCATGGCGTGGCATAAGAGGCTTTATGAACACCAAGTGCAGAGGGATCTCCAGATGCAGCAGGCTTTTCAGGAAATGGCGGCCGGCAGGTGTCCTCAGTTGCAGCCAGCACAATGCCCTCCAGCGCAACCAGTGCTGCTGACCTTTGAGGAGTTTGTGGCACAGACCGCTGGCCCCTCGCCGGTTAGTTCATCCCCAATCTATTCATCCAAAGCATGTCATGCCTTTCAACATAGTCATATATCCCGTTAATATGTCTTTTCAACATCCAGGGAACAGGTGGATCTACCGTTGGCGGTGGTCTTCGCAGCACTCCGGAGACACGGAGCCCGACCACTCCGATCCACGGAGGCGGAGGCGGAGGTGGAGGTGGAGGCTTCGGCGGTCTTGGTGGTGGCTCTGCCGCTAGCAGTGACGACCTGGGCTTCGGCGGTCTTGGCGGTGACGACCTCCGTGGTGCTCGATGATCCTTGTGTGTGGTGATGATACTTGATAGGACTTGTGTGTGGTGATGATCATTTAGATGACTTGTGTGCTTCTCTATATGCTTATGTTTATGTTGGTTGTGATGATGATCTTTTAGAGATTTGTGTGTGATGATGCTTAATTATGCATATATTGTTGTGATGGTGCTGGATGATATGTGCTGTTGCTTATATGTTTATTCTGTTATATATGTCTATTTCTATCATATATATGTGCTGTGTATTGAAATGAATTCATTTGAAACAAAACAGAAAAAAAAAAGCAGAAGAAAGCTATGCCGACGGCAAGGCCGTCGGCATAGGGATACTATGAGCTCCCAGTAGCTGACACGTGGCAGCTATGCCGACGGCCTGACCGTCGGCACACAATTTGTACTAAGCCGACGGCCGGGCCGTCGGCATACCTGCCACGCGTCAGCTACTGGGAGCTGCGTATGAATGAGTAAGCCGACGAAGTGGCCGTCGGCTTATAATTCAATATATGCCGACGGCAGGGCCGTCGGCATAGGCCTGGTCCACGACCAATGAAAGGCAGCCACGTGACACGCCTATGCCGACGACCACCGTCGGCATAGCCCTTGTCCGCGAGCAACGCCAGGCAGCCACGTGGCAGCCTATGCCGACGGCTTGCCGTCGGCATAGCCCTGGTCCACGAGCAACGCCAGGCCGCCACGTGGCAGACCTATGCCGACGGCAAGCCGTCGGCATAGCCATATGCCACGTGGCGGCCCGTCGCTGGGCGAACTTAACGGCTGGGGGCGCCGTTAGGCACGGACTTTGCCGACGGCCGTTGCCGTCGGCATTGATGTACGGCCGCCGTCGGCATAGCATATATGCCGACGGCTTTTCTATGCCGACGGCCAACCAGGCTATGCCGACGTATATGTTGCCGACGGCCCTATGCCGACGAGGGCCGTCGGCATAGGTCTGTCCCGACGGGACTCAGGGCTATGCCGACGGCCCTGGCCGTCGGCATAGGGGGCGATTCTGGTAGTGAATGCTTATGACCATGCTACTTACACATAATTTACCGAGTGGTATACAAAAGTTATCATGTTGGTGGTGCGTCATTTATCGTGGTGGTGATGGAGAATTTACCACGGGAAAAGTTTATGTGCCAGGTTTGATAGGTGAAACAAAAGTTTTTCAGTGCTAAAATATTAAAGGCAAAACATGTCAAAATCAGTATTTTCCTTAGGTTGTTCAACAATGAGTGTCATAGACGAGGTGGTTAGCTTCCTTCATTGATTACCTGCAGACTAGAGATCAAGTCCCAATTCAAGCATTATTTTTGCCCAAAAATCTGGAAGAAGGAAGGAGATCGGAGAACGTGCGGGAAAGGAAGGAGATCGCGAGGAAAGGAATGAGATCGGAGGGCGGCCGGAACTGACGATGCTTTATGCGTATGGCAGTTTTGCAATCTGTCACACGGTTGCCATTTATAAATTTCGTTTTGAATAACCAGATTAAAAAGAAAAGATTAAACAGTCCTTAACTGAAACTCGGAAATTTATAATAAGTCAAAGTAAGCAATAGCAATGGTACCTCTCTAATAATCGCATGTCAAAATATTGAGCATGCCATCATTTTTACATGTATCGTCATCTTGGAGTTGAGGCAGCTGGGATGAGTTCTTTGAAAGAGCCCTGTCAATGGAGATGCACCGCCTGAGGAAGACGACGAGCGCCGCCGCCAATACCCATGAGAGGCAGGCGGCGAACTGGGGATCCCCGAAAAATAGTCCCCACAAAAACATCGTATAGACTATGATCATCAGGGCTGTTGACGAGCATGCAGGCGATGGCTTTCGGCATGGCGCCCAAGTTATGCACCCAACGCCAACGGATGTACAGAGCCACGGACGCCACGCCATGTATTCCACCACATAAGAGGCTTGCAACGTAATTGAAATATTATGAACAGTCAGAATTCTTCAACTCCCCGTAGCGTGTTTCTACCAAAAGATATATTGCCAAAACAGAGGCCAGCGCCATACAAATGTCCTGGAGGATCCATTCGTGAGCTGCTTTCTTGACCGGTTGCGGCACAGACCACGACAGATGAAAATGAAAATGAAAAGGCATGGCGCAGAGGTGGATGGCAGCGGCGAAGGAGATCAACTTAGGGCAAAAACAGACGGGAGCCACTGGGAATCAGTCATCAGACTACAGATAACATGCATCTATCAGACTAGTCCTATGCCGTGGGATAGAAAGCAAGATTTGTTTATCCCCGTTCCCTAAGGCCTTGTTTGATACTAGGGTTTTTTAGGGGATTGGTGGGGATAATCCCCACGGGGATTGGGTGAAACCCCAACCTTCACCCAATCCCTTCAAATCCCTATTTATCCCCAATACACTAGGTAGAGGTAGTGTATTGGGTATTGAGAAAAATGCATTAGAGCTTGGTGATTTGTGGGGAAATGTGGGGATAAAGCATGTCAAATACACTAGAACCAAATGATGTTTCGGGATATGTGGGAATTTAAGGGTTTGACCAGGATAATCCCCACCAATTCATTAAAATACACTAGTACCAAACAAGGCCTAACTGAGTGCCTACAATAATGGGATAACAAACCATGGGACTGCTAGGCAGTTTACATGCTCCGATGGCCCCAAAATGCGGATCCGGCTTGCCTACAAAATGCAGTTTGTTTCCTGAAATCACGCCAGCTTTAACTCCCGTTGATCACTTCTCTGTGCTTCCTCCATTCTTTGCTTTCTCCTCAAAACAAAAGAATCCATGCAGCAGAAGCATGGTATTGAAAGATTTTTCTGTCATCTAATTCAACGTCTGCCCGAAGCATTTTATACAGAATTAGGGACCAACGAAGCACTTGTGTGGTGAGGGTTATGAAGCACAGATTGTGACAGAAGCTTTATTTTGCTGCTACAAAGCATACTATACTAATAATGGAAGCATGATTAATTATCACATATAGCCGAAACTATTTCCAGTTGTTTATAAATCGTTTTGTGATGCTTGCATAACTTGGTTGTTGTGCCGGAAGCATCATTCTTATGTGATAAACAATAGAACAACAGTCTTGATTGATCACTACAGGAGTACAAAGCTACCGCCAATCCGAGGCATTTTGAAAAAGTGCCTTCAAAGCTAGGTCCAGCGACGAGATTTTGGGACAATGCCTCTGTAAACAGAGTGTTTGAGGCATTTTCAGAAGGCGCCCTTCCAAAAAAAATGCCTGCTATTAACATCCATGTTGTAGTCGATGTACACGCCTGTATGGTTGCTTTCTATCCAGTGAAGGCAGCGACAATTGACTAGGTATATTTCACGGAATGAATGCCATGCAATAAACACATTATGTCAAGTACAATGATTGATTGTACAATCTAAGAAAGTAGATAAATTGGTCCTTAACTGAATCTCGGACAAACTAGTACGTAACATCTGTATAAAGAAATCAAAGCAAGCACAACTATCAATACCGCAATACCTCGCTAACAACCACATGTCCATATCTCAAACACGCCCTCAGTTTTGCTGGTTTTCTCTTGGAGGTGAGGCAACGATGAGTTCTTTGAAAGAGCCCTGTAGATGGAGACGCACCACCAGAGGAAGACAGCGAGCGCCACGGCCAATACCCACGAGAGGCAGTTGGAGAACCGGGGATCCTCGGTATACTGTCCCCACGAAAACGACACAATGACTATGATCATGACCGCTGCAGGGCTGTTGACGAGGATGCAGGCGACGAGTTTCGGCATGGCGCCCAAGTTGCGCACCCAACGGAAACGGATGTACAAAGCTATTAACGCCATGTATACGGCGGCCAAGCCGCTCGCTACGCAATTGAAGACGCATGGATTCTCCGAACCGAAGCTGCTGCATGAAGTCTTCGACTCCTCGTAGCCGAATTTTGCTACATAATATATGATGGAAACAAAGAACAGCGACATGCCCATGTCCTGTTTGATCCATGCGTGAGCTTCTTGCTTGACCGGTGGCGGCGCAGACCACGACAGATGAAAGTGAAAAGGCATGGCGTAGAGGACGATAAGCGGCGGCGGAGCAGATCGACTTAGGGCAAAAACTACCTACTACGTGATTCCCTCACGATATATAGAAGGGGGCTAAAATATGTGGTAGCCATCGTTTAAAACAAAAGAGCATATCTGTAGCCCATGGGCTGTGAGCCTGCGATACCCATCGCACGATGCAAACCCGAGGCAGGCGGAGGCGATAGCTCCTTTGAAATATCAATATCTACACTATCCATGTAAATTAGCATGCAATTGATATCCTACCTCGCACTGGCACTCGCGGACGACCTGACGGTCAGGAATATTTGCGTGGCATCTGATTGCCAGGAGGTGGTAAACGACATCAACAGGGGAATGCAGATTTCTTGAGCTTACGCACCCGGGCCACGCTATCCTAGCTGTCGGTTGCTGCCGCTGAACCTCGAGATACACACCCCTGACAATCGTTCGTCTGGATCCATTACCATGACAGCAGTATGTTACGGTCGATTCACCACGTAGGGTTTCATGTCTAGACTAGGCCCTGGGTAAGTAAAGACGCACACCCGTGACTCCGACCAGAGAGGCTCCAGCACATCCTTGTGTTCTCTTTCTCTCCATCCATTCAATGGCGGAAGGGCGATGCAGGTCTCCCATGGCGACAAAGGACGGCCGCGTCGACATCGCGCTTCCTGACGACCATAGGTACTCATCAATGTAACATCCTGCTACACAAATCTCTAATGGGTGTAATGGGGCTGAGCTCCGAACCTCCGATCCATATTTTTTCCGATTCACATGTGCTGAATCCGCTCTATATGACTTTGTGCTAAATCTCAGATCCGTCGTCACTGATGATTTCTCGGCCGTTGTAGAAGAACATAATTCAGAGCAGGCAGCGTCAGAAGCAGAACTAATGCCCAAAATCAATTCCACACGAATTTACCTGTGGCTCCGCACTGAAATCTGTTGGTGCCGGAATCGACCTAGGCGATGGCGCGATGCTCGTCCAGGTCGGCAGCGGCAGACCCGAACGAACCGCTGAATCCCCTCCTGGCCTCCTCCCTATCCGGCAACTCATGCCTCCACTCAAATCCGTTTCTTCTCCATTTTCAGAGATACAGAGTAAAGCATCCTATGTTCTACAGTTCTACTGCAGTGGTACTGTGTCGAGTGTGTTGTCTTTATCTGAGTGAGCAGCAGCCAGCAGGTACAGTACCCTGGTAGGAATAAGGCCTTTCACGGTCCCAGAGCCTGTAATTCCCTGCGAGATTAACATAGCAGGCGGTCCTTACAGAATCCCGTGACGCAGATCGCTATGAATATGGACGCTCGGGATAAGGGGACCGGGGTGCATAAGCTCAAAGGAATGTTTTCGGGGTACTGGAGGACCCAATGCGGTAATAGTGCATGAAATATTGAGTCATTGTAATAATTTCATTTCTTGTAGTTTTATCCACGAGTGTAGGAATTTTAATTTCAAGGCTTACAATCTCGCTAAATTTGCTTGTACTCGAGGCGTAGGTCGTCATGTTTGGTTGGGCATCCTCATGACCCAACTCGTGTACCTATGACCTTTCCTTTGAATGAACTAGTAAATGTGCACGTGCAACACACGTTAATATTTAGAAAATATATTAATTGCACGCGGATATTAGGTATGCTATTATTTGTGTGTTAATTATGTGATTAATGCAATATTTGCTATGATATTAATTGCACGTTAAACACTTTGAATGTTCGCCATTGGAGCAGTCTAGGTCGTTGGATTGACTTAGTTTGATGGCCGAGATCAGTTGGATCTGTCCATTTGGGTCTTTTTATATTGGTATAGATAAAGACAACAAGATTTCTCAAAAAAAATGATATCCTACCTTGTATTATCATGCAATTAATTTTCCTTCTAATATCAATGTGCATTGCTCATACGCATTTACTAGTGATAAAAAATTGTCTTATATCAATTTACTATATATCGGGATTATTTAATAGGGTTTTATCACATATGCCACACATTGTGTCCCACTACTCAATTTTTCCATTAGAAATTTCAACTGCTCAAAAATGCCATCGACACGTTAGGCACATGCTCAAAATGTCACTAGAGACCATTATTGTCAGTTCAAAGCCCGTTTACCATGTTATAATGGTCAAAATACCGATGGACCAACATGTCAGATCCCCCTCTATCTCATTATGACAAGTGTGGGTCTCACTCGAACCCCAACAACGTTCTTATTTTTCTCTAAAATTGTTCGCATGGTTACTCTTAAAAAATGGGGCCCACATTTATCATTGTGAGATAGGGAGATTTGACATGTGGGTCTAGGGGTATTTTTGGTCATATAACATGGTCAACGGGTTTGACTTGACAATAACGATGTCTTATGGCATTTTTGAGCAAATATATGGTGGAAGGCATTATTTAGTATCTAATGGCATTTTTGAGCAAGCATGTCATGGAACGATGGTATTTTTGGGTAGTTGTAACTTTTAATGGCAAAAGTGAGTAGTATGACACAACTAGTGGCATAAATGATAAAAAATCTATTTAATATAGTTATATATACCGAGCTAAAATCAAGCTCATGCCCGGGCTTCTACAAACATCGGCATCCGATGGCCACGACGCTCATGCCCGGGCTCGCGTGATCAGCATAGAATATAGTACAGCGCCCGGTACAACACTAAGCTAACTATCGCCAAATACAACTCAAACCTGATGCCCCAGAGAGCATCCACAACTCTGTGTCGTCGGCGGCGGCCAGTCTACAGATCAGGCTAGCTACTACGGCAGAGCGCTCGAAGACACGCCTGTTTCTCTCCTTCCAAAGCATCCAGACAGTGAGCAGCACGATGGAGTCGAAACCTTTCCTAGCATACGGTGGGACCAGCACGCGGGATGACGGCCACGAGTCAATTAGGGTGGACTCGAGGTCAGGGGAAAGTTGGCGAGACAACATCAGGAGAGGATTGAGTGCCAGACTTCACGGGCGAGGACGCATCATGCAGCGAAATGATCCGTGGTCTCTTTTGAAAATATGAGCAATTTATCAAATGATTTTATTAACAGAAATACTAGATAAAGCAAGACTAATATAATAGTAATATAGCAAGTCATGCGATCTGACAAAGAGAAGGTAAATAGCATCTTCATATACAGAACTAGTTGCATATATGAAGTAGGACATAACATAGTTAAAGTAAACACTAGATCGAAGAATAGTGACAGTGTTTCTAACAGAAAGACCATGAACACATACGGGCCAAAGTATAGAACAAGACAAACTAGAGAGATCATGGAGACATACGAAGCAGCAGCCGAAGCCCCGTTCTTGGGTGAGTTGTCCTCGCTGCCCATGTCATCGAAGAGGTTGTCGACGTCGGGGAAGAAGTCGTCGTCGGGGAAGTAGTCGTCGGCGACCGGATCGTCCGTGATGAAACAGCCAGTAGTCGCGCCGAGCGCTCCCCAAAAACCTTATCATCCTTCTCCCGTACAGGACTCAAAAGGTGCGGTTTCAGAGGCCTACTGTCCCGACCTGCGATGCACGCTGCAAGCCGGGATGAGGAAGACAGCAGCAGCTCAGAGATGGAACCGGTGGCGAGAGGAAGGAGAGATTCTGGTGCGTCTCTTTGGGGAGGAGCGACCTCCCTTATATAGGCGCAAGAGAAGGATGTGAACAGGCTGCGCGGGGAGCTGAAGCAAAAGAGGGAGACAAAGTGAATAGGCAGCAGCCGAAGGGGTTGCACCGTTCGGATTTATTCTCCACTACCGAAAAATGTTTCAGCTCCCGTGTGACCGTTCAGATTTATTGCCCGTCGTGCGTGGCAAAAATAAGACATCGGCTCGGCTCATTCCCGCGGCGCGGCGGGCGGCGGAGGAGGAGCGCGCGTGGATGTCCCTCTTGTTCCCATGCTCATACAAGTGGAGAAAGAGCCTCCCTTATAAGGAGGTCCAACTCCCTGTAAACTAGCAATGTGGGACTAAACTTTAGTAGTGCCCCTTGCCTTGCATGAATGGGCTATATGGGCCTCTAGGATTTATTAGGAATTTCTGAAATTTATATTGGGCTGAGCCATAATAGACTAAAATTCCAGCAATCCCTCACCAGATCCCAGAGGCACACAAATATTTGCCTTTGGTTCCAAACACTGTTTTATATATTGGTACTGCAGTGGAGACTGTTAAGTTGAACTTCCACCTAGAACTCTGTGCTACACTAGTAAGCAACTTGAACAGTGGACTGGGCCTTGAACTGCAAGTTTTCTGCGAATCTAGCTTCACACAAAGCCTTGACCGATACTTGGCTACCGTGGGTCTTCCCCGCGGGTGGAGCTTATGCGTCATACTCCGTGACCTTTCATGAGTATACTAGAGAGAACCCTACTCTCATAGATTGCGACGTTTGACAATCGGACTCATAAGGTGTGTTCTTCAAAAGATGTTCTGCAGGACAACATCTCTGCTTACAAGAGCCACTTAGAACACATTAAGATATACATCATCTTGTCATGCAGATTTAGGAGAGTATTGCATCTTCATGGAGTGGTATTGATAGTAAGGATACTCTCCTCTCAGTTGACCAACAGCTTGTCTTCCACATCTAATTCACGGGATCTCCGATCCCAAAGACTAGGTTATTACCACTGTGAACAACTCATATTGTGGGTCTCATACCCATCTCCCTCGATGCATTATCTGTCACATTTCGTGATAGACCCTTAGTAAACGGATCTGCCAGATTTTTAGACGTTTGTATATAATCCAATGCAATTACTCCGGAGTTTTTCATTTTCCTGACAGACTTTAACCTTCTCTGAACGTGTCTTGATGACTTCATGTTATCCTTTGAGCTGCTCACTTTCGTGATCACAGTTTGATTGTCGCGGCTCATAAGGACACCCGATACAGGTTTCTCAACTACCGGCAAGTCATTCAAGAGCCGACGAAGCCAATCTGCTTCGACCGTAGCTGTATCTAGTGTTGTGAGCTCTGCTTCCATAGTTGACCTCGTTAAGATGGTCTGCTTGCAAGACTTCCAAGAAACAGCGCCACCTCCATGAGTGAATACATATCCACTCGTGGCATTTATCTCATCAGCATCTGAGATCCAGTTTGAGTCACTATACCCTTCAAGCAACTTTGGGTGCCCGGTGTAGTGAATTCCATAATTTGCAGTGCCTTTCAAATAACGCAAAACTCTTTCTAGAGCTTTCCAATGCACATCTCCTAGTTTTGAGACAAACCGACTCAGTTTGCTAACAGCAAAAGAGATGTAAAGTCTTGTAGCACTTGCTAAGTACATAAGCGAGCCGATAATCTGAGAATATTTCAATTGATCTCTAGCAATTCTTCGATTCTTTCGAAGTAGCACGCTGGCATCATATGGTGTTGGAGAGGGCTTGCAGTCACTATAGCCAAAGCGACTCAAGATCTTTTCCACATAGTGAGATTGAAGCAAAGTAATCCCACCATCATCATCTCTCAACAACTTGATGTTTAGAATGACATTAGCCACTCCTAAATCCTTCATCTCAAAACAACGAGATAGGAAATTCTTGACCTCCGTAATAACATTCAAATTTGTTCCGAAAATCAGTATGTCATCAACATACAAGCAAAGGATAACTCCCTCGCCCCCCCATGGCGATAGTACACACATTTGTCAGCTTCATTCACAACAAAGCCTGCAACTGTTAAAATTCTTTCAAACTTCTCATGCCACTGTTTGGGTGCTTGTTTGAGTCCATAGAAAGACTTCAGCAACTTGCACACTTTTCCTTACTGACCATCTATTACAAATCCATCTGGTTGTTCCATATAAATTTCCTTATCCAACTCTCCATTTAGGAAAACAGTCTTAACATCCATTTGATGAACGAGAAGACCATGTGAGGCAGCTAGTGAAAGTAGAACTCGAATAGTGGTCAACCTTGCCACGGGTGAGTAAGTATCAAAGAAGTCTTCACCTTCCTTTTGGGTATAACCCTTAGCCACGAGCCGTGCCTTGTACTTTTCGACAGTACCATCAGGCCTAAGATTCTTCTTGAATACCCATTTGCACCCTATAGGTTTGCACCCATAAGGACGATCGGTTATCTACCAAGTTTCCTTCGCTAAGATGGAATCCATCTCACTACGAACCGCTTCCTTCCAGTAGTCAGCATCTTCAGATGCATAGGCTTCTGAAATAGAACTGGGAGTGTCATCTATTAGATAGACAAGAAAATCATCACCAAAGGACTTTGCAGTCCTCTGTCTCTTGCTCCTAGTAGGAGCTTCATTGTTTTCCTCCACGGGTTTGTCAAAGTGTTCCATCGAAATGGTAGGTTCAGTAATTGAAACTGATTCTTGATTCGATGAACTAGGCATCTCCTGAGTAGATGAGGTAGCCATATCCTTCATGGGAAAGATATCTTCAAAGAAAATCGCATCATTCAACTCTGATACGTCCAAAACGTATCTATAATTTTTGCTTGCTCCATGCCTCTTTTGGGTGATATTGCTATGATATTTATACACTTCCATACACTTCCATGCCTCTTTTGGCAGCCAAAGTAGAGCCGGAGGGGGGCCACCAGGGCTCCAGGCGCCCTGGTGGCGCGGCCCCCCTCCTGGCCGTGCCGGGCGGGCGCCTGGGCCCCCCAGGCCTCCGCTGATGCCCCCCTTTGGTATATATTTAACACGCGTCCCGAAACCCTCGAGACGGGAACCCTTTTTCGCGATCTCATCTCTGTTCCGCCGCCGCCGCGCTTCCGAGATCGGGAGCACCAGGAGAACCCTTCCCGGCACCCTGCCGGAGGGGAGGATCACCACCGGGAGCCTCTCCACCACCATGGACGCCTCCCGGATGAGTTGTGAGTAGTCTCCCTTGGACCATGGGTCCATGACCAGTAGCTATGTGATGTTCTCCTCCCCTTCTTGTGCTTCACTAATTAGACCTCGTGAGCTGCCCTACATGATCAAGGCACATATGTAATCCTTATGATGTTGCTATGTTGAGTTTGCTGGGATCCGATGGATTGTGAGATTATGTTCAGATTGTGTTTGAGTAATATATTTGATTTACCTCTTTTATATTTATGTTCGTAAGTAATTCTTGCATGTTCTCTGTTGCTATTTATTGCTTTGGCCAAGTAGTAGGTAGTGACTCCAAGAGGGAACGTTATGCTCGATTGTGGGTTCATGCCCCTCGATGACTAGCTTGAGTGACAGAAACATGAGTCTAGGGGATGTGCTGTTGCCACAAGGTGGAAAACAACGGTGCTTGTGCCCGCGGGTGCAAGGACTGTTTACTTTACGCAAAGTTCTTTTAATGCAGTTGTCTGTGGCTTTGAGTTTACACTATGGGTGGGACTCGCAACTTAATACCAGCGAGATGTTCTGGATAGATATCTCAAGGTGGATGATTAGTTGTAGATGCAGATGGATTTCGGTCTACTTACCTTGGCCTACCACCCATGCTTTGAACCTCTACCTTTCTTGCAAAATAGTTAGCATTGGTTTGCGCACATAATTCTGTCAATTGCCCAGCTGTAATTCGTTTACCTCACATAGCTGTTTTATCGTCTTTTGGGAGAGAGACATCACTAGTGAACATCATGGGACCCCGGTCCATATTACCATCACTGATCACATCCGCTATTTACTTTCCGCTTTTACTTACTAGTTGCAGCAATACCTATCACTATTATCTCTTGCATTTGATCCTTTGTAAACGACAAGGCCGGAGGGATTGACAACCTCTCTGTACTCGTTGGGAGCAAAGTTATTTGTATCTGTGTGCAGGTCCAAGTTGATTGCTAAGTATCTGGCGCCGTTAGCAGTTGACACCTTCTTGTTGAACCTTGGAGTCTCAGGGGAAATTGATCCTTGGTATCTTTGCCAAAGGAAAACTTCCGCTACACTGCATCTCAAACCTTCCACTTGGGGTAACCAACGAGGGGCGAGAAGCCATCAAGCAAAGTTTTCTGGCGCCGTTGCCGGGGACTCCACTCTTCAAGATAGGGGAGTTGCACGCTATCTTTTACCTTTGCTTTTTAGTCTTGTTAGTTTACCTTTCAGTTTTGCTTTAGTATCTTTTATCGAAAATCACAAAAATAGTTATCTTGCTTGCTTGCTGCTATGGGTTCCACCGAGAACACCAAGTTGTGTGACTTCAGTAGTCATAACAACGATGACTTTATCTGCACGCCTATCACTACACCCGCCACTTCAGCACCTTCTTATGAAATTAAACCTGCTTTATTGAACCTAGTTATGAAAGATCAATTCTCCGGTGCTGGAGATGATGCTGCTTTACACTTGAACAATTTTGTTGAACTTTGTGATATGCAAAAGTACCAAGAAATAGATGGTAATATTGTTAAGCTGAAGCTTTTGCCTTCCTCCTTGAGAGGAGGAGCTAAAATTTGGTTTCAATCTTTGCCTAGAAATAGCATAGATTCATGGGACAAGTGCAAAGACGCTTTTATTGGAAAGTACTATCCACCTGCTAAAATTATCCAACTAAGAAGTAACATAATGAATTTTAAACAATTGGATAATGAACACGTTGCCCAAGCTTGGGAACGCATGAAATCTCTTAACAAGAACTGCCCTACTCATGGTTTGACTACTTGGATGGTTATCCAAACTTTTTATGCAGGCTTGAACTTTACCTCGCGGAACTTGTTAGATTCGGCCGCGGGAGGAACCTTTATGTCAACTACACTTGGTGCTGCCACGAAGCTTCTCGATGATATGATGATCAATTATTCCCAATGGCACACCGAACGCGCTCCAACAGGTAGAAAGGTAAACTCTGTCGAGGAGATTTCCTGCCTAAATGAAAAAGTTGACTTGATCATGTCTCTACTTTCGAAGCAATCTTCGATTGATCCTCGTGATGTTCCTTTAAATTCTTTGATTGCTCAAGAACAAGTAGATGTGAAATTTATCTCTAGAAACAATTTTAATAACAATGCTTATAGGAGTAATTTTGGTAGCAATCCTAGACCGTTCCCCTCTAATTCTTATGGGAACAACAATGCTTATCCTAGCACCAAGAACTCCACTACTGAACTAGAGATTATGCTTAAAGATTTCATCACTACCCAAAAAGCCTTTAATAAGAGTGTAGAAGAGAAACTAAACAAACTAGATAATCTCTCTTCGAAGGTAGACAATTTAGCCCATGAGGTAGAATTGCTTAAAATTAGAACTTCTCCTCTTGAGGAGAGGAAGGTCACTCATATGAATGCTATTCAAGTGCAAATTAATGAAAACATTAGGATGTTGGCTAAACTTAAAGAGAGATGGGCTAGAGAAAGGGAGGAAGAAGATAGAATTAAGAACCTTCCTACCCACCACACTATTGCTACTATCCAAGTTGTTGAGGATATTCAAACTCTTAGCACCCAATGCACTCCTGGTCCCATTGGACCTATTAATGGTGATGCTATGACCATAGAAACTACCAAACAAGTGAACCTAAAGGACACCACTACCACTTTACTTGATAGTAGTGACCTTGATTTTGACAATTGCACTCTTACCGAAGTTATTGATTTCCTTCACAAGATGTCTAGAGATCCCCGCACTAGCACGCTTAACCTTGCCTTCACAGAGCATATCACTAATGCTCTCATCAAAGCTAGGGAGGAGAAACTTAGAGTAGAAGCCTCCATACCTAGAAAGCTAGAAGATGGTTGGGATCCTATGATTAAAATTAAGTTGAATAACTTCTCTTGCTATGCTTTATGTGATGTTGGAGCTAGTACCTCCGTTATGCCCAAAAGAATATATGATATGCTTAAATTGAAACCTTTTGATTCTCGTTCTTTTGGTGTTCGTCTTGTTGATTCTTCCATAAAGAAACCTTTGGGGAGGATCGACGATGTTCTTATCATTGTCAATGACAATTACGTTCCCGTTGATTTTACTATTATGGACATTGGGTGTGAACCTTCTTGTCCAATTATTTTGGGACGTCCTTTTCTTCGCACCGTTGGTGCCATCATTGACATGAAAGAGGGGAATATAAAATTCCAATTTCCTCTCAAGAAAGGGATGGAATACTTTCCTAGAAAGAAGATTAAGTTACCTTTTGAGTCCGTTATACGGGCTAGCTATTCTTTTACTCTTGATAAAACTTGATATCTTTGCATTATGCCTAGCTTTAAAGGCATAAAAGAAAGCGCTTTTGGGAGGCAGCCCACATGAATAAAATTTTATTTTGCTTTTGTTGTGTCTTGATGTTGTTACTACAGTAGCATCATCATTGTATCTTTACTTTTCAGTTTTGTGCCAAGTGTAGCCTCTGATTGCAAGAAAGTTCAAAAGTTGTGACGTGCTGTCCAGGAAACAGATTCTGTCCTTGGATAAAAAAATTCGTATAAAATCACCAGATCATCTTTTTGGTCTGAAGTTTTCCGACAGCGTGCTCTATACAATTGTCTTTCCGGCGTCTGTTCTGAGTTTTTTGATTAGAGTTGCAGAAGTGCCCCGAAAAAATCATTTACTACCAGATGTTCTGTTTTTCACAGATTCTGTCCTATTTTGCCTTTCCCTCATTTTGCAAACATTGAGCTTGCTTTTTCTTTGCAAAAACCTTTTGGCAATCTTGAGAAACAGTAGACCTTCAAGAATATCCTTATTTTCAGCAAGGAACAATAATTTTATTAAGGGTACTAACCTCGCTAATCAGATTATGATGAGTTATGTATGAAGGGAGTTTTCAAGTGTGCGAGGGAAGATGATAAAAAGATTCAGGAGTGTAAAACGCTCAAGCTTGGGGATGCCCCCATGCACCCCCAAGAAATATTCAAGGAGACTCAAGCGTCTAAGCTTGGGGATGCCCCCGTGCATCCCCTTCTCCATCAACATTATCAGTTCGTCTTTCGTTCCACTATATTTTTATCACTTCATGTGTTATGTGCTATGCTTGGAGCGTCTTGCTTTTAGTTTTCCTTTTTAGTTTTCTTTAGCTTTTCATAACGAGTCGGAACTCAGCTTTCTTTATGTGGGAGAGAAACACGCTCCACTTCTACCTAGAACATAACATAGAATTTTCATGTCTATCTATGCTGTGTGTGTCCTTGGTCTTTCAATAGCTACTATCATGTTCAGCTCTTAGTATTCATGCTTATCTTTTTAAAGAGCTTTTGTTTAGTTGGTTGCTTGAACTCTCTTTAGTTATCATGCTTATCTTATTAAGAGAGTTTGCTTATGTTGCATTGGTTGATATGTCTATGATAAAAATGCTACGTGCATAATGGTGCTTAGTAGCTCATGTTTTCTTATGGTTAGTCTCAAATAGCTGGGGGGTTCCCAATGTGTTATTGGAGTACCAACATGATTTGTTTGCCTATGATGTGGTATGGTTTAGTAATATCTTCCTTCGAGAATTTATTTTGATTGACTTGGCGTATGCTCACGCATATTCAAGACTGTAAAGAAAGTCTGTCAAGCCTTGATGATCTTTTATTTCTGAGTAGCGATATAACTTCCATGCCTGATTCAATGTTGCTTTGTCGCTCTGCATGATTATGTCCGTCATTGCTCTTTTAGTTGGTCGCTCCCAGTCTTTTGCTAACCTTCACCTGTACTAAGCGGACTGACTGCTTGTGCATCCAAAATCCTTGAAACCAGTTATGCCATATGAGTCCACCATACCTTCCTATACATGGTATTTACCTGCCAGTCCTAACGAAGACTTTCATGTGCCATCTCGAAATTATTCAAAAAAGCATTTCTCTTTTGTGCCTCTGTTTTAGCTCATGAGGAAGTAGTAGTTAATTCATGATCTTTTTAAGTTGGACAAGCTTCACCCCGGGATTGCATGTCTAATGTGCAAACCCATAATACGAGAAGGATCTGGCAAAGAGTGCGCCCGGCTCAAAATTAATATAACAAACTAACCCTCCTTCACGCTTTGTTCATGAGAAATCAGAAAACTTTGGCAGTGATAAACAAAGGAGATTAAGAGGATGTGATCGTCCTCATTCGGGAGCCGTTCCTCGAAACTTGTCCATCTCAAGAAGTGATTGAGTTGTCTGCTAGCATTCGTTGACGAAACATGCATATCCAAAAAAAAAATTATTACCTCTGTTTTTAAAACCAAGAGCTCTGGTACATGTTTTGTCTTTGTTTCCGACCACGGGTTTTCAACTTTGCCAACAAAAGCCACGGTTCGAGAGCCTCCACCTTCTTTTAAAGCACAAACTATTGAGAGCATGATTGTCATTCTGAGTGTAATGTGCATTGTCCCAAAGTAGCATTGTCTTTTGCATGATTATGATATCGTTTATTCTGAAATCATTGTATCTAGTCATCACTTAAACCTTGGAGGTGCCCCTGCATTTATGTTTTGCTTCACTAAAGGGGGCAAGCGAGATATCACTTTGTCATATTTGCACACCATGCTCATTACAAATCTATTTGATGTTTCAGTATCATGTTGTAAAACTTTCAGTTCTTTGTGATTCTCTCATGAGGCAACTTAATTACTACAAATTCATTGTCTCAGTAAGCTTTTGTCATATGACTACGAAAAGTCCTATATGGTTAATAGCATGTCACCACAGAAATTATTCTTGTTATCATTTACCTACTCGAGGACGAGCAGGAATTAAGCTTGGGGATGTTGATACGTCCAAAACGTATCTATAATTTCTGCTCGCTCCATGCCTCTTTTGGGTGATATTGCTATGATATTTATACACTTCCATACACTTTTGATCATATTTGGACTAACCTATTAACTCAGTGCACCTCAGTGCCAGTTTCTGTTTTTCTGCTGTTTTTGTATTTCAGGTTTCCCATCACGTAAACTGCCAGAAAAATCCCGGAAAATTATATAAAAATCAGTGTTCCAGAAGCTTCCCGGAAGCCAAAGTAGAGCCGGAGGGGGGCCACCAGGGCTCCAGGCGCCCTGGTGGCGCGGCCCCCCTCCTGGCCGCGCCGGGGGGGCGCTTGGGCCCCCCAGGCCTCCGCTGATGCCCCCCTTTGGCATATATTTAACACGCGTCCCGAAACCCTCGAGACGGGAACCCTGTTTCGCGATCTCATCTCTGTTCCGCCGCCGCCGCGCTTCCAAGATCGGGAGCACCAGGAGAACCCTTCCCGGCACCCTGCCGGAGGGGAGGATCACCACCGGGAGCCTCTCCACCACCATGGACGCCTCCCGGAAGAGTTGTGAGTAGTCTCCCTTGGACCATGGGTCCATGACCAGTAGCTATGTGATGTTCTCCTCCCCTTCTTGTGCTTCACTAATTAGACCTCGTGAGCTGCCTTACATGATCGAGGCACATATGTAATCCTTATGCTGTTGCTATGTTGAGTTTGCTGGGATCCGATGGATTGTGAGATTATGTTCAGATTGTGTTTGAGTAATATATTTGATTTACCTCTTTTATATTTATGTTCGTAAGTAATTCTTGCATGTTCTCCGTTGCTATTTATTGCTTTGGCCAAGTAGTAGGTAGTGACTCCAAGAGGGAACGTTATGCTCGATTGTGGGTTGATGCCCCTCGATGACTAGCTTGAGTGACATAAACATGAGTCTAGGGGATGTGCTGTTGCCACAAGCGGGAAAACAATGGTGCTTGTGCCCGCGGGTGTAAGGACTGTTTACTTTACGCAAAGTTCTTTTAATGCAGTTGTCTGTTGCTTTGAGTTTACACTATGGGTGGGACTCACAACTTAATACCAGCGAGATGTTCTGGATAGATATCTCAAGGTGGATGATTAGTAGTAGATGCAGATGGATGTCGGTGTACTTACCTTGGCATACCGCCCATGCTTTGAACCTCTACCTTTCTTGCAACATAGTTAGCATTGGTTTGCGCACATAATTCTGTCAATTGCCCAGCTGTAATTCGTTTACCTCACATAGTTGTTTTATCGTCTTTTGGGAGAGAGACATCACTAGTGAACATCATGGGACCCCGGTCCATATTACCATCAATGATCACATCCGCTATTTACTTTCCGCTTTTACTTACTAGTTGCAGCAATACCTATCACTATTATCTCTTGCGTTTGATCCTTTGTAAACGACAAGGTCGGAGGGATTGACAACCTCTCTGTACTCGTTGGGAGCAAAGTTATTTGTATCTGTGTGCAGGTCCAAGTTGATTGCTAAGTATCTGGCGCCGTTAGCAGTTGACACCTTCTTGTTGAACCTTGGAGTCTCAGGGGAAATCGATCCTTGGTATCTTTGCCAAGGGAAAACTTCCGCTACACTGCATCTCAAACCTTCCACTTGGGGTAACCAACGAGGGGCGAGAAGCCATCAGACTCCATTATTGTACCGACATGCATGTCAGATACCTCAGATTTTACAACCAAGAATCTATATCCAATTCTTCGGAAAGCATATCCCAGGAAAACACAATCCACAGTCTTTGGTCCAAGTTTGCGCTTCTTTAAGATTGGCACATTGACTTTCGCCAAACAACCCCAGGTTCGTAGATAAGAGAGTTTTAACCTTTTCTTCTCCCATTCCTCGAATGGAGTTATTTCTTTGTTCTTTGTGGGAACTCGGTTTAGGACATGACATGCAGTCAATATCGCATCCCCCCACCATGCCTTGGATAGACCCGATGTATCTAACATGGCGTTAACCAAATCAGTTAGAGTACGGTTCTTTCTTTCGCCCATCCCATTTGACTGAGGTGAATAGGGAGGCGTCCTCTCATGGATTATTCCATGTTCTGCACAAAAAGCATCAAATTCATTGGAAAAATAATCTCCACCACGGTCGGACCTAAGCCTCTTGATCTTACGATCAAGTTGGTTTTCCACTTCAGCTTTATAGATCTTGAAAAAGTTCAAGGCCTCATCCTTAGATTTCCGAAGATACACATGATAGTATCTAGTGGAGTCATCAATTAACGTTATGAAATATTTCTTTCCACCTTTTGTCAAAACACCATTCATTTCACATAGATCTGAATGTATGAGCTCTAGTGGTGCAAGATTTCTCGTTTCCGCAGTCGTGTGAGACTTACGAGGTTGCTTAGCTTGCACACAAACTTGACACTTATAGATCCCTTGACGGTGGTAAAACTAGGGATTAAGTTTAATTTGGCTAGTCGCGACATGCAACCAAAGTTAACATGACACAGACGTGAATGCCACACATTTGATTCACTGTTGGTGCAAACATGATTAACAACTTTATTGCAAACATCTGACAAGGATAAACGAAACTGGCCACCTGACTCATAGCCTTTACCGACAAAGGTTCCATACTTGGATATTACAAATTTATTCGACTCAAAGACAAGCTTGTAGCCATCTCTACATAACAGAGATCCGCTAACAAGATTCTTATTGACGGAGGGGACATAATGCACGTTCTTCAGCCGCACGATCTTCCCCGAAGTAAACTTCAGATCGACCGTGCCAACACCACGAACAGAAGCACTTGAACCGTTTCCCATCAGCACGGTTGAAGTCCCTGCGGTCTGATAAGACGAAAACATGGAAATATCACCGCATACATGCACATTAGCACCCGTGTCAGTTAACCAATCAGGAGAATGACATACTGAAAGAATAGTGGGAAATATACAATACCCATCATCCTTCATATTAGTGTCTCCAATGACAACATTGACGATATTGCCGCCTTTCCCAAGATGACGCTTGTCATACCGATTAGGGCAACTAGGAGCCCAATTATTAGGATCTCCACACACATGACAGACACCTTTCTTCTTGTCATTCTTCTTCTTGAAGTTCGTGTGTTGCACAGCCTTGTTTTTCCCATCAAACTTTGCTTTTCCATCAAACTTCCCTTGTTCTTGAACTTGTTGGGCTGAAAGTTCTTCTTCTGTACCAGATTGGCACTAGAACCTCCCTCAAATAGCTCGGGCACGTGTGTCCTTTGCTCTCGCCTTTTCTTCCACATCAAGAGTACCAATGAGATCTGGAACGGAAAACTCCTGTCTCTTATGCTTTAGTAAGGTAGCAAAGTTCCTCCACGAAGGATAAAGTTTAGTGATGATACCCCCGGCAACAAACTTGTCCGGCAGCATGCAGTTGAAGTGCTCAAGTTCTCTAGCAAACGACTGTATCTCATGAGCCTGCTCAACTACGGAGCGCTCTTCAGTCATCCTGTAATCATAGAATTGCTCCATGATGTACAGCTCAGTGCCGGCATCCGAGACCCCAAACTTGGCCTCGAGTGCGTCCCACATATCTTTTTCATTATCAATTGACGCATAAGCATCAACAATGTTCTCACCAAGAACACTCAAGAGAGCAGCCCTAAACAGGGTATCCATTTTCAGAAAAGCTTGTTCCTGTTGAGCATCATATATTCTCCTTCAGGTTTGCCAAGAGTGGCGTCATAGCAGCTCATGGTTTGAAACCACTGAACAGCTCTCACGCGCCACCTCTTATACTGGATACCCTCAAACACAGGAGGTCTCATGGAAGCAGCAAAACCACTTGGGGTAAATTGCCTATAATAAGGTTTTTGGATTGTTGGAAATATGAGCAATTTACCAAGTGATTTTATTAACAGAAATAGTAGATAAAGCATGACTAATATAACAGTAATATAGAAAGTCATGTGATCTGACAAAGAGAAGGTAAATAGCATCTTCATATACAGAACTAGTTGCATAGATGAAGTAGGACCTAACATATTTAGAGTAAACACTAGATCGAAGAACAGTGACAGTGTTTCTAACAGAAAGACCATGAACACATACGGGCTAAAGTATAGAACAAGACAAACTAGAGAGATCATGGAGACATACGAAGCAGCAGCCGAAGCCCCGGTCTTGGGTGAGTTGTCCTCGCTGTCCATGTCGTCGAAGAGGTTCTCGACGTCGGGGAAGAAGTCATCGTCATGGAACTAGTCGTCGGCGAACGGATCGTCCGTGATGAAACAGCCAGTACTCGCGCCGAGCGCTCCCCAAAAACCTTATCACCCTTCTCACGTACATGACTCAAAAGGTGCGGTTTCGGAGGCCTACTGTCCCTACCTGTGGTGCACGCCGCAAGTCGGGATGAGGAAGACAGCAGCAGCTCAGAGATGGAACCGGTGGCGAGAGGAAGGAGAGATTCTGGTGCTTGTCTCTGGGGAGGAGCGATGTGACGCCCGAGACCGACGTTCCAGAAGGTTCCAGAAGATTCCAGATGTTCCGGGTTGCCCGTGGGTTTCTTTTGAGCTTGTGTTATTTATTTTTGCATTGCATCATGTCATCATGCCATCATGTCATATTTTATTTTTGCATCTCAACCAAATAAATTGTGTGGACCTTCGGTCCATTTAAATCGAGGGAAGGTGACTTCTCTTTATAACATATAAAAGTCTATCATTATTTTAGGGAGCTATATTAATAAATATTCCATTGCTTCGGAATCACCGTAACACACTTGCATATTTTTCCCCATGTCTTTTCCACTTCGAGTTTCACCTTCTAAATCTTGCCAATAATTCTTTTCCGTTGTTTCGAGGTTCCTCCAATAATTCGAACATTTTTGGACACTTCAATAATCTCGTCTTAGTTCAAACCTATTTGAATTAAATTCAATATGTTTGAATTATTCTTCCGTTCATGCCTTTCTTATTTTTCTCGGACTTTGCTCATTTTATGATGCCCGAGAAAAATAGTCCTTTGTGTTATCTTTCCCTAACCGTCCTCCTCTTTCTCTTTATCTCTCTTTTGTTTTTTTTTCTGCTAAAAAAACAGTTAAAAGGAAGAGGGCTCAGGCCACAGCTTCCTCCTTTCCCTCTCTCCAGCCGCAGCCACCCTTCTGGCCCAGGCCGCCGGCCTTCAGGCCCATTCCCCTTGGCCCAAACCCCCTTCCTAACCCTAGCGACAGCCGATCCCAGCGCTCCCTCCCTCTCTTCCCGCACAGCCGCCGCCACCCCTCGTCCCCATCGCCCGCTCGCTCGATCCTCTTCCCTCGAGCCCGATCTTCTCGCTTCCCTTCCTCTCGCTCTGCCCGAAACCCCTTGACCCGATCCCCGTTTCCCTCTCGTCTCTGCATCGCCGCAACCCTCGCTCGACCCTTCTCCATCCTGTCGCCCCTCTCGCCGAGCCCGAGCCCCTCGCCGCGCCTGGCGCCCCTCGAGCAGGTCGCGGCCCTGCCTCGCCTCCCTTCCCGCAAGCCCGACGAGCCTGCGCCACCCGCGCCAGCAGCGGCCGCCTCGACCCGTCCGCGCGCCAGCCAGGCCCGGCGCCCGCTCCCTCTGGCCTCCTGTCGACCGTGGGGCAGCAACCCCCGCGCAGGCCTCGTCTTCCCCCGAGCAGCACCAGCAGCGCCGCTCCTCCTCCGCCCTGCATCGGCCAGGAGGCCGACCCGCACCTCTCCGTTTCGCCCGAAGCCCGATGGCGCCCTGCGTCTCCCTTCGGTCTCTGCCTCCCTTCACGCGTCGAGGGCCCCTGCCTCCTCTCGCCAGCCGCCCCAAGCACCGGATCCCGCGGCCTGCTGCTGCCGTGGCCTCGTGCAACCCTTGTTTTGCTGCTGTAGTTTGTGTTGTTTGGTTGCTTGTGTTGACCTTGACAGGGAACGCGTAAACGCCTACACGACAAGACGGCAAGACCGAAACGCCAAGTACCTCTACATGACCGAACAAGTACCACGACGACCCTCGAAGAGCTCGGATCCGTCAAGTTCGACTACACGGTGGCGTGTCAAGTACCCCTACGTTCGCGAGTAACAAGTACCACGACGACCGAACGGCTACGGAAACGTGAACAACTACCGTCTCGGAGACGCACCAAGTACCCCTACCGTCGCCCGAACGTCTACCGTCGACATGTACATCTACGACTCGAGACGAGACCGGCAAGACCGAACGGAACGAGTACATCTACCGCCGCCGAGTACCACTACTTCCTCTACTTCCACTACGTCCCTCGACGTCTCGAACCGCCCCGAAACGCACGCTTCGAAGGTATACCGAAACGACCCCGTGGATGACCCGTGCATGCTTGTTGTGGTTGTATGAAATGTTTCCTTGTGTGCACCGTGCCCGTTCCGACCTTTTGTCATGTTCCTCGGTTGCCTCGTCACCGACTCGTGGGAACCCGGTAACGGGATCACCCCACCTCTTTCATCTCGTTTGACTCACCCACGCCATCTACCTTTTGCATCGGTCTCTCAACGAGTACCGGAACCGAGATGTTGCGTTGCATCATTTTCGGATCGTTGCCGTGGCACTCTTTTCTTTCCACCATGGTGACAAACACTTCATGTCTTCCTCTTAAGTCAACCCTTTTAATAAAAATTGCATAAACTTGATCATGTCATCCGCATCATGTTAACAACATTATTATGTTAAATTGTGGTTGCTTATAATCATTAAACATGCTCATGTGGATTTTCCGGATATGTTGTTGTTATTTTTCCGGCCCCATTTAAATTGCCTAGTTAGTGTAGTTTTATTATGCTTCACCTCTTGCCATGTTAAAAACATTTAATCTTGTCTTGTAAATAATGAGAGTCGACTAAATAATTAAATGTGGTGTTTCGTCAATATGCAACTCGTTGCATATTGATCTCCACTTAACTTGTAGTATTTGTTTGTGCACTTTGCCATGCCATGCTTTTAAACCGGACATGCATCATACTTGTTTGTGCATCGTATGCCATGTTTATGCTTGTGTGTTTACCGTGTTGTTCTTTCTTTCCGGTTGCTTCTCTTGTTAGCTTCGGTTTCGTTCCGGAGTTGTGAGGTTTCTCTCGACTGTTGCTCCGTCTTCTTCGTGGATCCGTTCTTCTCCCTTGTGGAATTCCAGGCAAGATGACCGAACCCGGATACCATTACTATCTTTGCCTATTGCTAGTAGTCTCGATCTTTAGTTTTGCCTCGATGCCCATGTTTTCCTGTCAGCCTCCTACTTGTAACCATTGCCATGTTTAACCACCCTACCTATGCAAACCGTTGCTTGGCTAAGTACGCTTCGCTCAGCCCTTCTTATAGCATTGTTAGTTGCAGGTGAAGATCGAAGATGCTTGCTTCATGTTGAAGTTTGGTTGGGTTATATCACACTATATAAATGCTTAAAAATGAAATCATCTATATACTGGCAAGGTGGAAGGCTAAGCCTTTTGCTTGGTGTTTTGTTCCACTCATGCCGTTAGGAACCGTATAAACCGGTGTTATGTTCCTTGATTATGCGTTCCTAACACGGTTGGGGTGTATGGGACCCCCTTGATAAACCGCTAAGTGCTAAGTCTTTTCTAGCAAGTCCCAACATTGGTACTATTCGCCTAATAACTAATAAAACATGCATAAGGGTCTTGCAAACCCTCTTTTATTTAATTCAACCCCCCGGGCCAGTGCTCCACATGAGTGTTGGTCCGAACTGGGCAACCTGCGGGGCCACCTCGAGGGAACTCAAGGTCTGGTAAAAACCCGTAGCTTGTCCCATCTGGTCGTGGCCTGAGACGAGATACGCGCGGCTACTATCAGGGTGTCGGCACGCCGGGAGGATTTGCTGGATTAGCCTTACCTTAGTTCGGTTTAACTTGAGCACGGGATTCCGAGAATACTCGGGTCTTCCCACCTATGGAGTTGCGACTTCGCGGATCGTGGGCTTGTAATGGGTCAAGTTGGAACACCCCTGCAGGGTTTGAACTTTCGAAAGCCGTGCCCGCGGTTATGTGGCAGATGGGAGCTTGTTAATTCCGGTTGTAGATAACTTGACACAATGTTTCTAATACACTACCAGCGTGTGTACCGTGACTGTCAATTTCCGAATAGGGATTCGGGAGTTGAACACGGTGGGGTTATGTTTGACCGGCTTTAGTTAGGATCACTTCGTGATCATCTTTCGACCGATGCACTTCTCTTCTCGCTCTCTATTGCGTAAGTTAGTGCTAGTTGCTGCTGCAGACTCTTGTTGTTCCTTTCACCTCATATTTCTTTCTTCAGCCTTGTCCTCACCCAAGGCTTAAATAGTCTTGTTACCCGGGAACGGGATTGCTGAGTCCTCTGTGGCTCACAGTTACTTCACCACACCAGATGCAGGTTCAGCCGAGTTTGATGCAGGAGTTGGATCAGTTCTTCACTTGGAGTTCGTTGAAGATCTTGACTGTTTGCATGTTACGTTTCGACGATCAGTAGTGGTTTCTACTAGGTTTCGATCCTGACCTGTGGCTTTTGTTGTTTTGGTATCTTTCTTTTGGATCTTCACCCGTAGTCGGGTTGTGATGTTTTGAATGATGATTGTTTATGTAATGTATTGTGTGAAGTGGCGAGTGTAAGCCAACTATCTCCTTTTGCTTTTTTAATCCCTCTTTTACATGAGTTGTGCAAAGATACCAAACTTGAGATCATTCTAGGATGGGCTTATATCTTTAAGTCGTGCCTCGACACGTAGGAGATATAGTCCCATCCTGGGCATTACAAGTTGGTATTCAGAGCCTTCTCCGACCTAGAAGCCCCCACTGATTGATCGAATCGTTGACGGTTGAGTCTAGGCACACACTGAAAATGTTTTGAGTCCTATATTATATCGGAGAGTAGGATTTCTTTGCTTCTCATCCCCTTTCTCTCTGGTGAGGACTCCTGACGTCTACTTTTTTCTCTTCTACTTTCAAAAATTGCACCAAATTTTTTTTTAGGATCCCGCGAGTATTCTGGGATTGTTTCGATGTTCTTGTGACAAGGATATTGTTCTCGATGCCTCCTGTTCCCGAGGAGTTGAGCTTCGGGGTATCATTGACACAAGCATATCGCGGCAGTACTAAATACTTAAGACGGCCGACATCGAAAATCTCTCCTATACGGCCAGTGGCAAGATAACCCCGACATCACCCAGTACTGGGGAGGTAGTTCGAGAGTATTGCCATAGCTTGTTATAGTGGATGCTTTTCGAAGGTCCGAGGTAAACAGTTTCCGAGAAAGACTGGTTATGTGTTGAAGGATGGATACACCTGGATGTAGGTTTAGAGTTGATTGCGCGGTGCTTCCCGTGTATCCCCAACACCTGATTGCATAACTGGAATCTTTCGGAAATCTATAGGTGGGTTCATCAAGTAGTTCTAGGCATTCTTCCAACGGATGCACGATATGAAGTTTGGGGTTCTACATTGAGTGAAGTGGTTTTATGGACTTGTTCTGATCGGGAGTTGCATCTTAAAGGGTCCTTGGCTATGCTGATCCGGGGATTGCAAAACCCTTTTGTAACACATTCCATGAGCTTTCAGCACGAAGATGTCGAACGAAACTTCTATCTTGTGTTTGTTCTATCTGATCCTTGTTCCTTTTTATTTATCTTTTGTTCTCCCTAGTGGCTTCTCGACCAGTTGATGTACCTACGGAATTCATTCGTTCAATCCTCTGTTCGAATGATATTGTGAAGATCATGTTGCATATCTATCCTTTGTTTTGTTTTGATTCTGGTATTCGAGTTGCTTCGATGTCAAATGTTGATTCCATACCCTCCTAATCGGTGTTCTCATATTTTTATGGGAGTGCTAATTCTTCTTGATCATCAAGATCGTCTTGTTTATCATTTTCAACCGGTGTGCCTTCTCTTCAAGTTATTCCATACGGACGTCGTTGAGAAATCTGACGATTTGTCTGTTTCATTCATCTCAAGTCGTCTTTGTTTTGCCCACCCTCCCACCCCTTTTCTTTATGGAGCCAGCAAGTCTCAGATGAAGTATCCATTTTTATTCATGTGATATTTCTTCATTCTTTTCCTTCAATGTTCTTATCTGGTGATTTTATCGTGAAGATGCTCAAGAGCTTCAAGTTCATCATTCTTTTGTTCTCTAATTCTGCCGGTGGATGTAATTCAAGATTTCGGTGTTGATCTTATCCTTTTCCTCATTTCACAATGCTTTCTTATTCCGGTGCACCAATTAGTCATTCTCCTCTTGCTATTCATATCCGGAGTGCTGAAGATTCATAATTCCATTCTTAATCCGTTCAAATTATTTTGAGCATTGTTATCTTATTCAAGCCATTTAATTCAACCGGTGCAATATCTCTTAAGCAATCTTTTCCAACGGTGATTTCTTTGAGTGGGCCCTAACCCACAGGTCTTTTCCCAGGATCTTACCTGACTCTTCTAATTTTCTGGAGTTATACTCAAATTCTTTTCAAGTGTGACGTAAGAATGATTTCCATCAGTCACATGCCTTCTCCAAGATCGCTTTCAAATTCCTTTTCATCGTTGGTTCAACCTTTTAATTCTTCATTCCGGAGTGCTCAACAATTCTTATGGCATTTCTCGTCTTCATTCTAAACATTTGGAGACCGGAGAAGTGTTTCGCTTAAATTTTGACCCATTCTCTTGATGAGTTGTGGTTCTAGCTTCATGCCATCCTCATAATTGTTTTCGATTGTGAGGAATTCTTTTTAACCATCCGAAGAATTTCATGAATTCTTTCTTTGTGTTCCTCCGAAGGCCATCATTTCAGAATATTTCTTCGTTCTCAGTTTTCAACTTTGTCCTCCAAATATTCTTCATTGATGTCTCTTCGTTCGTCTCCATATTCTTACGGTGGTTCTTTCAAGTTTTTCTCTTCCGTTGTTATCGTTTTAATTCACTCGTTCTTTTCATAATCCTACCGGTGCTTTGTTGAAGACTTATCCAAGCTTGTGCGAGATCTATCTTTAATTCTTTGCAACGAGAATAAGTAGTATGCCAAATCCTTTGGTTGTCATCAATTTAATTGGTGAAGGATATGCATCACATAATTCTTATTCTTATTCCTTCAAGGTGATTTAATTCTTTTGTCTGGAGTTTGTTCATCATATCATATTATCGGTTCTAAGTTGTCCATCTTGTTTTCCGGAGATCCAACTTATTTCAATTATATCATTTCAAGCTCCATCTAATCCATCGCAGGCCTTGAATCTTATTCTTTTCATCTTTAACTTCTCATGTTTCATTACCGGAGTTCTTCATGGTGGTTCATCATCATTTAATTCATCCTCGAAGTCTTCATCAAGATTCTTGTTGGAGCTCAAGCTTTCTTCATCATGCTTTCCAATTGCAATTCTTTCTCCCGTATCTTTTCAGATGGTGTTATGTCATTCTTGTCAATTCCTTCATGTTTCATGATTCACGAGTTATCAAGAATGAGATATTTAAACCCATCATTGTCCTTGTTCAGGAGATCTTTCCAACCCTTCAATTTATTCGTTGGAGTTATCTTGGGTTGTATTTCACCTAAAAGCTTTCCCTAAGGATTGTTGCTATTATGGTGCTTATAAATGACCCAAGTTCTTCATTTATCATTCCGGTGAATAAGTTTTTCGTCTCCTTGTTGATCTCAATCAAATCAATTGTTTCCGTTAGTGGCTGGTTGTCACTTCATAATTTTGAAATGTTTTCCATAAGCCCATTTCAAGCTTATTCTTCTCGTTGTTGAAATTCCAACAACTCTATTCAACCCTTCTTCGTAAGATGCTCTTTCAAATTTAATTTTGAGAGAAGTTGTCATATTTTTCTTCGTTCTTTTCTTTCCAACGATCTATATTCCATTCTTTCATTCCGGAGGCATTGTGATGTTGCTCTCTTGGCACCATCTTCTCGTTTTTTTTCGAGATCATGTTCTTTTCCTTGTTTATCTTTTAACCGGAGTGTTGTATTCTTCATTCAAGTTCTCTCATCTTATCAAGTTTGCCTCTCTTTTCAACCGGAGTGCTGTCTGAATCTTTCTTACCTTGTGCCATTCTTTTAATTGTTTCGGAGGCAATATGTTGTTCATTTCAGCAAGTATCATCCCAACTGGGCAAGTTCTTGTTCATTTCCTTCCATTTTCAGACGAAGTGCTGTCCAAATTCTGTCATTCTTCTTCCTTGGTTATACCCTTGCAGTTTCATATTCTTTTGGTCCGTGAGCTCTTGTTTAATGTCTTTCAACCTCTCAAGGTTCTCTTTGTGTTCCTTGTTCCTCTTTTCTAACGGAGTGTTCATCTTCGTTCATCTCTGTGGTATTCTTCTCTCACTTGTTCAACCTCTCAAGGTTCTTTGGTTTTCACTCGTCTGTCAAAGAAGCAACTTTGTGTTACCTCTTCCTCTTCCGTTTTACCCGGTGATATCTCTAGGATCTCGGGTCGAGATCCTCTGTTAGTGTGGGAGAGTTGTGACGCCCGAGACCGACGTTCCAGAAGGTTCCAGAAGATTCCAGATGTTCCGGGTTGCCCGTGGGTTTCTTTTGAGCTTGTGTTATTTATTTTTGCATTGCATCATGTCATATTTTATTTTTGCATCTCAACCAAATAAATTGTGTGGACCTTCGGTCCATTTAAATCGAGGGAAGGTGACTTCTCTTTATAACATATAAAAGTCTCTCATTATTTTAGGGAGCTATATTAATAAATATTCCATTGCTTCGGAATCACCGTAACACACTTGCATATTTTTCCCCATGTCTTTTCCACTTCGAGTTTCACCTTCTAAATCTTGCCAATAATTCTTTTCCGTTGTTTCGAGGTTCCTCCAATAATTCGAACATTTTTGGACACTTCAATAATCTCGTCTTAGTTCAAACCTATTTGAATTAAATTCAATATGTTTGAATTATTCTTCCGTTCATGCCTTTCTTATTTTTCTCGGACTTTGCTCATTTTATGATGCCCGAGAAAAATAGTCCTTTGTGTTATCTTTCCCTAACCGTCCTCCTCTTTCTCTTTATCTCTCTTTTGTTTTTTTTTCTGCTAAAAAAAACAGTTAAAAGGAAGAGGGCTCAGGCCACAGCCTCCTCCTTTCCCTCTCTCCAGCCGCAGCCACCCTTCTGGCCCAGGCCGCCGGCCTTCAGGCCCATTCCCCTTGGCCCAAACCCCCTTCCTAACCCTAGCGACAGCCGATCCCAGCGCTCCCTCCCTCTCTTCCCGCACAGCCGCCACCACCCCTCGTCCCCATCGCCCGCTCGCTCGATCCTCTTCCCTCGAGCCCGATCTTCTCGCTTCCCTTCCTCTCGCTCTGCCCGAAACCCCTCGACCCGATCCCCGTTTCCCTCTCGTCTCTGCATCGCCGCAACCCTCGCTCGACCCTTCTCCATCCCGTCGCCCCTCTCGCCGAGCCCGAGCCCCTCGCCGCGCCTGGCGCCCCTCGAGCAGGTCGCGGCCCTGCCTCGCCTCCCTTCCCGCAAGCCCGACGAGCCTGCGCCACCCGCGCCAGCAGCGGCCGCCTTGACCCGTCCGCGTGCCAGCCATGCCCGGCGCCCGCTCCCTCTGGCCTCCTGTCGACCGGGGGGCAGCAACCCCCGCGCAGGCCTCGTCTTCCCCCGAGCAGCACCAGCAGCGCCGCTCCTCCTCCGCCCTGCATCGGCCAGGAGGCCGACCCGCACCTCTCCGTTTCGCCCGAAGCCCGATGGCGCCCTGCGTCTCCCTTCGGTCTCTGCCTCCCTTCACGCATCGAGGGCCCCTGCCTCCTCTCGCCAGCCGCCCCAAGCACCGGATCCCGCGGCCTGCTGCTGCCGTGGCCTCGTGCAACCCTTGTTTTGCTGCTGTAGTTTGTGTTGTTTGGTTGCTTGTGTTGACCTTGACAGGGAACGCGTAAACGCCTACACGACAAGACGGCAAGACCGAAACGCCAAGTACCTCTACATGACCGAACAAGTACCACGACGACCCTCGAAGAGCTCGGATCCGTCAAGTTCGACTACACGGTGGCGTGTCAAGTACCCCTACGTTCGCGAGTAACAAGTACCACGACGACCGAACGGCTACGGAAACGTGAACAACTACCGTCTCGGAGACGCACCAAGTACCCCTACCGTCGCCCGAACGTCTACCGTCGACATGTACATCTACGACTCGAGACGAGACCGGCAAGACCGAACGGAACGAGTACATCTACCGTCGCCGAGTACCACTACTTCCTCTACTTCCACTACGTCCCTCGACGTCTCGAACCGCCCCGAAACGCACGCTTCGAAGGTATACCGAAACGACCCCGTGGATGACCCGTGCATGCTTGTTGTGGTTGTATGAAATGTTTCCTTGTGTGCACCGTGCCCGTTCCGACCTTTTGTCATGTTCCTCGGTTGCCTCGTCACCGACTCGTGGGAACCCGGTAACGGGATCACCCCACCTCTTTCATCTCGTTTGACTCACCCACGCCATCTACCTTTTGCATCGGTCTCTCAACGAGTACCGGAACCGAGATGTTGCGTTGCATCATTTTCGGATCGTTGCCGTGGCACTCTTTTCTTTCCACCACGGTGACAAACACTTCATGTCTTCCTCTTAAGTCAACCCTTTTAATAAAAATTGCATAAACTTGATCATGTCATCCGCATCATGTTAACAACATTATTATGTTAAATTGTGGTTGCTTATAATCATTAAACATGCTCATGGGGATTTTCCGGATATGTTGTTGTTATTTTTCCGGCCCCATTTAAATTGCCTAGTTAGTGTAGTTTTATTATGCTTCACCTCTTGCCATGTTAAAAACATTTAATCTTGTCTTGTAAATAATGAGAGTCGACTAAATAATTAAATGTGGTGTTTCGTCAATATGCAACTCGTTGCATATTGATCTCCACTTAACTTGTAGTATTTGTTTGTGCACTTTGCCATGCCATGCTTTTAAACCGGACATGCATCATACTTGTTTGTGCATCGTATGCCATGTTTATGCTTGTGTGTTTACCGTGTTGTTCTTTCTTTCCGGTTGCTTCTCTTGTTAGCTTCGGTTTCGTTCCGGAGTTGTGAGGTTTCTCTCGACTGTTGCTCCGTCTTCTTCGTGGATCCGTTCTTCTCCCTTGTAGAATTCCAGGCAAGATGACCGAACCCGGATACCATTACTATCTTTGCCTATTGCTAGTAGTCTCGATCTTTAGTTTTGCCTCGATGCCCATGTTTTCCTGTCAGCCTCCTACTTGTAACCATTGCCATGTTTAACCACCCTACCTATGCAAACCGTTGCTTGGCTAAGTACGCTTCGCTCAGCCCTTCTTATAGCATTGTTAGTTGCAGGTGAAGATCGAAGATGCTTGCTTCATGTTGAAGTTTGGTTGGGTTATATCACACTATATAAATGCTTAAAAATGAAATCATCTATATACTGGCAGGGTGGAAGGCTAAGCCTTTTGCTTGGTGTTTTGTTCCACTCATGCCGTTAGGAACCGTATAAACCGGTGTTATGTTCCTTGATTATGCGTTCCTAACACGGTTGGGGTGTATGGGACCCCCTTGATAAACCGCTAAGTGCTAAGTCTTTTCCAGCAAGTCCCAACATTGGTACTATTCGCCTAATAACTAATAAAACATGCATAAGGGTCTTGCAAACCCTCTTTTATTTAATTCAACCCCCCGGGCCAGTGCTCCACATGAGTGTTGGTCCGAACTGGGCAACCTGCGGGGCCACCTCGAGGGAACTCAAGGTCTGGTAAAAACCCGTAGCTTGTCCCATCCGGTCGTGGCCTGAGACGAGATACGCGCGGCTACTATCAGGGTGTCGGCACGCCGGGAGGATTTGCTGGATTAGCCTTACCTTAGTTCGGTTTAACTTGAGCACGGGATTCCGAGAATACTCGGGTCTTCCCACCTATGGAGTTGCGACTTCGCGGATCGTGGGCTTGTAATGGGTCAAGTTGGAACACCCCTGCAGGGTTTGAACTTTCGAAAGCCGTGCCCGCGGTTATGTGGCAGATGGGAGCTTGTTAATTCCGGTTGTAGATAACTTGACACAATGTTTCTAATACACTACCAGCATGTGTACCGTGACTGTCAATTTCCGAATAGGGATTCGGGAGTTGAACACGGTGGGGTTATGTTTGACCGGCTTTAGTTAGGATCACTTCGTGATCATCTTTCGACCGATGCACTTCTCTTCTCGCTCTCTATTGCGTAAGTTAGTGCTAGTTGCTGCTGCAGACTCTTGTTGTTCCTTTCACCTCATATTTCTTTCTTCAGCCTTGTCCTCACCCAAGGCTTAAATAGTCTTGTTACCCGGGAACGGGATTGCTGAGTCCTCTGTGGCTCACAGTTACTTCACCACACCAGATGCAGGTTCAGCCGAGTTTGATGCAGGAGTTGGATCAGTTCTTCACTTGGAGTTCGTTGAAGATCTTGACTGTTTGCTTGTTACGTTTCGACGATCAGTAGTGGTTTCTACTAGGATTCGATCCTGACCTGTGGCTTTTGTTGTTTTGGTATCTTTCTTTTGGATCTTCACCCGTAGTCGGGTTGTGATGTTTTGAATGATGATTGTTTATGTAATGTATTGTGTGAAGTGGCGAGTGTAAGCCAACTATCTCCTTTTGCTTTTTAATCCCTCTTTTACATGAGTTGTGCAAAGATACCAAACTCGAGATCATTCTAGGATGGGCT
This sequence comes from Secale cereale, assembly GCA_902687465.1. Taxonomy (NCBI): domain Eukaryota; kingdom Viridiplantae; phylum Streptophyta; class Magnoliopsida; order Poales; family Poaceae; genus Secale; species Secale cereale. Next base: position 872,783,505 of record LR738711.1, on the reverse strand, counting down.
TATATCTTTAAGTCGTGCCTCGACACGTAGGAGATATAGTCCCATCCTGGGCATTACAAGCGACCTCCCTTATATAGGCGCAAGAGAAGGAGGTGAACAGGCCGCGCGGGGAGCTGAAGTAAAAGAGGGAGACGAAGTGAACAGGCAGCAGCCGAAGGGGTTGCACCGTTCGGATTTATTCTCCACTACCTAAAAACATTTCAGCTCCCGCGTCGCGACGAGGCGGGCGGCGGAGGAGGAGCGCGCGTGGATTTCCCTCTTGTTCCCATGCTCGTACAAGTGTAGAAAGAGCCTCCCTTATAAGGAGGTCCAACTCCCTGTAAACTAGCAATGTGGGACTAAAATTTAATAGTGCCCCTTGCCTTGCACGAATGGGCTAAATGGGCCTCTTGAATTTATTAGGAATATCTGAAATTTATATTGGGCTGGGCCATAATAGACTAAAATTTCAGCAGTCTCGTCGTCTTGATCACAAAGCGGGCAAAGGACATACGCAGGCTCCGATCAGCAGTCCATACGCGCGCAATTGCACGATTCCGAAATAAATGTCATGTAATAAATACATAAGATCGAAGTACATACAATGAATTATTGCATCATCTAACTAAATCTCGCAAATTCATAACAAGTTAAAGCAAGCACTAGTAATGGTACCTCTCTAATAATCACATGCGAAAATATCGAGCACGCCTCCATTTTTGCATGTTTCTTCTTGGAGGTGAGGCAGTGGTGAGTTCTTTGAAAGAGTCCTGTCGATGGAGATGCACCACCAGAGAAAGATAACCAGCGCCGCCGCCAATACCCACGAGACGCAGGTGGCGAACTGGGCATCCCCGAAAAGATGTCCCCACAAGAACGTCGGGACGACTATGATCGTGACCGCTGCAGGGCTGTTGACGAGGATGCAGGCGACGGCTGTCGGCGTTGTGCTCAAGTTGCGCACCCAACGCCAGCGAATTAGCAAAGCATGACGCATGGGTTGAAGACGCATGGGTTGTCTGAACTGGAGGCAGAGAGGCTTGCCAGGGAATTCAAGACGCATGGGTTGTCTGAACTGGAGGCGCACGAAGTCTTTTTTTCCTCGTGGCGTACATCTACTAAAAAATATGTTGCCAAAACAGAGCCCAGCACCATGTACATGTCGTGGAAGATCCATGCGGGAGCTGCTTGCTCCACCGGTGGCGGCGCAGACCACGACAGATGACAATGAAAATGAAAAGGCATGACGCAGAGGTGGCTGGCGGCGGCGGCGATGGAGATGGACCGAGGGCAAAAACTGACTGGGTGATTCTCTCACAATAATAAATAGAAAGGAAGTGTTCCGTAGGATGAGGGCCTCCTCCACGGCCCATTCCGGCAGCCCCTTAAGCACGCACCAAACTTGTTTCGTGCCCACTTATCCCGTGTCCGTTTAGCTAAAAAAAGCTATTTTTTTTATCCCATGCCTGCTTTGCTAAAGAAAAACTTATCCCATGTCCGTGTCTAAAAAAAACATATCCCATGTCCGAGAGAGCTATGTCTCACCCGTACACATTCCTATTAGGAATCACCTACAGACGAGCAAATCGGGCTGGCTCATAGCTCTCGAATGGGCCGTTCCTGTCGTTGTGTGGTTCACTCTGGCACTCTGCTCCCGTTCTCTTTGAGGTTCTTTCTTTTTTATTTTCTTTGTTCTTGAATGTTTTTTGTTGGTTTTTTCATCGGGTTTTTTCGTTATACCTTTTCTTTACAGTTGTTTTTGGTTTTTCATCATTATACTTTGGTTTACTTTGTTTCTTTCTTGATTTTTCTTTGACTATTTTCTTCATTTTCTTGATTCAAGGTAGTTTGACGTATTCTTTCTCAACTCAAGACTACTACTCCCTCCGTAAACTAAAATAAGAGCATTTGGAATACTAAAATAGTGATCTAAATGCTTTTATATTAGTTTATAGAGGGAGTACTTAATAGCAGGAGCTCGGTGGTGAACTAGTAAGAGATGAAAATGAAGGCGTGCCAAACTTTGGCAATAAATATATTTAGGCTAACACTAATGGATCCCCAAAATATAAAAATAGAGAAGCAAATCGGCGGAGTAAACTTAGCGCAGGATTTTTTTTCTTACTTCACTAAATTTTGGTCGGCCCTAGCCGAACTCCAAAATTCAATGGAGTAAAAAGCATTTTTTCATAAGTTCAACAAGATTCGATTTAAACAACCAAAATTCTAAACATAATCGACATAAAACATAGTCCAGTTTTAAAATCTACACATAAACTTGAAGTTAAAACTAAAAATGAACTCAAACTAAAACTAAACATTGTCACCTTTGTAGAGAACGAGCCAATACTTCCGCGAAATCCCACCACCCATGGTGTCCGGCCATGCGTCGTCGTCACAGCAGTCAAGGAAGATCCATCGGCACTCTTCAACGTCAAAGTCCTCGTCGTCCTCTGCGCGGTCATCCTCCTCGCCGCCCTCCGCACTGCCGTCCTGCTCGTCGTCCGACAGGGCGATAACCCTCGCTTTGCCTCCACCAGCTCGGGGTACTTGCGGTGGAGGTCTGGCATGTACACCTCGTTCGCGGCCTCCGCCGCGATGCGCTCACGCGCCTCCCAGTCCTTCCTAACTACCGCCGCATTCATCACCCTCCACGGCGATGGAGGTTGCTGTGGACCCTCACCACACACATAGTTGAGGCGGTTGGGCGGCGTCTTGCAGCCGGATCTGCTACCGGTCGTGCTCCTTTGCGGCGAGCACGACGGTGTGAAAAGAGCCGAACCAGTGGTTCTTGTGGGTCTTTCGGGCCGTGATTTCGGCCAACCACTCCACGACCATTGTCGGACGTCGAGGTACTTCCTTTACGATGGCGGCAGCGCGTGTGGGGAGGTTGGGGAAGCCAGCTAGCCCGCTGTGACACTCCGAGACCGATGCGCCTGGTGTTAGCCAGTTATTCGTCGTCGTTGCCATGTCATCTGCTTGCGTGTTGCATCTTTGCCTTGTCATCATGTGCATTAAATCTTCATGTTTTCAAAACTTGCATCCGTCCGAGTCCGCTCATCCTCTCCGTTGTCCGTTCTGAGCCCATACACACTTGCACGCGCCCGCGGCGCCTCCGAATATTTATTTTATGAGTGGTCGAAAAACGTACTCAGAATGGGGTGAACCTTGGGGTGTGGTCTTATTATAGTGTAGACAGGCCGCCTGCCAAATTTCATCACATTCGGAGCTCGTTTGATAGCCCAACCGTTAAATATAGCGGCACTAGTCGCCGGTTTAAACGTCGGACGTTTTCGGTCTCCGAAAACCCCCGCGGGCCTCTCTCTCTCTCTCCTCTCATCTCAGTCCAACTATTCTGCACAGCCCCCCCTAGGCCCATCTTACCCCTTCATCCGGCCGGAGCCATCCGATCGGCATCCGAGGGATCGAAACACCCCCAAAACCCCCTAAACATAGCCACTTTCCCTATTTAAAGACCCCCTTGTGCCATTTTTGGAACCCTAACCCCCACCACCTACCTCTAGCATCTTCCTCGGGATCACCGCAGCCGCCAGCCACCTTCCCCCCCAATTTCAGCGCCCGGCCACCGCGTCCCCGCCACTTGTCGCTGCCCCATAGGCTCCTCCAGCCGCCGACCCCACCGCCAGCCACTCCCCCGCCGCCAAGTGGCCCTGAGCCACGTCACCCTGGCCCCCCTCACCGCGCGAAGCCCGCGCCAGGCCCGCCCGGGCCCTGATCTGGGCCCGAGGGCCCGCTCTGCGGCTTCGCCGCAGTGCCCGAGCCGCACGCCCGAGCGTCGTCCTCCCCGAGCTCCGCGCGCCGCCCCGCTCCCCCTCCGCCGCCGTTGCATCGCCGCTGCCCTACACCACCGGAGTGCCCCGCCGCCGTCCCTCGCCTCTCCAACCCCAGGGCCACCCCGTCGCTCCTCCGCGGCGCCCGACTGAAGGAAATATGCCCTAGAGGCAATAATAAAGATGTTATTTGTATTTCCTTATATCATGATAAATGTCTTTTATTCATGCTAGAATTGTATTAACCGAAAACTTAGTACATATGTGGATACATAGGCAAAACAGTATGTCCCTAGTATGCCTCTGCTAGACTAGCTCATTGATCAAAGATGGTTATGTTTCCTAGCCATAGACATGAGTTGTCATTTCATCAACGGGATCACATCATTAGGAGAATGATGTGATGGACAAGACCCATCCGTTAGCATAGCACTATGATCGTTTAGTTTTACTGCTATTGCTTTCTTCATGACTTATACATGTTCCTATGACTATGAGATTATGCAACTCCCGAATACCGTAGGAACACCTTGTGTGCTATCAAACGTTACAACGTAACTGGGTGATCATAAAGATGCTCTAAAGGTGTCTCCGAAAGTATTCGTGGTGTTGGCATAGATCAAGATTAGGATTTGTCACTCCGAGTGTCGGAGAGGTATCTCTGGGCCCTCTCGGTAACACACATCATAACAAGCCTTGCAAGCAAAAGACTAATGAGTTAGTCATGAGATGATGTGTTACGGAACGAGTAAAGAGACTTTCCGGTAACGAGATTGAACTAGGTATAGAGATACCAACGATCGAATCTCGGGCAAGTAACATACCGATGACAAAAGGAACAACGTATGTTGTTATGCGGTTTGACCGATAAAGATCTTCGTAGAATATGTAGGAGCCAATATGAACATCCAGGTTCCGCTATTGGTTATTGATCGGAGATGAGTCTCGGTCATGTCTACATAGTTCTCGAACCCGTAGGGTCCGCACGCTTAATGTTTGATGACGATCGGTATTATGAGTTTATGAGTTTTGATGTACCGAAGGTAGTTCGGAGTCCCGGATGAGATCACGGACATGACGAGGAGTCTCGGAATGTCCGAGACATAAAGATTGATATATTGGACGACTATATTCGGACACCGGAAGTGTTCCGGAAAAGTTTCGGATTTAACTGGATTGCCGGAGGGGTTTACCGGAACCCCCTACGAGGGGGGATGGTCCATAGTGGGCCTTGAGGAAAGGAGAGAGGCAGCCCATAGAGGCTGGCCGGCGCCCCACCTAGGGATCCTAGTTGGACTAGGATTGGGGGGGCGCCACCTCTCCCTCTTTTCCTTTCCCTCTATTCCTTCTTGGTGGACTCCTACTAGGAATAGGATTGCAATCCTATTCCTAGTAGGATTGCCCTAGCCGCACCATAGGAGGCCGGCCGGCCCTCCCCTCTTGCTCCTTTATATACGGGGGCAGGGGGGCACCCAAAGACACACAAGTTGAATTGTTCCAGCCGTGTGCGGTGCCCCCCTCCACAAAAACACACCTCGGTCATACCGTCGCAGTGCTTATGCGAAGCCCTGCGCCGGTGAATACATCATATCCGTCACCACGCCGTTGTGCTGACGAGACTCTCCCGTGAACTCAACTGGATCAAGAGCTCGTGGGATGTCATCAAGCTGAACGTGTGCTGAACGCGGAGGTGCCGTACGTTCGGTGCTTGATCGGTTGAATCGCGAAGAAGTTCGACTACATCAACCGCGTCACTTGACGCTTCCGCTTCCGGTCTACGAGGGTACGTAGACACACTCTTCCCTCTCGTCGCTATGCATCTGGTAGATAGATCTTGCGTGATCGTAGGAAAATTTTAAAATACTACGTTCCCCAACACCGACGCCCCGTGCCTCCTCGCGGATGTCGCACCACCGTGCCTGGCCGCCGCTCCTCCGAGCTCCACCGCCGGCTTCAGCCCGCCGGAGCTCCTTCCCCGGCCGGATCCCGACTCCCCGTCGCCGCCGCGCCCGGATCCGGCGAGATCCGGGCCGGATCGAACCCCGCCGCCGCCGTCCCTCGCCGGCGGCCTCGTCATCGACAACGCCGGCCCCGAGCTCCTCTTCAGCCGCCGGACATGTCCGGCTGGAGCCGGACATGTCCGCCTACCTCCTCCGTTGTGCCACTAACTCGTGGGCCCGCGCACAGCCACCGACGGACGTGTCCGTCCGGACCGGACAATGTCTGCCCGACCCCGAGGTTGTTTTCCCCACTAAGTCCCTGAGTTTTGTAAATCTGATGCATACTTTGTGATGTTGTAACTTTTTGTGTGTATGTCCAAATGGAGCTTATAATATATCAAAATGTTCGTTGTGATATGGTCTTCATTTTGTTCCATTGCGGCATGCTTGTTTGAGTTCATCTTGATGCCATAATCCCTGTGGCAAGAGCGCTACATGTTTAAAACTGATGTTAACTGTAATTTTGTTAGCATGTTTGAGATGTGATAACTTTGTGCATGTTGGTCCAAATGGAGCATATGATATGTCAAAATGTTCATTGTGAAGTGCTCTACATGATGGTTGCTGTAGCATTCATGTTAGATGTCATATTGCCATGTTAAGCTCTGTTGCAAAAGTGCATGTGGCTGATAAGTGCTGAAACTTGTTATGAGATGTTGTTTTGTCTTGCTCATAGTTATTGATGTGTTTGTCTTTATGCCACATGTCTATATGTATTAGAAGCACAATATTATGGTCTTTTCTGTGGTGCAATCCACTTTCCATGATATGCCTTGAGGAGACTTAAACAAGCTTGTAAACATGCCATGCTAATGTTGCTATTTTATACTTAGTGAAAAACTGCTAAGTCTGGAATCTGTTAAACCTGATGCTATGTTTGCTTGACGCCTCACTCGGATCCTTGTATGTTTTAGTATGTCAAATGATCATGTCTTGTGGTCCATGTTATTGTCTATCAATCCATGCCCTTACTTGCACATATGGCCTGCTGTAGCTTATTTATTTCTTGCTCTCAATTTGCTATAAATTTACTTGTCAGCCTGTTGTCAGCATGATCAATTTGGTGAAGCTTGTTGTTATTGATCCATGCCTCCTATGGAGTTGCTCCAATGGAGTTGTTTAATGTATGCTCTGTCTATTACATGTCCATGATCTTTATATACTTAGTAGAGTTGATATGCTTGTTGCTTTGTGCCTCCGAAGGCAGCATCGTGATGATGTTTTTGCCTTCCCAGATTTTGACTAAGTCTGGATAAATTTATTGCATCTTGCCATGCTTGTTTAATTGTGTTCCAGCAAGTTTTTGGGTGTGCTCTAAGTTCATGCTTATTAAGTATCATGTCTATTTCACATCTATGCCTCTTGTTATCATGTTTGAGTGTTGTAGCATATATATACCTTGCTCCTTTGCTATGTTGCTGTTTTTGGACAGCTTGTTGTTATATCTTGTTTCGTGTGTATGTGGTGAACCGTTGCTCCGTTTGGAGCGTGTCCTATAGGAAACTTGTGTGATTTTGCATGTAGAAGCATAATATCATGATATTTACATGTTTGGAGTGTGTTTGCTTGTTGTTTGGATGCATCTTGCATATTTGACATGCTTGACTTGTTTTGCTCATATCTTCTAGGCTGTAGCTCCGAATTAAACAAACTTTAGATGTAACTTGACTAGAATTTCGAGTAGATCATCATGGTGCATGTTAACTTGCTGTTTAACAACTTGAACTTAAGGTTTGTTCAGATCTGGACCAATTTCGAAACGTGCATATGAGGACTTACCGGAATTGTTATATGTGGATTCCGGCCTCATTTAAACTTGTTGGTTTGTGTTGATCTTGTGTGCTTCAGCCCTTGCCATGAATTGCATCATATAGACTTGTCTTGCATCCTACTTGGTTGAGCATCTTGACTTGTTCTTGTGTTGTGTGTTTACCTTGTTGTATGCTTCTTCTCGCTAGTTCTTTTTTGTTGCGATCGTGAGGATTCGTTCGACTACACATGGTTCGTCTTTGCAGCTTCTTCATCTTCTTCACGGATTCGTTCTTCTTCCTTGCAGGATCTCAGGCAAGATGAACATCACCTTGGATACCTTTACTATCATTTCTATGCTAGATGTCTCGATGATATCGTTATATGTCGCGCTACCCATCTTTATTGTCAGCCTCTCTCCTTGTTGCCATGAAACCTCTAACCTTTGACACCTTCCCAGCAAAACCGTTGTTTGGCTATGTTACCTGCTTGCTCAGCCCTTCTTACAGCGTTGTCAGTTGCAGGTGAAGATGAAGATTCTTCCATGTTGGAACATGTTGTTGGAATATCACAATAAATCTTAAATATATATTAACACATCTAAATACTTGGCAATGGGTGGAAGGCTTGGCCTTTTGGTCAGTGTTTTGTTCCACTCATGCCACCTTAGGAGCCGATAAACCGGCATTATGTTCCTTGATTTTGTGTTCCTTACACGGTTGGGTATATAGGGACCCCTTGACAGTTCGTCTTTAAATAAAACTCCTCCAGCAAGGCCCAACATTGGTTTTAATTGGCAACATAATAAAAACTTAATTAATTAATTAATTGGATAGGGAATTAGCGCTACTCGAGGATTCTTCTACATACAGGGGGCCAGTGCCAATGGTGTTGGCCCCAAATAGAGCACTGTGTGGGGCCGCCCCTTGGCAACTTGGGGTATCTGGCACCTGTACTCTTAGCTCATCCGCTCGTGGCCTGAGACGAGATACGCGCGCACTAGTAGGAAAAGGGTCAAACGTGAAGCACATTAGTCTCGGTTCCAACGGCTAGGCGGGCGGAGATCATTAGTACCGGTTCGTGGGCAACCTCTAGTAGCAGTTCATGCCACGAACCAGTACTAATGATGCTGTGTCAGGCTGTTGTCAGGCTAGGCACCTTTAGTTACGGTTCATGGCATGAACCGGTACTAGAGTATCTTAGTAAGCTGATTTTTAGTCCCACCTCACCAAGAGAGAGGCACTAGGAGCGGTTTATAAGCCTTAAGTGCACAGACAATGTGGGAGAGGTGCAATGTTCACCTGCACGTTGCTTAGCTTCAAACCTTAAGGAATAGTGTAGACTGCACGGAGCTATGTGCAGTGCTTTGTACACTCTGCCGAAAGGCTTGAAGCTAATTAACGAGCATTGCGCCTTTTTTTGAACTCCAGACTTTTTGTGTGTTCAAAATGCACCATTCAAATCCACATCATCAATTATCAGCCCTTTCTGAATTCATTTGGTATTTTTCATTTATTTACTGATTTGTTTTGAGAGAGCTAAATGACCGTGAAATTGAAAAGCACTACAAATTGAACTCTGAAAAGGTTGAAACTTGGCATGGTATCATCATTTTGAAGGAAATATGCCCTAGAGGCAATAATAAAGTTATTATTTATTTCCTTATATCATGATAAATGTTTATTATTCATGTTAGAATTGTATTAACCGGAAACTTAGTACATGTGTGAATACATAGATAAAACAGAGTGTCCCTAGTATGCCTCTACTAGACTAGCTCATTGATCAAAGATGGTTATGTTTCCTAGCCATAGACATGAGTTGTCATTTGATCAACGGGATCACATCATTAGGAGAATGATGTGATTGACAAGACCCATCCGTTAGCTTAGCACTATGATCGTTTAAGTTTTACTGCTATTGCTTTCTTCATGACTTATACATGTTCCTATGACTATGAGATTATGCAACTCCCGAATACCGGAGGAACACTTTATGTGCTACCAAATGTCACAACGTAACTGGGTGATTATAAAGGTACTCTACAGGTGTCTCCGAAGGTACTTGTTGGGTTGGCGTATTTTGAGATTAGGATTTGTCACTCCTATTGTCGGAGAGGTATCTCTGGGCCCACTCGGTAATGCACATCACTATAAGCCTTGCAAGCATTGCAGCTAATGAGTTATTTGCGGGATGATGTATTACGGAACGAGTAGAGAGACTTGCCGGTAACGAGATTCAACTAGGTATTGAGATACCGACGATCGAATCTCGGGCAAGTAACATACCGATGACAAAGGGAACTAGGTATGCTGTTATGCGATTTGACCGATAAAGATATTCGTAGAATATGTGGGAGCCAATATGAGCATCCAGGTTCCGCTATTGGTTATTGACTGGAGACGTGTCTCGGTCATGTCTACATAGTTCTCGAACCCGTAGGGTCCGCATGCTTAAGGTTTCGATGACAGTTTTATTATGAGTTTATGAGTTTTGATGTACCGAACGAGTTCGGAATCCCGGATGAGATCGAGGACATGACGAGGAGTCTCGAAATGGTCGAGACGTAAAAATCGATATATTGGACGACTATATTCGGACATCGGAAAGGTTCCGAGTGATTCGGGTATTTTCAGAGTACCGGGGAGTTACGGGAATAGAAGAGAGAGGCCAAAAGGAAGGAGGCGCGCGTCTCCCTTCTGGTCCGAATTGGACAAGGGGTGCAGCCCCCTTTTCCTTCTCCCTCTCCCCCTCTTCCCTTCTCTCCTACTCCGAAAAGGAAAGGGGAATCCTACTAGGACTTGGGAGTCCTAGTAGGACTCCCCACACTTGGCGCGCCCCCTCTAAGGCCGGCCTCTCCCTCCCTCCTTTATATACGGGGGCAAGGGGGCACCTCTAGACACAACAATTGATCTCTTGATCTCTTAGCTGTGTGCGGTGCCCCCCTCTACCATAGTTCTCCTCGATAATATTATAGCGGTGCTTAGGCAAAGCCCTGCGACGGTAGAACATCAATATCGTCACCACGCCATCGTGCTGACGGAACTCTCCCTCGACACTCGGCTGGATCGGAGTTCGAGGGACGTCATCGAGCTGAATGTGTGCTAGAACTCGGAGGTGCCGTAGTTTCGGTGCTTGATCGGTCGGGCCGTGAAGACGTACGACTACATCAACCGCGTTGTTCTAACGCTTCCGCTTTCGGTCTACGAGGGTACGTAGACACACTCTCCCCTCTCGTTGATATGCATCTGGTAGATAGATCTTGCGTGATCGTAGGAAAATTTTAAAATACTACGTTCCCCAACAGTGGTATCAGAGCCAGGTCTATGCGTAGATGATATGCACGAGTAGAACACAAGTGAGTTGTGGACGATACTAGTCATACTGCTTACCAGCATGTCATACTTTGATTCGGCGGTTTTGTTGGATGAAGCGGCCCAGACCGACGTTACGCGTACGCTTACGCGAGACTGGTTCTACCGACGTGCTTCGCACACAGGTGGCTGGCGGGTGTCAGTTTCTCCAACTTTAGTTGAATCAAGTGTGGCTACGCCCGTTCCTTGTGAAGGTTAAAACATCACATACTTGACGAAATATCGTTGTGGTTTTGTATGCGTAGGTAAGAACGGTTCTTGCTAAGCCCGTAGCAGCCACGTAAAACTTGCAACAACAAAGTAGAGGACGTCTAACTTGTTTTTGCAGGGCATGTTGTGATGTGATATGGTCAAGACATGATGAGTTATATGGTTTTGTATGAGATGATCATGTTTTGTAAAGTTATCGGCAACTGGCAGGAGCCATATGGTTGTCGCTTTATTGTATGAAATGCAATCGCCATGTAATTGCTTTACTTTATCACTAAGCGGTAGCGATAGTCGTAGAAGCAATAGTTGGCGAGACGACAATGATGCTACGATGGAGATAAAGGTGTCGCGCCGGTGACGAAGGTGATCATGACGGTGCTTTGGAGATGGAGATCAAAAGCACAAGAAGACGATGGCCATATCATGTCACATATTTTGATTGCATGTGATGTTTATCTTATTATGCTGTGACGTCCCCGATTTGTCCGTACACTAATCATGCACGCAAATGTGTACGGCCAAGATCAAGGACTCACTGGAAGATATCACAACACAACTCTAGCCACAAATTAAAATAATACAAGCTTTATATTACAAGCCAGGGGCCTCGAGGGCTCGAATACAAAAGCTCGAAAACACAAGAGTCAGCGGAAGCAATAAATATCTGAGTACAGACATAAGTTAAACAAGTTTGCCTTAAGAAGGCTAGCACAAAATTAACAACGATCGTAAAGCCAAGGCCTCCTGCCTGGGACCTCCTAACTACTCCTCGAAGGCGGACTTCACGTAGAAACATCCTCGTGATCCTCTGGGTCCCGACTCCAACATCTGGTTGCATCATCCGAGAAGAAGGAACAAGAGGGGAAAAGGGGGAAGAAAAGCAACCGTGAGTACTCATCCAAAGTACTCGCAAGCAAGGATCTATACTACATATGCAAAGGTATATGTGTAAAGGGGTAATATCTGTGGACTGAACTGCACAAAGCAGAATAAGAGGGGGATAGCTAATCCAATCGAAGACTACGCTTCTCGTAACCTCCATCTTGCAACAGAAGATGAGGGTAGCTGGAAAGTAACAAGAATCCTCGCATCTCGCAGCCTCCGTCTTGCAGCAGTAGAATGGAATAGATGGTAAGTTCACCAAGTAACAATGTATAGCATAATCCTACTCGGCGATCCTCCCGCACATCACCCTGTGAGAGAGCAACCACCAAGTTATCTCTGGCACTTGTAAGGGTGTGTTTTATTAAGTATCCGGTTCTAGTTGTCATGAGGTCGGAATACAACTCCGGGTCGTCCTTTCATCGAGGGACACGGCTATTCGAATAGATTAACTTCCCTGCAGGGGTGCACCACATAACCCAGCACGCTTGATCCCATTTGGCCGGACACACTTTCTAGGGTCATGCCCGGCCTCGGAAGATCAACACGTCGCAGCCCTACCTAAGAATAGCAGAGAGGTCAGCACGTCGGTCTAAGTCCTAAGCACACAGGGGTCTGGGCCCATCGCCCAATGCACACCTGCACGTTGCGAGGGCGGCCGGTGAGCAGACCTAGCAACCTACATTACTAAGGAAGTTACGTTACGCGGTCCAACCCGGCGCGCGCTGCTAAACCGCTGACGTCAAGAAGGCTTCGGCTGATACCACGACGTCGAGTACCCATAACTATTCCCACGTAGCTGGTTAGTGCGTATAGGCCAACGGCTAGACTCAGATCCAATATCCAAACTTGTTAAGCGTGTTATTATGAAATAACCGCGGACAACGACCAGGGCCAGGCCACCTCTCCACTGGGTGTGTCAACCTGCCCTGTCGCTCCGCCACAAATATCCACTCCGGGGCCGTCGGGAACTCAGGCCCACCACTACCTGGATGGAGCCACCTGTCCTTTCAGCCCCCATATCGGAATCACTTGCGGGTACTCAAAGAGCCGACCCGACTTTAGTCACATCATGTATCATGTAAAGTGTATGTAGTATATACCCATGATCACACCCAAGTGATCACGGCCCGATAGAATAGCAAGGCAGACGGACAAGGGTGTAGGGCCACTGATGGAGTACTAGCTGTTGGAGATATGCCCTAGAGGCAATAATAAAAGCATTATTATTATATCTCCTTGTTCATGATAATTGTCTGTTATTCATGCTTGAATTGTATTGTACGGAAACAGCGATACATGTGTGAATACAAAGACCACAATGAGTCCCTGGTAGGCCTCTAGTAGCCAGCTCGTTGATCAACAGATGGTCACGGTTTCCTGACCATGGACATAGGATGTCAGTGATAACGGGATCACATCATTAGGAGAATGATGTGATGGACAAGACCCAAACTTGAGCATAACACGAGATCGTATAGTTCGTAATGCATAAGCTTTTCGGTGTCGAGTATTTATTCCTTAGACCATGAGGTTGTACAACTCCCGGATACCGTAGGAGTGCTTTGGGTGTGCCAACCGTCACAACGTAACTGGGTGGCTATAAAGGTACACATCGGGTATCTCCGAAGTGTCTGTTGAGTTGGTATGAACCGAGACTGGGATGTTGTCACTCCGTATGACGGAGAGGTACCTCTGGGCCCACTCGGTATACATCATCATAATGAGCTCAATGTGACTAAGTAGTTAGTCACGGGATGATGGATTACGGATCGAGTAAAGAGACTTGCCATAACGAGATTGAACAAGGTATCGGGAATACCGACGATCGAATCTCGGGCAATTACCGTACCGATGGACAAAGGGAATAACATACGGGATTAAGTGAATCCTTGACACGGTGGTTCATCCGATGAAGATCATCGAGGAACACATGGGAACCAACATGGGTATCCAGATCCCGCTGTTGGTTATTGACCGGAGAGTGGTCTCGGTCATGTCTACGTGTCTCCCGAACCCGTAGGGTCTACACACTTAAGGTTCGGTAACGCTAGGGTCGTAGAGATTAATGCACGTGGAAACCCGAAAGTTGTTCGGAGTCCCGGATGAGATCCCGGACGTCACGAGGAGTTCCGGAATGGTCCGGAGGTAAAGATTGATATATGGGAAGTCCAGTTTCGGCCAACGGGTGATCTCCGGGGGTCACCGGGAGCGTCCCGGGACCACCGGAGGGGCCCCGGGGGTCCACCGGGTGGGGCCACCCCTCCCGGTGGGGCCCCTAGGCCGCAAGGGGATGCGTGCAGCCCCCTGGGCTGGCGCACCACAAGGGGGCCCCACCTCCCCATGCGCATAGGGATAAACCCTAAGGGGAGGGGGGGCCACAACTTGCCTTGGGGGAGGGGGACTCCTCCCTGGCCGCCGCCCCCCCCTTGCAGATTGGATCTGCAAGGGGATGGCGCCCCCCCTGGCCCCCTATATATATATGGGGGGGGGGGAGAGGGCAGCCGCACCTCAGCCCTGGCGCCTCTCCCCTTACCGTCACACCTCCCAACTCCTTTGCAGGGCAGCCCGGCGAAGCCCTGCTGTGATCTCCACTGCATCCGTCATCACGCCGTCGTGCTGCCGGATCTCTGACGACTTCTCCTCCCCCCTTGCTGGATCAAGAAGGAGGTGACGTTGCTGCACCGTACGTGTGTTGAACACGGAGTTGCCGTCCGTTCGGCGCTAGATCATCGGTGACGAAGAACGTGAAGAGTACGACTACTTCATCTTTGCTTCGTTGAAAGCTTCCGCACGCAATCTTCATAACGGTATGTAGATGCACTCTTAGTTGCTCGTTGCTAGATGTCTCCATACTTGGATCTTGGTGAAGACGTAGAAATTTTTTGATTTATGCTACGTTCCCCTACAGTGGCATCTGAGCCTAGGTTTTATGCGTAGCATCTTGGCACGAGTAGAACACAAAGCAGTTGTGGGCGTATGATCTTGTTCAACTTTCTTACCATTACTAGTCAATCTTGATTCGGCGGTATTGTGGGATGAAGCGGCCCGGACCGACCTTACACGTACACTTACGTGAGACTGGTTCCACCGACAGACATGCACTAGATGCATAAGGTGGCTGGCGGGTGTCTGTCTCTCCTACTTTAGTCGGATCGGATTCGATGAAAAGGGTCCTTATGAAGGGTAAATAGAAGTTGACAAATCACGTTGTGGTTTTGGCGTAGGTAAGAAACGTTCTTGCTAGAAATCCTATAGAAGCCACGTAAAACTTGCAACAACAATTAGAGGACGTCTAACTTGTTTTTGCAGCATGTGTTTTGTGACGTGGTATGGCCAAGAACGAAGATGTGACGAATGATATATGTGATGTATGAGATTGATCATGTTTTTGTAATAGGGAATCACGACTTGCATGTCGATGAACTTGACAACCGGCAGGAGCCATAGGAGTTGTCTTAATTATTGTATGACCTGCGTGTCACTGAATAACGCCATGTAATTACTTTACTTCATTGCTAAACGTTAGCTATAGTAGTAGAAGTAATAGTTGGCGTGACGACTTCTTCAAGACACGATGATGGAGATCATGATGATGAAGATCATGGTGTCGAGCCGGTGACAAGATGATCATGGTGCCCCGAAGATGGAGATCCAAGGAGCAAGATGATATTGGCCATATCATGTCACTATAATTGATTGCATGTGATGTTTATCATGTTTTTGCATCTTGTTTACTTAGAACGACGGTAGTAAATAAGATGATCTCTCACTAAAATTTCAAGTAATGTGTTTCCCCTAACTGTGCACCGTTGCTAAAGCTCGTTGTTCCGAAGCACCACGTGATGATCGGGTGTGATAGGTTCTAACGTTCACATACAACGGGTGTAAGACAGATTTACACACGCGATACACTTAGGGTTCACTTGACGAGCCTAGCAAGTACAGACATGGCCTCGGAACACGGAAGACCGAAAGGTCGAACACGAGTCGTATAGAAGATACGATCAACATGAAGATGTTCACCGTTTTTGACTAGTCCGTCTCACGTGATGATCGGACACGGACTACTCGATTCGGATCGTGTATCACTTAGATGACTAGAGAGATGTCATTCTGAGTGGGAGTTCATTAAAATTTGATTAAGATGAACTTAATTATCATGAACTTAGTCTAAATTCTTTACAATATCTCTTGTTGATCAAATGGCCCACGCTCAGGTTTCCCTCAACTTCAACGCGTTCCTAGAGAAAACCAAGCTGAAAGACGATGGTACCAACTATACGGATTGGGTCCGTAACCTGAGGATTATCCTCATAGCTGCCAAGAGATCATATGTCCTAGAAGCACCGCTAGGTGATGCACCTGCTCCCGATGCTGACCAAGACGTTTTGAACGTCTGGCAGTCGCGTAGTGATGATTACTCCCTGGTTCAGTGCGGCATGCTTTACAGTTTAGAATCGGGGCTCCAAAAGCGTTTTGAGCACCATGGAGCATATGAGATGTTCGAAGAGCTGAAAATGGTTTTCCAAGCTCATGCCCGAGTCGAGAGATATGATGTCTCCGACGCATTCTACAGCTGTAAGATGGAGGAGAACAGTTCTGTCAGTGAGCACATCCTCAAGATTTCAGGATTGCACAACCGCTTGTCTCAGCTGGGAATGAATCTCCCAGATGAAGCGGTCGTTGACAGAATCCTCCAGTCGCTCCCACCAAGCTTCAAGAGCTTCGTGCTGAACTTCAATATGCAGGGGATGGAGAAGTCCATTCCCGAGGTGTATTCGATGCTGAAATCAGCGGAGGTTGACATCAAGAAAGAACATCAAGTGTTGATGGTCAATAAAACCACTAAGTTCAAGAAAGGCAAGGGTAAGAAGAACTTCAAGAAGGACGGCAAGCAAGTTGCCGCGCCTGGCAAGCCTGTTGCTGGGAAGAAGCCAAAGTATGGACCCAAGCCTGAAACAGAGTGCTTTTATTGCAAGGGAACGGGTCACTGGAAGCGGAACTGCCCCAAATACTTAGCAGACAAGAAGGCCGGCAACATCAAAGGTATATATGATATACATGTTATTGATGTGTACCTTACCAACACTCGTAGTAGCTCCTGGGTATTTGATACCGGTGCAGTTGCTCACATTTGTAACTCAAAACAGGAGCTGCGGAATAAGCGGAGACTGGCGAAGGATGAGGTAACGATGCGCGTCGGGAATGGTTCCAAGGTCGATGTGATCGCCGTCGGCATGCTACCTCTACATCTACCCTCGGGATTAGTTTTAAACCTCAATAATTGTTATTTAGTACCAGCCTTGAGCATGAACATTGTTTCTGGATCTCGTCTTATGCGAGATGGATATTCTTTCAAATCGGAGAATAATGGTTGTTCTATTTATTTGAGAGATATGTTTTATGGTCATGCCCCGCTGGTCAATGGTTTATTTTTGATGAATCTCGAACGTAGTGATACACATATTCAAAGTGTAGATGCCAATAGATGTAAAGTTGATAATGATAGTCCCACATACTTGTGGCATTGCCGCCTTGGTCATATTGGTGTCAAACGTATGAAGAAGCTCCATTCGGATGGACTTCTAGGGTCTCTTGATTATGAATCATTTGACACGTGCGAACCATGCCTCTTGGGCAAGATGACCAAGACTCCGTTCTCCGGAACAATGGAGCGAGCAACCAACTTGTTGGAAATCATACATACTGATGTGTGCGGTCCAATGAGTGTTGAGGCTCGCGGAGGCTACTGTTATGTTCTCACCCTCACGGATGACTTGAGTAGATATTGGTATATCTATTTGATGAAACACAAGTCTGAGACCTTTGAAAAGTTCAAGGAATTTCAGAATGAGGTTGAGAATCAACGTGACAGAAAAATAAAGTTCTTGCGATCGGATCGTGGGGGTGAATATTTAAGTCATGAATTTGGCACACACCTTAGAAGCTGTGGAATTGTTTCACAATTGACACCGCCCGGAACACCTCAACGTAACGGTGTGTCCGAACGTCGAAATCGTACTCTGTTGGACATGGTGCGATCTATGATGTCCCTCACCGATTTACCGCTATCTTTTTGGGGTTATGCTTTAGAGACTGCCGCATTCACTTTAAATAGGGCTCCGTCAAAATCCGTTGAGACGACTCCGTATGAACTTTGGTTTGGCAAGAAAC
The DNA here is from genome assembly GCA_902687465.1 of Secale cereale. Classification (NCBI taxonomy): domain Eukaryota; kingdom Viridiplantae; phylum Streptophyta; class Magnoliopsida; order Poales; family Poaceae; genus Secale; species Secale cereale. Next base: position 872,765,343 of record LR738711.1, on the reverse strand, counting down.
CGAAGCTGTCGTTTCTGAAAGTTTGGGGTTGCGATGCTTATGTCAAGAAACTTCAACCTGAAAAGCTCGAACCCAAATCGGAGAATTGCGTCTTCATAGGATACCCAAAGGAAACTATTGGGTACACCTTCTACCACAGATCCGAAGGCAAAGTCTTTGTTGCCAAGAATGGATACTTTCTCGAGAAAGAGTTTCTCTCGAAAGAATTGAGTGGGAGGAAAGTAGAACTTGATGAGGTGACAGTCACCACTCCTGTACCGGAAAGTAGCGCAGCGCAGGAAACTGTTCCTGAGGTGCCTGCACCGACAAGGGAGGAAGATAATGATAATGATCATGAAGATACAGATCAAGTTACTACTGAACTTCGAAGGTCCACAAGGGTACGTTCCGCACCAGAGTGGTACGGCAACCCTGTACTGGAAATCATGTTGTTAGACAACGGTGAACCTTCGAACTATGAAGAAGCGATGGCGGGCCCAGATTCCAATAAATGGCTTGGAGCCATGAAATCCGAGATTGAATCCATGTATGAAAACAAAGTATGGACTTTGGTGGACTTGCCTGATGATAGGCACGCCATAGAAAATAAATGGATATTTAAGAAGAAGACAGACGCAGATGGTAATGTGACCATCTATAAAGCTCGGCTTGTCGCTAAGGGTTATCGACAAGTTCAAGGAATTGACTACGACGAGACTTTCTCTCCCGTAGCGATGCTGAAGCCAGTCAGAATCATGTTAGCTATTGCCGCATTCTATGATTATGAGATATGGCCAATGGACGTCAAAACAACATTCCTTAATGGCTTCCTCAAGGAAGAGTTGTATATGATGCAACCGGAAGGTTTTGTCGATCCAGAGAACGCTAACAAGGTATGCAAGCTCCAGCGCTCGATTTACGGGCTGGTGCAAGCATCTCGGAGTTGGAATATTCGCTTTGATGAGGTGATCAAAGCGTTTGGCGTTATACAGACTTATGGAGAAGCCTGTATTTACAAGAAAGTGAGTGGGAGCTCTGTAGCATTTCTCATATTATATGTGGATGACATATTGCTAATGGGAAATGATATAGAATTCTTGGAAAATGTAAAGGCCTATTTGAATAAAAGTTTTTCAATGAAGGACCTTGGAGAAGCTGCTTACATATTAGGCATCAAAATCTATAGAGATAGATCGAGACGCCTCATTGGTCTTTCACAAAGTACATACCTTGACAAAATATTGAAGAAGTTCAATATGGATCAGTCAAAGAAAGGATTCTTGCCTGTTTTGCAAGGTATGAGATTGAGTAAAACTCAGTCGCCGACCACGGCAGAAGATAGAGAAAAGATGAGTGTCATTCCCTATGCCTCGGCGATAGGTTCTATCATGTATGCCATGCTGTGTACCAGACCTGATGTGAACCTTGCCATAAGTTTGGTAGGGAGGTACCAAAGTGATCCCGGTATGGAACACTGGACAGCGGTCAAGAACATCCTGAAGTACCTGAAAAGGACTAAGGATATGTTTCTCGTTTATGGAGGTGATGAAGAGCTCGTCGTAAAGGGTTACATCGATGCTAGCTTCGACACAGATCTGGATGACTCTAAGTCACAAACCGGATACGTGTATATTTTGAATGGAGGGGCAGTCAGCTGGTGCAGTTGCAAGCAGAGCGTGGTGGCAGCATCTACATGTGAAGCGGAGTACATAGCTGCTTCTGAAGCAGCGCAGGAAGGAGTCTGGATGAAGGAGTTCATCACCGACCTCGGAGTCATTCCAAGCGCGTCAAGCCCGATGACTCTCTTCTGTGACAACACTGGTGCTATTGCTATTACCAAGGAGCCCAGGTTTCACAAGAAGACCAAGCACATCAAGTGCCGTTTCAACTCCATCCGGAATTATGTTCAGGATGGAGACATAGATATTTGTAAAGTACATACGGATCTGAATGTTGCAGACCCGTTGACTAAACCTCTTTCACGAGCAAAACATGATCAACACCAGAACTCTATGGGTGTTCGATTCATCACAATGTAACTAGATTATTGACTCTAGTGCAAGTGGGAGACTGTTGGAGATATGCCCTAGAGGCAATAATAAAAGCATTATTATTATATCTCCTTGTTCATGATAATTGTCTGTTATTCATGCTTGAATTGTATTGTACGGAAACAGCGATACATGTGTGAATACACAGACCACAATGAGTCCCTGGTAGGCATCTACTAACCAGCTCATTGATCAACAGATGGTCACGGTTTCCTGACCATGGACATAGGATGTCAGTGATAACAGGATCACATCATTAGGAGAATGATGTGATGGACAAGACCCAAACTTGAGCATAACACGAGATCGTATAGTTCGTAATGCATAAGCTTTTCGGTGTCGAGTATTTATTCCTTAGACCATGAGGTTGTACAACTCCCGGATACCGTAGGAGTGCTTTGGGTGTGCCAACCGTCACAACGTAACTGGGTGGCTATAAAGGTACACATCGGGTATCTCCGAAAGTGTCTGTTGAGTTGGTATGAACCGAGACTGGGATGTTGTCACTCCGTATGACGGAGAGGTACCTCTGGGCCCACTCGGTAATACATCATCATAATGAGCTCAATGTGACTAAGTAGTTAGTCACGGGATGATGGATTACGGATCGAGTAAAGAGACTTGCCATAACGAGATTGAACAAGGTATCGGGAATACCGACGATCGAATCTCGGGCAATTACCGTACCGATGGACAAAGGGAATAACATACGGGATTAAGTGAATCCTTGACACGGTGGTTCATCCGATGAAGATCATCGAGGAACACGTGGGAACCAACATGGGTATCCAGATCCCGCTGTTGGTTATTGACCGGAGAGTGGTCTCGGTCATGTCTACGTGTCTCCCGAACCCGTAGGGTCTACACACTTAAGGTTCGGTAACGCTAGGGTCGTAGAGATTAATGCACGTGGAAACCCGAAAGTTGTTCGGAGTCCCGGATGAGATCCCGGACGTCACGAGGAGTTCCGGAATGGTCCGGAGGTAAAGATTGATATATGGGAAGTCCAGTTTCGGCCAACGGGTGATCTCCGGGGGTCACCGGGAGCGTCCCGGGACCACCGGAGGGGCCCCGGGGGTCCACCGGGTGGGGCCACCCCTCCCGGTGGGGCCCCTAGGCCGCAAGGGGATGCGTGCAGCCCCCTGGGCTGGCGCACCACAAGGGGGCCCCACCTCCCCATTCGCATAGGGATAAACCCTAAGGGGAGGGGGGCCACCACTTGCCTTGGGGGAGGGGGACTCCTCCCTGGCCGCCGCCCCCCCTTGCAGATTGGATCTGCAAGGGGCTGGCGCCCCCCTGGCCCCCTATATATATGTGGGGGGGGAGAGGGCAGCCGCACCTCAGCCCTGGCGCCTCTCCCCCTCCCGTCACACCTCCCAACTCCTTTGCAGGGCAGCCCGACGAAGCCCTGCTGCGATCTCCACTGCATCCGTCATCACGCCGTCGTGCTGCCGGATCTCTGACGACTTCTCCTCCCCCCTTGCTGGATCAAGAAGGAGGTGACGTTGCTGCACCGTACGTGTGTTGAACGCGGAGGTGCCGTCCGTTCGGCGCTAGATCATCGGTGACGAAGAACGTGAAGAGTACGACTACTTCATCTTTGCTTCGTTGAAAGCTTCCGCATGCAATCTTCATAACGGTATGTAGATGCACTCTTAGTTGCTCGTTGCTAGATGTCTCCATACTTGGATCTTGGTGAAGACGTAGAAATTTTTTGATTTATGCTACGTTCCCCTACACTAGCATCCTATACTAAGCATTAGGATGGCAGGTAAAGTATCAATAGTTGTAGCAACAATGACAGGCTATGCAGCAGAATAGGAGTAACCGAACAGTAACATGCTACACTACTCTAATGCAAGCAGTAGAGAGAAGAATAGGCGATATCTGGTGATCAAAGGGGGGGCTTGCCTGGAAGCCCTGCAGACGAAGGGAATCTTCGGAAGCGTAGCCGTAGTCGAACACCGAAGCATCAATGGTCTCGGGGTCTATCACGGTATCGGAGTCTACCGAAAATAAGCAACGAAGTGGAAACAAATAAATAACAGATCAAACAATAGCATCACGAAGCATAACATTGCAAAAGGCGGTGCTACGTGTGACCTAACGCGGTGCTCGGTGATACAGGCGAAGAGGAATAACATCCGGGAAAGTATTCCCGGTGTTAGGCATTTTCGGGCAGATGAAACGGAGGGGGAAAGTTGTGGGTTCAGTATGCTAGGGACGTGTGGTTGACAAACGGACCGCGTATTCGGATTCGTCTCGTCGTTCTGAGCGATTTTCATATATAAAACATTTCCATCCGAGTTACAGATTATTTAATATGATTTTCTAAAGATTTAAACTATATTTTGTAATTTATTTTAATTCGAAAATAAAACAGAAATTAATTTTGTCACCTAGTGCTATTCTAGCCATAGTGTATGACACGTGGGGTCAGGTCAAAGTCAACAATTGACCAGTCAGGATTGCCTGGTCAACAGGGTCAAAGTGGGGCCCATTTTGTCATGGACTGATTAGCTAATTAACTAAAGTTTCCACTAATCCAGCGATTAGGCTAATTAATCCTAGTTTATTAAGTTTATTAATTTATTATTTATTTAATTAACTAATTAATTATTTATTTTTATACATATATATTTTTTCTTTTTTTTTGCCAGGGCGTGGGGGCCCGCTGGCAGTGGACCAGGCCAGCGGGGCGGGGCGTGTTAACGGGGCGGGTGTGGGCGCTAGCGCCCGCACCCGAGGCCTCCAGATGCGAGACCGAGGCCTGGGCTTGGCCGGAGTTGCGCCTAGCGCCGGCGAGCGGTGGTGCCAGGCCAGCCACGCGACAGGGGAAGGGGCCCCTGACGCGGCCATGGCTAGGCAGGCGCGGTGGGGGGGGAAGAGGACGCCGGCATGGGAGCGGGGCGGCGCGCAGCAGCCAGGGGAGGCTCGCGTGGCGGAGACGGCGAGTGACGAAGGAGATGCAGCAGCCGCAGCGTGGTGAGGCGAGGCGCGACGCGTGGTGCGGGGAGGACGCAACGGCGAGGCGGGCGCGGAAAGGGGTAGTGGCCGCGGGCGTCAGCGGTGGTTGGCCGGGTCGAGGCCAGCCGGAGGAAAAACGCGGCCGCGGGTCAGAGGCAGAGGCGTGGCTCCGGCGAGCGAGCTACGGGCAGCCAAACGGAGCGGCGACCGGCGGTGCCAGAGGGCAGCGTGAGCGGCATCGGTGAGCGTGGCCACAGCCAGCATGCACGGCCACTGGGAAGGAGGACGCGCGTGGGGCGAAGCCTCGACGGGCGTGGGCCTCGACGGCCAGAGCGGGGGAGGCGCACGAGCGTCGTGGTGCGCGTTGGCGCACACGTGCACGACGTGAGGGGATTGCAAATGGTGGCCGTACGGGAGGAGGGAAAGGAGGGAGATGCTCACTACCGTTGCTGGGAAGGCCCGGGGAAGATGGTGATGCGGTGGAGGCGACAGGATCCACAGCGGCATCCGACGGGTCCGAGGAAGAGGATGACGGATATCCGGCGATGTAGCGTCGCCCGGCTTGGGCTGGTAGTCGGAGCCGACGGAGAGGAAGCAGGCGAGGCTTCTGGCGTGGTCTCAGCTGGGGATGTTCACGGTGGCCACGCAGACGAGTTCGTCCATGGCGATGACGGTTCGATGTAGCGAGGGGGGAGAGGAATGGCGCGGGCAGAGTTGGGAGAAACACCTAGGGTTCGACCAGGGCACGGGTGCCCTTGTAGGTCGACGGGGGCGACGGGGATGGCCGGGGGATGGTCGACGCGTGGCCATCCGCGCCATGGACGCGAGTGCGGCGTCCACCGCGACCATGAATAGGGGGAGGAAGGGGATGCCCCGGGGTTGGGCCAGCTGGGCCAGCTGGGCCGACACTGTGCATTAGGCCTAGTGCAGAAAGTTCCCTTTTCCTTTTCTTGAACCTGTTGTTTTCCTTTTATTAATTGTTTTTCCTTCTCTTTACAGTTTTATTTCATTTCCATTTACTATAGTTTTACTAAATATAAAATGAGTTCCTAAATTAGAGTTACTACTTACTATAATGCCTCAATAACTTGGGCACCCAATTAAATTAGTCTAATATTTTAAACATTACAAGAGGCATTTAATTAACTATTTAAGACACTATTTTAATTATTCTAGTGCATTTAATAATTTATTGAAATATGATTTCTCTACCATTATTGCTTATGATTTATTTTTCACCTTTAGAACATTTTCGTTTTGATAATTGAAAACTTTTATAGTTTGACTTTATTTTAAATTCGAATTCGAACCGGTTTCGAACTAACACTAGATTATCAACAGTAATTGCGGTGATGTGTCGTCATTAGTAGAGGGTTACTGTAGCTTAACTATCAGGGCGTCACAATTCTCCTCCACTACAAGAAATCTCGTCCCGAGATTTAAGCGGTGGAGTAAGGGGGGGAAATCTGGTTACGAACTTCTAACGATTCTTCTCGGTCTTGGTTGCTCATCTCGAAGAGCTAGATCCCTTTCGTTGATGTCTTCATTTTTCTGCTTCAAGTCATCGTAATCATGTCATCATCCTTTCTTCGGGAACTCTATCGTCCTACGAACGCGACCAGGGGAAAAAAACTCCGGAAGAACGCATCTTCACAAAGCTGGGCATCTGACGGTGAACTCAATGGGGAATACACAAGGTACCCCACGAGTTGTAATTCAGTGAATTCGTTGAGTGCAATATACGATGATACCAAAGTTTCAAAAGGGTAGGCAATCATTCGATGCCTAGACAGAAGCTGGAATGGGGGCTTGAATCGACGAGAATAACATGGTGTTTGACTCTAGGATGAATAATGGTATATAATGTAGCTCGTGAATCACATTCGAACCCAGGTGCAAAGGATACATTAGAAATCGGGTTGTAAAGAAGAGTCAGGTTTCGATCCAGTGGACCTGTGGGTTATGGGCCCACCATGTGGGTTGAAAATAGGAAGGGTGGTGACATCTTGCACAGCCGCGACATGGAGGCATGTCAGTGGATAGCTTGTCAGCTATGTCGGCCACAATGTCGGTATGAAGGACGGGGAAAAAGAGAACCATTTTCTCGTTCGCTGAAACGAGGCGGACCAATAGGCAAAGTTCTCGTCCACCGGCAGTACCGGAATGCTATCAACAATAGAATCAAGGTCTTACCGACAGAGTTGTACAACGAGGTGTTTACATAAGTAGTGAATTATTACTGCTTAGATCATATAGATCAAGAAGGTTAAACAAACAAATGGAAAGGAAAATAGTGATTACACACTATTATTAGGAGTATATCCTTCCCATGGACAAGAAGAACATGGCATACAGGGTAGGAGAGCAAGTACCCAACCATTCACATAAAGAGGCAAGGGTTAATCAAGATGTTACCCATACAACGGTGTTTGGATAACTGACCAAGAAACATTTAGCATCGCGCCTCCAATGTTCTTATTGATGAGCGGGGTATCATAATCATGCTTCAGGGTACAATGATATGGTATTTCAAGCAAGGGCCAGACTTTGGATACACAAATGATCCATCATGAGCAAGTTATAAAATAAGTCTTACAATTTCCTCCTAGAAGAATGGCTATCCTTGCAAAAGAAATTATAATGATGGGTCCTCCTGCCAGGGGTGCTAGGCATGACATCATATTACTGGGTCATCAAAGGACCAACATTATAACTACTCGAAAGTTGTCCCAACCATCATATCTGACCGAGATTCAGATCCGATTGGTTTCATGATACCTCAGACTCACGATGTTTCGAGAAGAAAATGTGCAACACAAATTGTTGAAATGACATTGCAAGATTCTCGGGAAATGAACTTATGGGAGTGGTTCCCAAAACAATAGTTCATCATTAAACCAAGGAGAGGATGAGGCGTTGCCTGATGGCTTAGCGACAATCCATCGAGAGTTCCAATCGGGGGGATTTCCACAATAATGTGAACAAGAGGATGACACTTGCCAATTCAAATGATAATAATGTTGTATGCTCGAGGAAAACATACACCATTAATCATTAGTTGAAAGGTGAGCCCGAATATGACCTTATGCAGAAAGATCAATGTCAGAGTGACGATTCGATAACCAACAGTCTAAGAACGAACTGTCGATCGTTAACTTCAAAGCAATAGGGTTGCTAGAAGTACAGAACTCAAGCAGCATCGCTAGCATATTGGTATTCCGGTTAAAAAAATAACATGGGGACCAAGGAAGAATGGTGATGGTGAGAAGTATCATTATACCGAGAGTTTCGAAGAGGTGAAGCAATCCCCACAACATTCTCGACATAAAAGACAGTAATACTTCAATGCAGAACACAACACTAGCTGGAGAGCAAGTTGTATTCGTAATGTGGACAAGTTCGCGCTGAAAGGAAGTCAAGGGTGTTTTCGATGATAATAAAAATCATCGAGGGCAAGGAAGGTATTTCTCATCCTGAACACAATTGACATCTGGGAAGAAGTCAAAGTGTTGAAGGTGATTTGACACAATTTCCTGGAGGTTTCAAGAGGCTGCAATCAAACAACAATGGCAACAATCAAGGGAATGATGAAGTGGCAAGTTATAGGATCAATATATAAGATGCAAGCTCGGAACCAATGTTCCCTTTCGAGACAAGCAACATGATGTTGAAAGCCCGACGTAAGTCGTGTTCATACACTGATGAATTTGTGCACCAGAGAAGGACAAGGTAGCACAGTCAAAGATAGCAAGACCGGGATGCAACCGATAGTCTAGGAATGACCAGACCGAGTTCAGAATTTCCCAGTAAAATACTAGGGGTATTTGATTTGTAGTGCGGAATAATTTCGCTAGTCGGTGTCCTCAGTTGACAACAACCCAGAACCCATAGAGTGATTACGACAAGGGAAGACATTACTTGAACAAATTTAGTAAGATGTGGTGCAATGGCAAGATATCTTCGAGATACCAGGGGGTAACACTCGAAGGTAGAACATGATAGAAGTAGAACCGGGTCATTAACCTATGACAGGAGATACTTTAACCTTGCCAAAATAGACGAGGCACTGGAATGAATTCCCATCAGATATATATTAGATCAGGACAGCATGGTCAGAACCATAACTGTAAGGAATCAACTCAAGAATACCGAAAGAACCATACAGATGGATAATCATTTTGCAAGAAGCTTCCGAGACGGTCTACATCATTTTCATGGGCATGAACACAAGTTCAAGGTCGACTCCCACTTCTTTAATGCATATCATTTCATTCACCTCTCGCTTGATAAAACTGCAGTGTTGGAATTTTATCTGGTAGAACACCGGAAGAGTATGACTTGTGAAAACTTTCGGGTTTTCACGGATTAGAGGAAGGCATAGGTTCCACCCATCGGGCATCTTAGTAACATATACCACAAGTTTCAAAAGTAAATATCACCAGCTCAAAAGGAGAGCATGGTTGTCAAAGAAGAGGATACAATTTACCGAAGGTATTATGCATCATGGTAAGAACTCACAAGGTGATTGAATATGAAGGATACTGTCGGATAACAATCCAACAATGGATCGGGCAATCCACAACGGAGCTGATGTGAGTATCGATACTCACTCAGAGGAAGAAAGAATGCAGAGGCATTAGTTTCAAGAATAATCTTATTAGTCTGATGCTTAAATGGAAAGAAATTATGCTTTCCAAATTGAAGGATCAGAAGCAGACGCTCCGATCAAGATGGATAAGTTGAAAACACTTAGTTGGACAATCAATAAAGGTTTGATTTGCCGAGAACCAACTCATGTCCGGAATGACGTCTGAGCCGGAAAGATAATTTTATAAAGGATAACCTGATGACTGCGTGCATACGCACACATTGAATCAATAGGCTCAAAAATGGCTAAGACAAGGGATATTAACAAAGACTACTAGTCATATGAAATTAATCATAATGCAAGCAGGCAAGAATTTTAAGAGTAACAGGCTGCAGAAAATTTTCCGAAAGATCGAAAGTATTCCGAAGAATATTGTTAGACACATGAACAATCGAGAAGAACAGATTCTCGATAAATGTGAGGAAATAACCGCAAGGGTTTTCATGTGAAATAAAGCTGCAAGACAGTAAACTCAAAGGATTCTCAGGACAACGAAGAATATTTCGAGGCATCTTGTAACAACAGGAGCGACGATGAATGATCATGAGAGTGAAAAGTGCATGCAGATATCCATAGGGACATATCGGTGGCAGTGAATTGCAAAGGCGATGAGCACAAGGGTCTCGGGAAAATATCGCGGGATACCCTCAAAATCTTCTGACGAAGCAATTGATCTTCTGGAATGAGGGCTCTCCGGGAGAAATAGTTACGAGAACCTAGAGTCAGAGTTAGTAAAATATTTTAACCCGAATAGAAGAGAGATCAGAGTCCCAGAGTATAGACGAGGAGTAAAAGATCCTAATACCACCCAATGGCGACGTGGGCCTGTAGGCCACACAACCATGTTAGTAAAGTTTTGCAATGACTAGACTCAACTTCGGCCAAGGAGTTGGAAAGGGGGATTCCTACAGGCAGTCGGCTCTGATACCAACTTGTGACGTCCCCGATTTGTCCGTACACTAATCATGCACGCAAATGTGTACGACCAAGATCAAGGACTCACTGGAAGATATCACAACACAACTCTAGCCACAAATTAAAATAATACAAGCTTTATATTACAAGCCAGGGGCCTCGAGGGCCCGAATACAAAAGCTCGAAAACACAAGAGTCAGCGGAAGCAATAAATATCTGAGTACAGACATAAGTTAAACAAGTTTGCCTTAAGAAGGCTAGCACAAAATTAACAATGATCGAAAAGGCAAGGCCTCCTGCCTGGGACCTCCTAACTACTCCTCGAAGCCGGACTTCACGTAGAAACATCCTCGGGATCCTCTGGGTCCCGACTCCAACATCTGGTTGCATCATCCGAGAAGAAGGAACAAGAGGGCAAAAGGGGGAAGAAAAGCAACCGTGAGTACTCATCCAAAGTACTCGCAAGCAAGGATTTATACTACATATGCAGAGGTATATGTGTAAAGGGGTAATATATGTGGACTGAACTGCAGAAAGCAGAATAAGAGGGGGATAGCTAATCCAATCGAAGACTACGCTTCTCGTAACCTCCATCTTGCAGCAGAAGATGAGGGTAGCTGGAAAGTAACAAGTATCCTCGCATCTCGCAGCCTCCGTCTTGCAGCAGTAGAATGGAATAGATGGTAAGTTCACCATGTAACAATGTATAGCATAATCCTACTCGGTGATCCTCCCGCACATCACCCTGTGAGAGAGAAACCACCGAGTTATCTCTGGCACTTGTAAGGGTGTGTTTTATTAAGTATCCGGTTCTAGTTGTCATGAGGTCGGAATACAACTCCGGGTCGTCCTTTTACCGAGGGACACGGCTATTCGAATAGATTAACTTCCCTGCAGGGGTGCACCACATAACCCTCCACGCTTGATCCCATTTGGCCGGACACACTTTCCAGGGTCATGCCCGGCCTCGGAAGATCAACATGTCGCAGCCCTACCTAAGCACAGCAGAGAGGTCAGCACATCGGTCTAAGTCCTAAGCACACAGGGGTCTGGGCCCATCGCCCAATGCACACCTGCACGTTGCGAGGGCGGCCGGTGAGCAGACCTAGCAACCTCCATTACTAAGGAAGTTACGTTACACGGTCCAACCCGGCGCGCGCCGCTGAACCGCTGACGTCAAGAAGGCTTTGGCTGATACCACGACGTGGAGTACCCATAGCTATTCCCACGTAGCTGGTTAGTGCGTATAGGCCAACGGCCAGACTCAGATCAAATATCCAAACTCGTTAAGCGTGTTATTATGAAATAACCGCGGACAACGACCAGGGCCAGGCCACCTGTCCACTGGGTGTCTCAACCTGCCCTGTCGCTCCGCCACAAAGATCCACTCGGGGGCCGTCGGGAACTCAGGCCCACCACTACCTGGATGGAGCCACCTGTCCTTTCAGCCCCCATATTGGAATCACTTGCGGGTACTCAAAGAGCCGACCCGACTTTAGTCACATCATGTATCATGTAAAGTGTATGTAGTATATACCCATGATCACACCCAAGTGATCACGGCCCGATAGAATAGCAGGGCAGACGGACAAGGGTGTAGGGCCACTGATGGAGTACTAGCATCCTATACTAAGCATTAGGATGGCAGGTAAATTATCAACAATTGTAGCAACAATGACAGGCTATGCAGCAGAATAGGAGTAACCGAACAGTAACATGCTACACTACTCTAATGCAAGCAGTAGAGAGAAGAATAGGCAATATCTGGTGATCAAAGGGGGGGCTTGCCTGGAAGCCCTGCAGATGAAGGGAATCTTCGGAAGCGTAGCCGTAGTCGAACACCGAAGCATCAATGGTCTCGGGGTCTATCACGGTATCGGAGTCTACCGAAAATAAGCAACGAAGTGGAAACAAATAAATAACAGAGCAAACAATACCATCACAAAGCATAACATGGCAAAAGGCGGTGCTAAGTGTGACCTAACGCGGTGCTCGGTGATACAGGCGAAGAGGAATAACATCCGGGAAAGTATTCCCGGTGTTAGGCATTTTCGGGCAGATGAAACGGAGGGGGAAAGTTGCGGGTTCAGTATGCTAGGGACGTGTGGTTGACAAACGGACCGCGTATTCGGATTCGTCTCGTCGTTCTGAGCGATTTTCATATATAAAACATTTCCATCCGAGTTACAGATTATTTAATATGATTTTCTAAAGATTTAAACCATATTTTGTAATTTATTTTAATTCGAAAATAAAACAGAAATTAGTTTTGTCACCTAGTGCTATTCTAGCCATAGTGTATGACACGTGGGGTCAGGTCAAAGTCAACAATTGACCAGTCAGGATTGACTGGTCAACAGGGTCAAAGTGGGGCCCATTTTGTCATGGACTGATTAGCTAATTAACTAAAGTTTCCACTAATCCAGCGATTAGGCTAATTAATCCTAGTTAATTAAGTTAATTCATTTATTATTTATTTAATTAACTAATTAATTATTTTTTTTATACATATATATATATTTTTTTTTTTTGCCAGGGCGTGGGGGCCCGCTAGCAGTGGACCAGGCCAGCGGGGCGGGGCGTGTTAACGGGGCGGGTGTGGGCGCTAGCGCCCGCACCCGAGGCCTCCAGATGCGAGACCGAGGCCTGGGCTTGGCCGGAGTGGCGCCCAGCGCCGGCGAGCGGCGATGCCAGGCCAGCCACGCGACAGGGGAAGGGGCCCCTGGCGCGGCCATGGCCAGGCAGGCGCGGTGGGGGGGGGAAGAGGACGCCGGCATGGGAGCGGGGCGGCGCGCAGCAGCCAGGGGAGGCTCGCGTGGCGGAGAGGGCGAGTGACGAAGGAGATGCAGCAGCCGCAGCGTGGTGAGGCGAGGCGCGACGCGTGGTGCGGGGAGGACGCAACGGCGAGGCGGGCGCGGAAAGGGGTAGTGGCCGTGGGCGTCAGCGGCGGTTGGCCGGGTCGAGGCCAGCCGGAGGCAAAGCGCGGCCGCGGGTCAGAGGTAGAGGCGTGGCTCCGGCGAGCGAGCTACGGGCGGCCAAACGGAGTGGCGCCCGGCGGTGCCAGAGGGCAGCGCGAGCAGCATCGGTGAGCGTGGCCACGGCCAGCGTGCACGGCCACTGGGAAGGAGGACGCGCGTGGGGCGAAGCCACGCCGGGCGTGGGCCTCGACGGCCAGAGCGGGGGAGGCGCACGGGCGTCGTGGTGCGCGTCGGCGCACACGTGCACGACGCGAGGGGATGGCAAATGGTGGCCGTACGGGAGGAGGGAAAGGAGGGAGATGCTCACTGCCGTTGCTGGGAAGGCCCGGGGAAGATGGTGATGCGGTGGAGGCGACAGGATCCACGACGGCATCCGACGGGTCCGAGGAAGAGGATGACGGATATCCGGCGATGTAGCGTCGCCAGGCTTGGGCTGGTAGTCGAAGCCGATGGAGAGGAAGCAGGCGAGGCTTCTGGCGCGGTCTCAGCTGGGGAGGTGCACGGTGGACACGCAGACGAGGTCGTCCATGGCGATGACGGTTCGATGTAGCGAGGGGGAGAGAGGAATGGCGCGGGCAGAGTTGGAAGAAAGACCTAGGGTTCGACCAGGGCACGGGTGCCCTTGTAGGTCGACGGGGGGGATGGGGACGGACGGGGGATGGCCGACGCGTGGCCATCCGCGCCATGGACGCGAGTGCGGCGTCCACCGCGACCATGAACATGGGGAGGAATGGGATGCCCCGGGGTTGGGCCAGCTGGGCCAGCTGGGCCGACACTGTGCATTAGGCCTAGTGCAGAAAGTTCCCTTTTCCTTTTCTTGAACCTGTTGTTTTCCTTTTATTAATTTTTTTCCTTCTCTTTACAGTTTTATTTCATTTTCTATTTACTCTAGTTTTACTAAATATAAAATGAGTTCCTAAATTAGAGTTACTACTTACTATAATGCCTCAATAACTTGGGCACCCAATTAAATTAGTCTAATATTTTAAACATTACAAGAGGCATTTAATTAACTATTTAAGGCACTATTTTAATTATTATAGTGCATTTAATAATTTATTGAAATATGATTTCTCTACCATTATTGCTTATGATTTATTTGTCACCTTTAGAACATTTTCGTTTTGATAATTGAAAACTTTTATAGTTTGACTTTATTTTAAATTCAAATTCGAACCGGTCTCGAACTAACACTAGATTATCAACAGTAATTGCGGAGATGTGTCGTCATTAGTAGAGGGTTACTGTAGCTTAACTATCCGGGCGTCACATATGCTTCTTATTTTGCTTAGTACAGCGGTAGCATTATAAGATGATCCCTTACAAAATTTCAAGGTATAAGTGTTCTCCCTGAGTATGCACCGTTGCGAAAGTTCGTCGTGCCGAGACACCACGTGATGATCGGGTGTGATAAGCTCTACGTTCAAATACAACGGGTGTAAGCCAGTTTTGCACACGCAGAATACTCGGGTTAAACTCAACGAGCCTAGCATATGCAGATATGGCCTCGGAACACTGGAGCCCGAAAGGTCGAGCGTGAATCATATAGTAGATATGATCAACATAAGATGTTCACCATTGAAACTACTCCATCTCACGTGATGATCGGACATGGTTTAGTTGATTTGGATCACGTGATCATTTAGATAATTAGAGGGATGTCTATCTAAGTGGGAGTTCTTAAGTAATATGATTAAATTGAACTTTAATTTATCATGAACTTAGTCCTGGTAGTATTAGCATATCTATGTTGTAGATCAATAGCTCGCGATGTTGCTCCCCGTTTTTTTATATGTTCCTAGAGAAAACTAAGTTGAAAGATGTTAGTAGCAATGATGCGGACTAGGTCCGTGATCTGAGGATTATCCTCATTGCTGCACAGAAGTATTATGTCCTTGATGCACCGCAAGGTGACATATCTATTGCAGGAGCAGATGTAGACGTTATGAACGTTTGACAAGCTCGGTATGATGACTACTTGATAGTTTAGTGTGCCATGCTTTACGGCTTATAACCGGGACTTCAAACGTTTTGAACGCCACGGAACATATGGGATGTTCCAAGAGTTGAAATTAGTATTTCATAATCATGCCCGTGTCGAGAGGTGTAAGACCACTGACAGTACATTGCCTACAAGATGGAGGAGAATAGCTCAACGAGTGAGCATGTGCTCAGATTGTCTGGGTACTACAATTACTTGAATCAAGTGGGAGTTAATCTTCCAGATAAGATAGTAATTGACAAAGTTCTCTAGTCACTATCACCAAGTTAGTAGAACTTCGTGATGAACTATAATATGCAAGGGATGACGAAAGTAATTCTCGAGCTCTTCGCGATGCTAAAATCAGTGAAGGTAGAAATCAAGAAAAAGCATCAAGTGTTGATGGTTAACAAGACCACTTGTTTCAAGTAAAGGGCAAAGGGATAGAAGGGGAACTTCAAAAAGAATGACAAGCAAGTTATCACTCCCGTGAAGAAACCCAAAACTAAACTCAAGCCTGAAACTAAGTGCTTCTACTGCAAAGGAAATGGTCACTAGAAGTGGAACTGCCCTAGATACTTGGTGGATAAGAAGGATGGCAAAGTGAACAAAAGGTATATTTGATATACATATTATTGATGTGTACTTTACTAGTGTTCATAGCAACCCCTGGGTATTTGATACAGGTTCAGTTGCAAAAATTAGTAGCTCAGAACGGGAGTTGCAGAATGAACAGAGACTAGTTAAAGGTGAAGTGACGATGTGTTTTGGAAGTGGTTCCAAGATTGATATGATCATCATCGCACACTCACTATACTTTCGGGATTAGTGTAGAACCTAAGTAAATGTTATTTGGCATTTGCGTTAAGCATGAATATGATTTGATCATGTTTGTTGCAATACGGTTATTCATTTAAAGTCATAGAATAATTGTTATTCTGTTTACATGAATAAAGCCTTCGATGGTCATACACCCAATGAAAATAGTTTGTTGGATCTCGGTCGTAGTGATACACATATTCATAATATTGAAGCCAAAAGATGCAAGGTTAATAATGATAGTGCAACTTATTTGTGGCACTGCCGTTTAGGTCATATTGGTGTAAAGCGCATGAAGAAACTCCATAGTGATGGACTTTTGGAATCAATTGATTATGAATCACTTGGTGCTTGCGAACCATGCCTCTTGGGCAAGATGACTAAAACTCTATTCTCCGGAACTGTGGAGCGAGCAACAGATTTGTTGGAAATCATACATACTGATGTATGCGGACTAATGAGTATTGAAGCTCTGGGCGGGTATCGTTATTTTCTAACCTTCACTGATGATTTGAGCAGATATGGGTATATCTACTTAATGAAACACAAGTCTGAAACATTTGAAAAGTTCAAAGAATTTCAGAGTGAAGTAGAGAATCATCGTAACAAGAAAATAAACTTCCTACGATCTGATCGTGGAGGTGAATATTTGAGTTACGCCTTTGGTCTTTATTTGAAACAATGTGGACTAGTTTCACAACTCTGCCACCCGGAACACCAGAGAGTAATGGTGTGTCCGAACGTTGTAACCGTACTTTATTAGATATGGTGCGATCTATGATGTCTCTTACCAATTTACCACTATCGTTTTGGGTTATGCATCAGAGACATCTGCATTCACGTTCAATAGGGCAATATCTAAATCCGTTGAGACGACACCTTATGAACTGTGGTTTGTCAAGAAACCAAAGTTGTCGTTTCTTGAAGTTTGGGGTTGCGATGCTTATGTGAAAAAACTTCAACTTGATAAGCTCGAACCCAAGTCGGAGAAATGTGTCTTCATAGGATACCCAAAGGAGACTGTTGGGTACACCTTCAATCACAGATCCGAAGGCAAGATATTCGTTGCTAAGAATGGATCCTTTCTAGAGAAGGAGTTTCTCTCGAAAGAAGTGAGTGGGAGGAAAGTGGAACTTGATGAGGTAATTGTACCTTCTCCCGAATTGGAAAGTAGTACATCACAGAAACTAGTTTCAGTGATTCCTACACCAATTAGTGAGGAAGCTAATGATGATGATCATGAAACTTTGGATCAAGTTACTACTGAACTTCGTAGATCAACCAGAGTACGGTCCGCGCGAGAGTGGTACGGCAATCCAGTTCTGGAAGTCATGTTACTAGACCATGATTAACCTATAAACTATGAGGAAGCAATGCCGTGAAATCTGAGATGGGATCCATGTATGAGAACAAAGTGTGGACTTTGGTTGACTTGCCCGATGATCGGCAAGCCATCGAAAATAAATGGATCTAAAAGAGGAAGACCGACGCTGACAGTAATGTTACTGTTTACAAAGCTCGACTTGTTGTGAAAGGTTTTCGACAAGTTCAAGGAGTTGACTACGATGAGATTTTCTCACCCGTAGCGATGCTTAAGTCTGTCTGAATCATGTTAGCAATGGCCGCATTTTATGATTATGAATTCTGGCAAATGGATGTCAAAACTGCATTCCTGAATGGATATCTTAAAGAAGAGTTGTATATGATGCAGCCAGAAGGTTTTGTCAATCCTAAAGGTGCTGACAAAGTGTGCAAGCTCCAGCGATCCATCTATGGAATGGTGGAAGCATCTCAGAGTTGGAATATACGCTTTGATAAGTTGATCAAAGCATATAGTTTTGTACAGACTTACGGTGAAGCCTGTATTTACAAGAAAGTGAGTAGGAGCACTATAGCCTTTCTGATAAGTATATGTCAATGACATATTGTTGATCAGAAATGATGTAGAAATTTTCTGGAAAGCATAAAGGAGTGTTTGAAAGGAGTTTTTTTTCAAAGAAAAACCTCGGTAAAGCTGCTTACATATTGAGCCTCAAGATCTATAGAGATAGATCGAGATGCTTGATAAAGTTTTTCAATAAATACATACCTTGACAAGTTTTTGAAGTAGTTCAAAATGGATCAGTCAGAGAAGGAGTTCTTGCCTGAGTTGTAAGGTATGAAGTTGAGTATGTCTCAAAGGCCGACCTCGGCAAAAGATAGAGAAATAATGAAAGTCATTCCCTATGCCTCAGTCATAGGATCTATAAAGTATGCCATGCTGTGTACCAAACTTGCTGTGTACCTTACCATGAGTTTGGCAAGAAGGTACAAAAGTGATCCAGGAGTAGATCACTTGACAGCGGTCAAAATTATCCTTAGTAACTGGATGACTAAGGAAATGTTTCTCGATTATGGAGGCGATAAAGAGTTCGTCGTAAAGAGTTACGCTGATGCAAGCTTTACACTAATCCAGATGACTCTAAGTATCAATCTGGATGTGTATTAAAAGTGGGAGCAATTAGCTAGAGTAGCTCCATGCAGAGCATTGTAGACATAGAAATTTGCAAAATACATACGAACCTGAATGTAACAGACCCGCTGACTAAACTTCTCTCACGAAGCCAAACATGATCACACCTTAGTACTCTTTGGGTGTTAATCACATGAGGATGTGAACTAGATTGTTGACTCTAGTAAACCCTTTGGGTATTGGTCACATGGCGATGAGAACTATGGGTGTTAGTCATATGGCGATGTGAACTATTGGTGTTAATCACATGGTGATGTGATCTAGATTATTGACTCTGGTGCAAGTGGGAGACTGGAGGAAATATGCCCTAGAGGCAATAATAAAGTTATTATGTATTTCCTTATATCATGATAAATGTTTATTATTCATGCTAGAATTGTATTAACCGGAAACTTAGTACATGTGTGAATACATAGACAAAACAGAGTGTCCCTAGTATGCCTCTACTAGACTAGTTCATTGATCAAAGATGGTTATGTTTCCTAGCCATAGACATGAGTTGTCATTTGATCAGCGGGATCACATCATTAGGAGAATGATGTGATGGACAAGACCCATCCGTTAGCTTAGCACTATGATCGTTTAAGTTTTACTGCTATTGCTTTCTTCATGACTTATACATGTTCCTATGACTATGAGATTATGCAACTCCCGAATACCAAACATCACAATGTAACTTGGTGATTATAAAGGTACTCTATAGGTGTCTCCGAAGGTACTTATTGGGTTGGCGTATTTCGAGATTAGGATTTGTCATTCCGATTGTCGGAGAGGTATCTTTGGGCCCACTCGGTAATGCACATCACTATAAGCCTTGCAAGCATTGCAGCTAATAAGTTAGTTGCTGGATGATGTATTACGGAACGAGTAAAGAGACTTGCCGGTAACGAGATTCAACCAGGTATTGAGATACCGACGATCGAATCTCGGGCAAGTAACATACCGATGACAAAGGGAACAACGTATGTTGTTATGCGGTTTGACCGATAAAGATATTCGCAGAATATGTGGGAGCCAATATGAGCATCCAGGTTCCGCTATTGGTTATTGACCGGAGACGTGTCTCGGTCATGTCTACATAGTTCTCGAACCCGTAGGGTCCGCACGCTTAAGGTTTCGATGATAGTTTTATTATGAGTTTATGAATTTTGATGTACCGAAGGAGTTCGGAGTCCCGGATGAGATCGGGGACATGACGAGGAGTCTCGAAATGGTCGAGACATAAAAATTGATATATTAGACGACTATATTCGGACATCGGAAAGGTTCCAAGTGATTCGGGTATTTTTAGAGTACCGGGGAGTTACGGGAATAGAAGAGAGAGGCCAAAAGGAAGGAGGCGCGCGTCCCCCTTCTGGTCCGAATTGGACAAGGGGTGCAGCCCCCTTTTCTTTCTCGCTCTCCCCCTCTTTCCTTCTCTCCTACTCCAGAAAGGAAAGGGGAATCCTACTAGGACTTGGGAGTCCTAGTAGGACTCCCCACACTTGGCGCGCCCCCTCTAGGGCCGGCCTCTCCCTCCCTCCTTTATATACGGGGGCAAGGGGGCACCTCTAGACACAATAATTGATCTCTTGATCTCTTAGCCGTATGCGGTGCCCCCCTCCACCGTAGTTCTCTTCGATAATATTATAGCGGTGCTTAGGCAAAGCCCTGCGACGGTAGAACATCACGATCGTCACCACGCCGTCGTGCTGACGGAACTCTCCCTCGACACTCGGCTGGATCGGAGTTCGAGGGACATCATCGAGCTGAACGTGTGCTAGAACTCGGAGGTGCCGTGAAGACGTACGACTACATCAACCGCATTGTTCTAACGCTTCCGCTTTCGGTCTACGAGGGTACGTAGACACACTCTCCCCTCTCGTTGCTATGCATCTGGTAGATAGATCTTGCGTGATCGTAGCAAAATTTTAAAATACTACGTTCCTCAAAACATTTCACCCACATGGCATGTGCAAAAAAGTATAGAGGGTCACGGCAAAAACTGGATGCACTTCGTGTACAAAATGGACAATCTCTTTCGAAGTAGCAGCGTTTAGGACGAAAACTCATATGATACAAAGGCATTGCATTTTTTTGAACTCCAGAGTTTTTGTGTGTTCAAAATGCACCATTCAAATCCACATCATCAATTATTAGCCATTTCTTAATTCATTTGGTATTTTTCATTCATTTACTGATTTGTTTTGAGAGAGCTAAATGACCGTGAAATTGAAAAGCACTACAAATTGAAGTCTGAAAAGGTTGAAACTTGGCATGGTATCATCATTTGACCTACATGGAATGTGCTAAAAAGTAGAGAGGGTCACGGCAAAAACTGGATGCACTTCGTGTACAAAATGGACAATCTCTTTCGAGGTATCAGGGTTTAGGTCGAAAACTCATATGTTACAAAGGCATTAAATTTTTTTGAACTCCAGAGTTTTTATGTGTTCAAAATGCACCATTCAAATCTACATCATCAATTATTAGCCCTTTCTGAATTCATTTGGTATTTTTCATTCATTTACTGATTTGTTTTGAGAGAGCTAAATGACCGTGATATTGAAAAGCACTACAAATTGAACTCTGAAAATGTTGAAGTTTGGCATGGTATCATCATTTCACCCACATGGCTTGTGCAAAAAAGTAGAGAGGGTCACGACAAAAATTGGATGCACTTCGTGTACAAAATGGACAATCTCTTTCGAGGTATCAGGGTTTAGGACGAAAACTCATATGTTACAAAGGCATTGCATTTTTTTGAACTACATAGTTTTCGTGTGTTCAAAATGCACCATTCAAATCCACATCATCAATTATTAGTCCTTTCTGAATTCATTTGGTATTTTTCATTCATTTACTGATTTGTTTTGAGAGAGCTAAATGATCGTGAAATTGAAAAGCACTACAAATTGAAGTCTGAAAAGGTTGAAACTTGGCGTGGTATCATCATTTCACCCACATGGCATGTGCAAAAAAGTAGAGAGGGTCACGGCAAAAACTGGATGCACTTCGTGTAAAAAATGGACAATCTATTTCGAGGTATCAGGGTTTAGGACGAAAACTCATATGTTACAAAGGCATTGCATTTTTTTTGAACTTTTTTGAACTCCAGACTTGTTGTGTGTTCAAAATGCACCATTCAAATCCACAGAATCAATTATAAACCCTTTCTGAATTCATTTGGTATTTTTCATTCATTTACTGATTTGTTTTTAGAGAGTTAAATGAGATATAAAATGTTTGTTACATAATTTTAGATATAGAAATGTTAGTTAGATATAAAATTTTAGATATAGAAATGTTAGATAGAAATTTTAGATATATTTGCGGCAATGTTAGATAGATAAATTTTAGATATAGAAATTTTAGTTAGATATAAAATGAAATACCATATAAAAAATTTGCCTGTGCGCTACCCAGTGGGGTGTCTTTAGTATCGGTTAGAGCCACCATCCGGTACTAAAGGGGTGCGCTTCCCGCCGCTTGGCCTGGCCAACACAGGCCTTTAGTACCGGTTGATGGCTCCAAACGGTAATAAAGGTCCATCCTATATAAGAAAACAATTCAATTTTTTTTGACAGTTTCGTTCTCCCTCTGCTTCTTCTCCTTTGCCCCGTCGTCGCCGCCCCTCGTCGCCGCCCCCGTCGCCGTCGCCGCCGCCCCCGTCACCGTCCCATCGCCTAGCTGTCGCTGTCCCGTCGCCTCGTCGTCGCCATCGCCGTCCCCGTCCCCGTCGTCTCCGTCGCCGTGCCCCGCTCCAGCATCCCGTCGTCCCCGCCTGGCCCGTCCCCGTCACCGCGCCCCGACCCGTCGTCCCCGCCTGGCCCGTCCCCATCACCGCGCCCCGACCCGTCGCCGTCGCCGCCCCCCGTCGCCGCGGCACGCCGGTGAGCTCCTGTGCCCCGGCCGCCATGTCCACACACACACACATACTGATACTTAGTTATAGAAATGTTAGTTATATAAAATTTTTATTTATAGAAATATTAGAAATGTTAGTTATATCGAAATGTTATAAATTTTTCTGTTTTTTAGTTATAGAAATATTTATAGAAATGTTAGCAATTTTTCTGTTTTTTAGTTATATAGCATTGTTAGAAAAGTTATAGAAATGTTAGAATTGTTAGAATTTTTTCTGTTTTTTAGTTATAAAAATAGTTATAAAAAAGTTAGAATTGTTAGAAATTTTTCTGTTTTTTAGTTATAGAAATAGTTATAAAAAAGTTAGAAATTTTTCTTTTTTTTAGTTCTAGAAATATTAGAAATGTTATACAAATGTTAGTTATATATATAGAAATGTTATATTTTTTCTGTTTTTTAGTTATAGAAATATTAGAAATGTTATAGAAATGTTAGTTATATAGCATTGTTAAAAATGTTATAGAAATGTTAGTTATATAGAAATGTTAGAAATTTTAGTTATCAAAATCCAATCATTAAAAAAATGTTACTTTTTGCGGGCATATAGCTAGTATTTGTTCTCGACGATGCCCGGCCCGCATCCTCGCCGTCGACCCGTCCGCGACGACGTCCGGCTGACCCATGTCCGGGACTGGGCTCCGCCGGGCTGGCACTGGGAGGTGCTGCCTGGAGGGGCGCACCGCTTGATGAGGAACCCGGCCCCGGGTCCCGTCGTCGACCCTGATCTCGTTTGGTGGCGTTCGCGTGGGCCAGTTTCGGTGCGGAGGGAGCCGGCCCTGCCGGAGGTGGTACGTCGCCGTGTCAGGGAGGAGGACGAGCACATCCATCGCTACATGGTTGCGTTAAAGGGCGGTAGGTTCTCCAATACCTGGAAGTTTCTTCAGGGATCTCACTTCAGCCATGATCCTGTGAGGGTTCCTTCTCTTTGGGTGTCCACCGCCCGCGCCGTAGGAACCGCGAGTGTCCTAGATTCTTCTGTAGTATTAGATCTTTATTAGCTACCTAGCCAGTGATGTATTCGATATTATATATTATTCGAGACGATGTATTCGAGATTATATATTATTCGAGACGATGTATTCAAGATTACATCTATTATTCGAGACGATGTAATTTGAATACTAAATTGTTATATATTTCTTTTGGATTAGTTAAATAAAAGCTATGGCGGACAATACCGGCAGAGAGGGAGAACAGACCCTGTTCGATATGATACGCCATCCTCGCAGGCCAGATGATGATCAGAATGAAGAAGATTATGACGGCTCCGAATTTCTAAACAACACCGGAGAGGGTGATATGATATTCGATCGCGACGACCGAATTGATGAAGTCATGAACTACGATTATGATGATGACGAAGAAAATGTTGATTTTGAAACAACAAAGACCGGCGAGGTATATATATTTATATAAGGAGGCACATCTGGTGATCATCACATTTTTTAAATGAGTTGAGGATATATTAACGAATCGATCTTTCTTCTTTCAGCCATCCGGATCGAGCAAATCTTCAGGCAACAGGACGAAACGAGGCCCAAACAAATTGTTGAAGGAGGGCGTAAAGTACAATATCGAGGTAATCAGACCTAATGGCGAACCATTAGCGCCTAAGAAGATTGCGGACAAGTTCGTTCGTCAGTGCGGAGGTCTTGTGAAGGACTAACTCCCGATCTCCCTTCAAGAATGGAGAAAGTCTGCTTTGGAATACTCTCATATGGAACATTTCACCCTACCAGATTATTTCACAGAAGCAGATGTGCAGAAAGTCAAGGACGCTGCTCTTAGGAAGATGGCGGTTGCATTCAAGAACCACAAGAATCGTGAATGGGACAAGTACGTCAAGGGAGGAAGGAAGACTCTAGTATTCGAGGGAACACTAGAGAAGCAAAGTGCTCATTGGGACGATTTCGTGAAATTCAAGGATTCAGAATTAGCTAAGGAACGGTCGAGAATAAACAAGAAGAATGCCGAAAAAAAGGATAAGTTCCATAAGTTGGGGTCAGGTGTCTACGCGGTGGCAATGCCTAAGTGGGATAAGTTTGAGAAAGAGATGGAGGATGCAGGTGTCACTCCGGTTACTAGGAGCTGGCCCCCCAGGTGCAGGACTTGGTTCTATGCGCATGGGGGGAGTTGGACCCGAAGACAGGCAAAGTTTCGACGAAGGCATGTTTGAAAGGAGCCGACGATAAGCTACTTGTTGCAATAGAAGATGCTCGATCGGGGGTGTACCAGCCCAACAGAGAGAACGACGAGCTTACGCGTGCCCTAGGAAATCCTAAACACCCGGGAAGAACACGAGGCAAGGGCGCTATTCCGTGGTATGAGGGGTTTTCGTACTGGAACGCCCACTACAGAACCCGTGCGAGAAGGAAGATTGCGGAGGAGAAGCAGAGGAAGATGGAGGAGGAGCAGAGGAAGCTGGACTATGAATGCCTTCAAGGCCTAGAATCAAAGCATGCGGACTTGGCAGTCAAATTCCAGCGGCAGCAGGAGCAGATCGACTCACTTATCCAGCAAAGGGGGTCTCAGCAGCTGCAGCAGCTAGCGAATGATCCAGCATTGCATACCACTGCCCCATCCATGCCGAGAAGCAGCGTGGGTTCCGCCCCGGGCGACGCAATGCTAGATAGATACCCCGTGGATGACATCATGGAGAACACTAACTGCGAGCTACACTTCAAAGTGAAGAACATATCCATGAAGGTGGCGGACGCCGTTGCTTTTACAAATCCCCCTGAGGCAACCTTCCATTGCAACCCGATTCCAGCATGCTATGCTCGTGTCTCGGTTGATGAGGTGGTGGACCAATACTCGGGGCTAGAGCTTGACATTCCTAGAGGTGACGAGGAGCACACACTCGGAGAGGCCAAACATCGTACCATCCTATGGAGAAAGGATTGCATCATCTTTCGAAGGCCACCGACACCGCGTGAGCCGACTCCTCGTCGAAGTCCGCCACCGAGTCAGCAGACTCCCGCTCCTGCAAGTCCACCAACGCGTCAGGCCACTCCTCCTCCTCCAAGTCCGGCAAAGCGTCAGGCCACTCCTCCTCCAAGTCCGACACAACGTCAGACGTCCACTCATCCTCCAAGTCCGGCACAACTTCAGGCCAATCCTCCTCCAAGTCCGGCACAGCTTCAGGACACTCCTCCTCATCCAACTCAGCCTCGTCAGCCGTCTCCGCCGCCTCAGCAATCGTAGAAGAGACACCCCGCAGTTATGGTGTGTAGCGGTACGAGTCGAGGCAGTACAGGAAGTACAGGCGGAGGCAAGCGATATAAATATGGTCCAAGCCTCACTGATCCTCCTCAGAGGGCTTACGACAGGACCGAGGAGGAAACCAAGGCCATAGTGCGGGCAGAAGTGGACACCCATTTTGGACCGATACCGCCACCACCGCCAAGGGAGAAAATGCGTGAGGAAAAGATTGACCACTTCATTCGTATGGCGGAACCACCAGCTCCCAAGCCTGTTGACACAGACTATGAGCGCCACATCAGGAAGTTAAATCGAGCACGTCTATAGAAGGAGGCGAGCTCGAGCAAACAACAAGCAGCTGTCAAAAAATGCGGGAAAGCCGTTCCCCAGCTAGGAGAACAGGCGGCGTAATCGATCCCCTCGCTTGTTGTGCCAACAACACGTGAGAGTACGTGCGCCCAATATTATTGTCGGCAAACAGTTTACGTTCCCGGGAAGGGCAATGTGGTAATAACCGAGGAGCATATAACGCAGGATGAAATTCTCAACATCACTGTTGGACAACTCCTCGAGATCGAGCCCATGCCCGTGCTTACAGAGGAGGAAATAAAACAGAAATATGTCCGGGGCGAACCTTTGGTCAAGCCAGACGAGGTCAAGAAGCTCCCAACGAGAATGTATGAATTGCATCAATGGTAGATAGACATTACCAAGAGTTCCAATCGAGATTCCCTCATGGTGGAAGTCAAGAAGGATCATTACTACCATGAGAACGCTGTGGCCGTTGAGTATAATGAACTGTTTCAGTTATACAATCAAGACGCACTCGACAAATCTATCGTCAGTTGCTATTGTCTGTACGTGATTTCCTTCTGTAATTTAAGTCTCAAGCTAGTTGTAGTGATCCATTTGATCAATCATTACCTGTAATTATCCTCACTATATTATTTTCTGTGGTATTATGCAGGATGAAGATGTATGAAATGAAAAAAGGTGGACGCTATGGCATTGGGTTCATTGACCCAAACACCGTTAATGAATACACATGGAAAATAGATGAATATTATGAAAAGCATGTAGAGGACAGCATGCTAGAGT
The DNA here is from genome assembly GCA_902687465.1 of Secale cereale. Taxonomy (NCBI): domain Eukaryota; kingdom Viridiplantae; phylum Streptophyta; class Magnoliopsida; order Poales; family Poaceae; genus Secale; species Secale cereale. The sequence continues at coordinate 872,738,288 of LR738711.1, read as the reverse complement.
TCTTGAAGTGCCTCAAATACAATGAATATATACTACTTCCTTACAACTTCCAGTGAGTCACACTGTCTTGTTGAAAGGATCGACATGGTTGACTAGAGGGGGGGGTGAATAGGCAACTAACAATTTTTAGCTTTTCTTAACCACTTTAAAGCGTCAAAGTAAGTTGTCTAGATATGCTACTAAGAAGACAACTAAAAGTAAGTGACGATAACAACAACACAAGCAAGCTATAGGAGATAAACAAGTAATGCTTGCACAAGTAAAGGTAAGAAATAACCACATGAGGAACCGGTGGAGACGAGGATGTGTTGCCGAAGTTCCTTCCCTTTGAGGGGAAGTACGTCTCCGTTGGAGCGGTGTGGAGGCACAATGCTCCCCAAGAAGCCACTAGGGCCACCGTATTCTCCTCACGCCCTCACACAATGCAAGTTGCCGTGATTCCACTAGTGGTGCCCTTGAAGGCGACGACCGAACCTTTACAAACAAGGTTGGGGCTATCTCCACAACTAAATTGGAGGCTCCCAACGAAACCACGAAGCTTCACCACAATGGAATATGGCTTCGAGGTGAACTCAACCGTCTAGGGTGCTCAACACCCAAGAGTAACAAGATCCGCTAGGGATTAGTGGGGGGAATCAAATATCTCTTGGTGGAAGTGTAGATCGATGCCTTCTCAAGCAATCCCGAGCAAATCAACAAGTTTGATTGGCTAGGGACAGAGATCGGGCGAAAATGGAGCTTTGGAGCAACAATGGAGTATGTGGGGGAAGAGGTGAGTCAAAAGGAGGAAGAAGAAGCCTTTATATAGTGGGGGGAGCAATCCAACCATTATCCCCCACTCAGCCCCGCACAGAGCGGTACTATCGCTTGGGGGAGCGGTACTACCGCTTATAGAGCGGTACTACCGTTGCCACACAACCGGTACTACCGTGCCATAGGGGTAGGGCCCCGAGCGGTACTACCGTGGTCTCAGGGCGGTACTACCGCTGGGAGCGGTACTCCCGTGGTCTCAGGGCGGTACTACTGCTGGGAGCGGTACTACCGCCTCTACTGCCGCACCTAGTACCGCAAAAGTCTTCACGAAATATCGCTCGTGAATCGAGGCGGTGGTAACACGGATCAGTGGCGGTACTACCGCAGAGTGTACCAAGCGGTACTACCGCTTAGTGGGGCGGTACTACCGCTTGTGACACACGGGTGGTACTACCACTGGGATCCGCGGTACTACCGCTGGGGCCAGAAAAAGCTAGACAAGATGGGAAAGAATAGCTCCATTGCGGCGGGAAGGAATGATGGGTGCAATAGAGAAGTGTACGTGTTGATTCCACCCAAACCTTACCAAAGCGGATCCCCTCTTAATAGTACGGCTTTACTATCACTCAGAACCACCGAAAACTAAGCAAAAAGGAAACACCGTCTTCCATAGATTCCGTGGGGCCTCTAATCCTCTTGTGCCTTTGTGAGATGTATCTGAAAGAGCTTAGAACACATGATTAGTTCGCAAACGCATTGTCATCAATCACCAAAACACCATTTGGCTAAAAATGCCCTTACAATCTCCCCCTTTTTGGTGGATTGATGACAACACGGGATTTGCACAAAAAGAATAATAACATAATGTAAATGCAAAATCCACACCCCTAAAATATAGACTGGCTCCCCCTAGATGTGTGCTATCTAGATAAGTGCTTTGGACTGCACGGCACACATGCTAGGATCAGCAGTCCCCCTATATTTTAGAGACCAACAACCTAAGCAAGATATGAGAACAAAGTACATAGTAAGATAATCATGCATGCTAGATAGTACCAGGTACATAAATAAGATAGGGTAGCATATGTCTCACACCATATGACGGGAACTTAGGTCTCATGAAAAAAACAACCGAACCACAAGAAGCGAAAAGCACACAAGCGACAGAAACACAAAGGCACAAATCCCTAAACTCTCTCCCCCTTTGGCATCGAGACACCAAAAGGGCAGAGAGCTAAACTACGGCTCCAGGTGAGAGCACGAGAAGGTCTCGAATCATCAGATTGCAGCAGGGTCATCGTCTTCGTCGTCGTCGACCGGAAACTGCTCGGCATCGGAATTAGTCCATGGGCAATGCTGCTTGATCCATTCTTCCTCCTCGGTTACCTGCTCCTCAGAGCCACTGGCCACAGTTGCACCCAACTGACGCAAGAGCTCCTTGTGACGCCCCCTGGCCTTCTTCTCTGCCACATGAGTCATGTACTGACCATGAGACTCCATGCAGAACAGCTTCTTCATCTTCTTCTTGAGCTTCTTTTCCCAAGAGGGCTCTGCACACGATGGCTCATAGTCATCGTCATCATCTGCTTCAACCTCAGCCTCCTCTGTCTCCATAGCAGCAGCGGAGGATGAGGCTCCAGTCTTGGGTGCATGAGTGCCCCAGTTGTCCTTCCGTCTCAGACGCTTGATCTCATGAGACACCAACTCTCCAGTCTCCAGCAATGCATTGGGATAGACATGATCCCAAGCCTTCTCAATTAGCAGCATGATGAATGGACCATAGATTAGGCACTTGCGTTCAGAAATAGCAGACAGGAGCTCAGACCACATCACATGTGAAATATCCAGAGTCTCACCGGTGTTCCTTCCTAACTGATGTTGGCAAAAGAGAAGCATGTCCACAAGATAGGAGTGAACCATATCATGATTCCCAATCCGAGGGAAAAGGGTCTCACGGAAGATGCGGTGCAGGATATCCAGATAGGTAGACAACTCAGATCTTACCTTCTTAGTCTCTGGGTGGACCTTCGTAGTGCAGCAAGGCCAGAGAGCTTGCTTGTGAGTGGAGGTTTTGTTCTGGTGAGGACGAAAGCCAACTGGTGTCTCAAGTCCCTGGTCTTCCACCCCAAGTAACTCCATGAACGCCTTCCACTTGACAGATAATAGTTTGCCATTGGTCATCCATGTCAGAGTTCTGTCCTCATCTGTCCCTAGATGGACCGTCGCATAGAATTGAGCCATAAGATCTGCATCAAAGTCCTTGTTGAACTGAATGATCTGAAGAATGTTGAGCTGAGTGCACATCTGAAGAGCCTCGCCAAAATACACCGGATCCTTCTCCAGATATTTTGTGTCAATGGAGCGAACACTGACAAAGAGATTCTTCTTAGCCTTGAGCACATCAAAGTAGATAGCAAACTGGAAGCGATTCCAGAACGGACGGTTGACCAAATTGGGTTCTTGATCAACCACACAGGGATTGCGGCGACGCTTTGCCCAGAACTCCTTGCTACTCATCTGTGTCACTGTTTTGCCCTTTGGCTTAGCCATGGCCTTCTTCTTCTGTTGAGGAGGAGGTGGAGCACTCGAGGAACCTCCAGCAGACTCAGATGTGCGGTAGCGCTTTGAGGTTGCACGATTGGGGTTGATACGGCGAGCCTGATGCTCGGGATGTTCATCACCTGGAACCAAACACACACACAAACGATACAACCAAAAAGAACGAGCATAAGCCAATGAACCCAACAAAAGAAGATCAAGGAATGAAGAAACATCTGTGAACTAGGCATGCCGCGGTAGTACCGTGATCTGGTAAGCGGTAGTACCGCCCGAGCGGTAGTACCGCTCCAGGGAGCGGTAGTACCGCTCGAGGCGGGGAAACAGCGGTAGTATCGACTCCACCGAAGGAAAAGGAGAGGAGCACCCCAGAGGAGGAGATCCGCCGGAGCCCTCCCACGGCGACGAACTGCTGGAGAGAGAGAGAGGGAGGAATGAGGGGGCGAATGAATGGGTATGGGGGAGAGAAACCTCCCCTTGCCCCGATATAACCCCCGCATACCTCCCCGCAGCGGTAGTACCGCGCTGGTGGGCGGTAGTACCGCTTACAAGTGGTAGTACCGCGCACCACCAGCGGTAGTATCGCCCAGCACGCCACGGCAACAAAGGTTCAAAGCAAAGCTCAAAGAAAAGGCGCAAAAAGTGGGAAAAAGAAAGAACAAACCACCACTCACACACACACACTAGCAAGAGGCAAGAGACCCCTCTACACGAGGGGGCGGTGACCGAAGTCTCCTATGTTTGAGTCTAGAGGTATGGCGCCACGAAGATTTTAACCTTGGGCCCATGACCAAAACTCGTCTTTGAAGCACTAGTACCATCAAAGATGGTTAATGAAAGACTAGATCAATTTATGCATAATGGGGGGAGAAAGAGTTCATTGAGAGAACAATGCTCCCCCTATGTCCATGCCTACATCTAGACAAGATAATTATATTGAGTGTGAGGAGTGTGTGCAAAGACTCAAGCCACATTGCTCAAATCGATGATATTTAGCTCATGCCTTAACTCGCGAAATCTTGCTTCATGCAACGGCTTCGTGAAGATATCTTCAAGGTTATCATGAGTGTTGACATAGTGAAGCTCGATCTCTCCTTGCCTTATGTGATCCCGGATGAAGTGATACCGGATCTCTATATGCTTCGTCTTGAAGTGTTGCACCGGGTTGAGAGAAATCTTGATGGCACTTTCATTGTCACACCAAAGAGGCACTTTTTCACAAGTGACACCGTAATCCTTTAAAGTTTGCCTCATCCATAAGAGTTGAGCACAACAACTGCCAGCAGCCACATACTCTGCTTCGGTGGACGAGAGAGATACACAACTTTGCTTTTTGGAAGACCAACTAACAAGAGAGCAACCAAGAAATTGGCACCCTCCAGAAGTGGACTTCCTATCCACTTTGTCTCCCGCCCAGTCAGAATCAGAGAAACCTACAAGGTTGAAGTTTGCTCCTCTCGGGTACCATAAGCCAAAGTTTGGGGTATGAGCAAAATATCGAAAGATTTGCTTGACAGCCACAAAGTGACTCTCCTTAGGTGAGGCTTGAAACCGTGCACAAATTCCTACACTCAACATAATATCCGGTGTAGATGCACAAAGGTAAAGCAAGGAACCGATCATAGAGCGATATACATTTTGATCCACCGCTTTACCATTGGGATCAATGTCAAGTTGGCATTTGGTTGGCATTGGAATAGTAGCCGGCTTGACATCGCTTAGATTGAACCTCTTGAGCATGTCTTGAGTATACTTGGATTGTTTGATGAAGATGCCTTCTCTTCTTTGTTTGATCTCAAACCCAAGGAAATACTTCAACTCTCCCATCATGGACATCTCAAAATGTGTGGTCATGAGTGCGGCGAACTCATCATTGAAAGCTTTGTTAGGAGAACCAAAGATAATATCATCAACATATAGTTGGCTTACAAACAACTCCCCTTTGACCTTCTTAGTAAAAAGAGTGGGGTCGATTTTCCCAATTTCAAACCCACGATCTTGTAACAACTCGGTAAGATGCTCATACCACGCACGTGGGGCTTGTTTAAGGCCATAGAGTGCGTTATCGAGTTGGTACACGTGATTGGGGAGCTTAGGATCCTCGAACCCCGGGGGTTGTTTAACATACACAAACTCATTAATAGGACCATTAAGAAATGCACTTTTCACATCCATCTGTTGCAATTTAAAGTTATGATAGGAAGCATAGGCAAGCAACAAACGAATGAATTCAAGACGAGCAACGGGGGCAAAGGTTTCACCGTAGTCTATACCCTCGACTTGGGAGTAGCCTTGAGCCACCAGACGCGCCTTGTTGCGGATGACAATGCCATGAGCATCTTGTTTGTTCTTAAAGATCCACTTGGTTCCAATGACATTATGGTTCTCCTTTGGTCTTGGCACCAGACGCCACACCTTGTTGCGCTCGAAGTTATGGAGTTCTTCATGCATGGCATTGAGCCAATCAGGGTCTTCGAGCGCCTCATAAACCTTCTGAGGTTCAACACAGGAGACAAAAGCTTGATGAGCACAATAGTTTGCTAATTGTCTACGAGTGCTTACCCCCCTTTTGATGCTTCCTAGAATGTTCTCCATGTGATGTTCGTTGGAAGCAAGCCTGGAGGAAACTTTTGCAGCACGACGCTCTAATTGCTCTTCAAGAGTTAACTGAGGAGCATTGAGTTGATCATCTTGAGCGTCGCCAGGAGCTAGATCTTGATCTTGAGCGATCCTCTTGACCTTGATCTTGCTCGGAGGACAGAACTTGGCCTTGTGCATCATTTGGTGGCTCTCCACCATCTTGTGATTGATCTTGCACTTGGCCTTGTTCGTCAGGTTGAGGCCTTCACTTTGTTCTTCGGAAGCGTGTGGGTCTTGGGTTGGTGATGGTTCCACTTGAGTGGAACATTGTCCTTCTCCTTCGGCCACAAGGGGCTCCTCAATGGGTAGGATATATCCAACACCCATTCTTCTTATGGCTTGAGGAGGAATTTCATCACCTACATCACAAGTACCACTTTGCTCCACTTGGGAGCCGTTATTTTCATCAAACTCTACGTTACTCGTCTCCTCAATGAGTCCATTGGACTTGTTGAGGACACGGTAAGCATGAGAGTTTGTAGCATAACCAACAAATATGCCCTCGTGAGCTCTAGATTCAAATTTAGACAATCGAACACCTTTCTTGAGAACGAAACACTTACACCCGAATACCCGGAAGTACTTGAGATTGGGCTTGTTACCGGTAAGTATCTCATACGGAGTTTTGTTCACGCCTTTGTGGAGATAGAGCCGATTTGATGCATGGCAAGCGGTGTTGATGGCTTCGGCCCAAAAGTTGTATGGAGATTTGAATTCCGCCATCATGGTTCTTGCTGCATCCATCAGAGTTCGGTTGTTTCTCTCCGCTACACCGTTTTGTTGAGGGGTATATGGGGCTGCATATTGATGTTTGATCCCCTCATCACTGATAAACTCATCCAAGGTGTAGTTCTTGAACTCGGTGCCATTGTCACTTCTGATCATCAAAATCTTTGCTTCATGTTGTCGTTGAGCTTCATTTGCAAAGTTGATGACGGTTTGTTGGGTCTCACTCTTCTTATTGAAGAAGTATACCCAGGTGTATCTTGAGTAATCATCCACAATAACCAAGCAGTACTTTCTACCCCCAAGACCATCAAAAGATGGAGGCCCAAAGAGGTCCATGTGAAGGAGCTCTAGGGGTCTCTTTGAATAGATGATAGTTGTGGGAGGGTGAGCCGTCTCATGTAACTTTCCTTCAATGCAAGCCCTGCAAGCATGATCTTTGGCAAAGCTAACAATTGTTAGTCCACGGACATGGTCCCCCTTGAGAAGACTTTGCAAAGATCTCATATTGACGTGGGCCAAACGGCGATGCCAAAGCCATCCCACATCAACTTTAGCCATTAAGCATGTCGCAACCTTAGTGTTGGGAACGTAGCATAAATCAAAAAAATTCTACGTCTTCACCAAGATCCAAGTATGGAGACATCTAGCAACGAGTAACTAAGAGTGCATCTACATACCGTTATGAAGATTGCGTGCGGAAGCTTTCAACGAAGCAAGGATGAAGTAGTCGTACTCTTCACGTTCTTCGTCACCGATGATCTAGCGCCGAACGGACGGCACCTCCGCGTTCAACAAACGTACGGTGCAGCAACGTCACCTCCTTCTTGATCCAGCAAGGGGGGAGGAGAAGTCGTCAGAGATCCGGCAGCACGACGGCGTGATGACGGATGCAGTGGATGTCGCAGCAGGGCTTCGCCGGGCTGCCCTGCAAAGGAGTTGGGAGGTGTGACGGGAGGGGGAGAGGCGCCAGGGCTGAGGTCCGGCTGCCCTCTCCCCCCCCCCACATATATATAGGGGGCCAGGGGGGGCGCCAGCCCCTTGCAGATCCAATCTGCAAGGGGGGGCGGCGGCCAGGGAGGAGTCCCCCTCCCCCAAGGCAAGTGGTGGCCCCCCCTCCCCTTAGGGTTTATCCCTAGGCGCAGGGGAGGTGGGCCTCCCTTGGTGGTGCGCCAGCCCTGAGGGCTGGACACATCCCCTCGCGGCCTAGGGGCCCCACCGGGATGGGTGGCCCCACCCGGTGGACCCCCGGGGCCCCTCCGGTGGTCCCGGGACGCTCCCGGTGACCCCCGGAGATCACCCGTTGGCCGAAACTGGACTTCCCATATATCAATCTTTACCTCCGGACCATTCCGGAACTCCTCGTGACGTCCGGGATCTCATCCGGGACTCCGAACAACATTCGGGTTTCCACGTGCATTAATCTCTACGACCCTAGCGTTACCGAACCTTAAGTGTGTAGACCCTACGGGTTCGGGAGACACGTAGACATGACCGAGACTACTCTCCGGTCAATAACCAACAGCGGGATCTGGATACCCATGTTGGTTCCCACGTGTTCCTCGATGATCTTCATCGGATGAACCACTGTGTCAAGGATTCACTCAATCCCGTATGTTATCCCCTTTGTCCATCGGTACGGTACTTGCCCGAGATTCGATCGTCGGTATTCCCAATACCTTGTTCAATCTCGTTATGGCAAGTCTCTTTACTCGATCCGTAATCCATCATCCCGTGACTAACTACTTAGTCACATTGAGCTCATTATGATGATGTCTTACCGAGTGGGCCCAGAGGCACCTCTCCGTCATACGGAGTGACAACATCCCAGTCTCGGTTCGTACCAACTCAACAGACACTTTCGGAGATACCCGATGCGTACCTTTATAGCCACCCAGTTACGTTGTGACGGTTGGCACACCCAAAGTACTCCTACGGTATCCGGGAGTTGTACAACCTCATGGTCTAAGGAATAAATACTTGACACCGAAAAGCTTATGCATTACGAACTATACGATCTCGTGTTATGCTCAAGTTTGGTTCTTGTCCATCACATCATTCTCCTAATGATGTGATCCCGTTATCACTGACATCCTATGTCCATGGTCAGGAAACCGTGACCATCTGTTGATCAACGAGCTGGCTACTAGAGGCCTACCAGGGACTCATTTTGGTCTATGTACTCACACATGTATTGCTGTTTCCGTACAATACAATTCAAGCATGAATAACAGAGAATTATCATGAACAAGGAGATATAATAATAATGCTTTTATTATTGCCTCTAGGGCATATCTCCAACACTTAGTGGGTTGCTTCGAGAAGTTAACCACATAAAGGACGTTCTCGACATGCCCAACATAAGCTACTTTAAGAGTCTTGCTCCACAAGAGGGCCACGGTATCAATATCAAAGTATGTAGCAAAGCCCATGAGTGCAAGTTGGCGAACAGAATGTAAATTGTATGCAAGGGACTCAACAAGCATGACTTTCTTGATCGCGAGATCATGAGAGACAACAACCTTGCCAAGCCCCAATACCTTAGAAGACGAAGCATCACCCCATTCGATGTTGGTGGCCATAGATGAACCTAGATGCACGTCCACCACCAAGTCTTTGCTTCCGGTCATATGATTTGTGGCTCCGCTATCGAGCAACCATGATCCCCCACCGGAAGCAAACTCCTACAAGAGATCAATGCTTGGATTTAGGTACCCATTTGGTAATGGGTCCTTTGAGGTTAGTAACAAGGGTCTTAGGAACCCAAATGGACCATTCAATGTACTCATAAGAGGAACCAACAAATTTAGCAAACACATGACCATCACTAGCACGACATAAAACATATGAAGGATTAAAGTCGCCGGCCATGTTTGATGGTATGGTGGAGTTTTTCTTGACACCACCACCTTCCACCATTTTCTTCTTCTTTGATGTGCCCTCTCCTTCTTTCACAAAAGATTGTCGGAGAGGGGGTGGTTGCTTGGTCTTGTCATTCTTCTTCTTCTTGGGCTTAGGAACAAACCCAATTCCTTCCTTTGCCACAACATCCTTTTGATTGCTCAAAAGGTTGTTGAGGTTCTTCTCACCTTGTATGCATGTCACAAGGCCTTTCTCAAGTTGCTTCTTCAACTCGGCATTCTCTTCAACAAGATGCACATGCTCGCAACACGGGTTAGTAGCATTTGCATTATCAATTAATACCATGCGAGGAAAGATAGCCTTTTCCTTGGTTAGCGAAACTTGGAGTTGATCATGAGACTCCTTGAGAGTAGAATGCATACCTTTCAAGGCCTTGTGAGCCTTGTCAAGTATGTCAAACTCCTCTTTGAATTTAGCATGGTCAACCACAAGTTTTGCCTTATCGGAATTAAGCACATGAGAGACAACTAAAGCATGATCAAGATCTTTCTTTAATTTAGCATGACCATCGTTGTGTGACTCCTCAAGAGCCAAACGAAGACCACGCTCTTCCTCTAGGGCATTAGAGAGATCCGATATCTCATCGGCATAGTCTCGACTGTGTCCTTTCATTTTAGTAATGGTTTCCTCGTGAGCCTCGATCATGTCGTTGGCCTCACCGAGTTGTTCCAAGAGAGCAACAAAATGCTTCTTGGGTTTGCCCTTGAGATTTTTCATGAACAACTCAAATTCATTCTCTCCCTCCTTAGCTCCCTCACTCTCATCAATACAATTCCTCAATGAAGGATTAGAAGCGATAGTAGTATTGATGTTTGGGGTTACCTTGTTGGTGGCCTTGGCCATGAGACACTTGGCGATGATGTTCTCATCTGGTGAGTCCAAGAGAGATGAGTGCGGGGTAGTAGCAATTGCAATTGTGGCCATGGTGACCATCTCATCATCTTCATCATTATCATCATCCTCAACATATTCCTCTTGGGCCACCAACCCTTTAGGAGGAGTCTTCTTGTTGAAGTTGTTCTTGTTGGGATAGGACTTTGACTTGTCCTTTCGGATAAGCTTGCCTCCAAAGTCTTCTATCTTCTCATATGGGCAATCCGCAACGAAATGGCTTACATTGCCACAGTTGAAGCATGTCCCTACTCATTGTTTTCCCTTGTTTCCAATTGAGTTGTTCCTGTTGAAGTTGGGTCTTGTGTTCTTCTTGCCCCAGAATTGCCTTGAAGCAAGAGCCATGTGCTCATGATAGGCATATTTGGTGTCCTCGGGGCTACAATCATCATCATCTTCCACCTCCTCTTCTTCCACACAAGCCTTGGCCTTCAGGGCAAGATTAGGCTTCTTTGATCGTTGAGCTCTAAATACCGCATTGTCGGCAGTCATGTCCAAGATCCTCATGGCAACGAACTCATCCAACACTTCATGAGAAGACAAGTGGTGGAAATCCGGTCTCTGACGAATGACAGAGGACATGGCCTTATGATAGGGCATCATGGCCTTGAGGAACTTGCGCTTGATCCAGTTGTCATCCGTGTCCTTACTGCCATGATCTCGAAGAGAGACGGCAAGGGTGGTTAATCTCCGATAAAGTTCACGAGGATCTTCTTCTTCGATCATAGCAAACTCATCGGCTTCATCTTGCACAACTTCATAGTTAGAGCGTTGAATGCTAGTGCTTCCCTTGTACATAGTTCCAACATGCCCCCAAGCTTCCTTGGCCACAGTGAAGGGTCGAAGATGTGCAATGTCTTCAGGAGGGATGGCATCTTGAAGAATGCAAAGAGCGGACTCGTTGAAATGATGATCCGCAGTTTCTCTTGGAGTCATGTTGTCGGGATCACGCGGGTAAAAACCTTGCTCAATGATTCTCCAAAGATTAGTAGAACAATGATTTATATGACGTTTAAAATGAAACACCCAAGTAGCAAAATCAGAATTTTTGATAAACTTGGGAGGAGGCCCAACGGAATTTAAATGCGGTGTGGGAATGGGTCCTCCATAGTGAGTAGGAGGAGCGGATTGGGCAAAGACCCCACTCCCATTCTTAGTAACAGGGGCTTGTTCACTACTAGCTTCTCCCTTGTCGGGATTAGCCTCCGACACGTTGGTAGCGGGACGAACCACTTCCAACGGTGCGGTGGATAATTTAAGCCCCTCAAGCAAATCTTTAAACATGCCTTTGACCTTGCTCGCTAGTGACTCTTTCAATGTGGTCAAGGCCGCATTGAACTCCTCACGAGAGACCGAGGCTCCCCCATCTGACGTAGGCAAGGACGGAGTTCCACCGGAATGGTCTTCCGTCTCCACTACGTTGTCACCCATACTCTTTGGACGGTAAAGTCCTTAAAAAGAGACGAGGCTCTGATACCAATTGAAAGGATCGATATGGTTGACTAGAGGGGGGGTGAATAGGCAACTAACAATTTTTAGCTTTTCTTAACCACTTTAAATTAAGCGTCAAAGTAAGTTGTCTAGGTATGCTACTAAGAAGACAACTAAAAGTAAGTGACGATAACAACAACACAAGCAAGCTATAGGAGATAAACAAGAAATGCTTGCACAAGTAAATGTAAGAAATAACCACAAGAGGAACCGGTGGAGACAAGGATGTGTTGCCGAAGTTCTATCCCTTTGAGGGGAAGTATGTCTCCGTTGGAGCGGTGTGGAGGCACAATGCTCCCCAAGAAGCCACTAGGGCCACCATATTCTCCTCACGCCCTCACACAATGCAAGGTGCCGTGATTCCACTAGTGGTGCCCTTGAAGGCGGAGACCGAACCTTTACAAACAAGGTTGGGGCTATCTCCACAACTAAATTGGAGGCTCCCACCAAAACCATGAAGCTTCACCACAATGGAATATGGCTTCGAGGTGACCTCAACCGTCTAGGGTGCTGAAACACCCAAGAGTAACAAGATCCGCTAGGGATTAGTGGGGGGAATCAAATATCTCTTGGTGGAAGTGTAGATCGATGCCTTCTCAAGCAATCCCGAGCAAATCAAAAAGTTCGATTGGCTAGGGAGAGAGATCGGGCGAAAATGGAGCTTTGGAGCAACAATGGAGTATGTGGGGGAAGAGGTGAGTCAAAAGGAGGAACAAGAAGCCTTTATATAGTGGGGGGGGGACAATCCAACCGTTATCCCCCACTCAGCCCCGCATAGAGCGGTACTACCGCTTGGGGGAGCGGTACTACCGCTTATAGAGCGGTACTACCGTTGCCACACAAGCGGTACTACCGTGCCATAGGGGTAGGGCCCCGAGCGGAACTACCGTGGTCTCAGGGCGGTACTACCGCCTCTACTGCCGCACCTAGTACCGCAAAACTCGACACGAAAAATCGCTCGTGAATCGAGGCGGTGGTAACATGGATCAGCGGCGGTACTACCGCAGAGTGTACCAAGCGGTACTACCGCTGAGTGGGGCGGTACTACCGCTTGTGACACACGGGCGGTACTACCGCTGGGATCCGCGGTACTACCGCTGGGGCCAGAAAAAGCTAGAGAAGATGGGAAAGAATAGCTCCATTGCGGCAGGAAGGAATGATGGGTGCAATAGAGAAGTGTACGTGTTGATTCCACCCAAAGCTTACCAAAGCGGATCCCCTCTTAATAGTACGGCTTTCCTATCACTCAGAACCACCGAAAACTAAGCAAAAAGGAAACACCGTCTTCCATAGATTCCGAGGGGCCTCTAATCTTCTTGTGCCTTTGTGAGATGTATCTGAAAGAGCTTAGAACACATGATTAGTCCGCAAACGCATTGTCATCAATCACCAAAACACCATTTGGCTAAAAATGCCCTTACACTTGTACTACAAATTCTCTGTTTTTGCCTACTAGCTAGCTACATGTTTTTGCTTACATATGTCCGCTTAATTAAGACATCTAAACGTGTGTGCATGCAGATTTCACTGGATCTTGTGTATCATTAAAGTTGACGCCGGAACAGTTGAAATACTCGACTCACTACTTAAAAAACAAAGTGACCACACCATCTTGAAAGGGTTAGTCAACAAGTAATTTCAATCATTATTAACTATATATCTCGGCCTATTTAGTTCGTCATTTCCTGATATGAACTATTTAATAACCCATTTATTCATTTTCCTTGTCGGCGGGCAGGGCTTGGGCAAGGTTCATCAGCGTCACTCCAGGCGAATGGATACAAAGACTGCAATGGTTTCGACCCAAGGTAAGTAATAAAGTAGTACTAGCTAGCTAGCTAGCTGCCATTATCTCTTTAATGATATATCATGCTTGATTAATTATTATCTGATCAAATTCCATTCTCGTAAAGGCCCTGAAGTAGGCGCATGGGACTAATCTGTGTGCATACTCGTTTGTGAGAACATTCGCATGATGGCGTCCGAAAGGAGCAGATCTCAAAGACAGGAATGGGTACATTTGTTAGAACACTATTCACAATTTTTACACCATTATCGATATCTAGTCACACAACTAATAAACATGCATATTGGTCTCCTTCTTAACAGTTCAAAGAGGTGCGGGACAAGCTCCTAGAAACGGAGCGCGTACAAGCACTTCAAGAGGACATAGCGGGATTTTTGCTCGACCAGGTCATAGATCCGAAGGGAGAATATCATTACCCGCTACCGCCCCCATGAACCACTTCCAATTGTCATCGTGCTCCAAAGGCACCAATTAGGCTAATGCCACTGGCTCCGAAGACAACATGTAGGAGAAATTGTATATAGCTATACATGTGTGTATGTGTGAATTGGTGGTTTGTGAGACATTTGATGATATATATATATGATTGGTTCTACTAGAAATTCTATTTATATATATATATATGCATAACGTGTACAATGTGTAGTATCGTAAAATACCAGCAAACGAAAAAAAATTAAATGGAAAACACAAAATTAAATGAAAAAGAAATCGTAAAACCAAAAAAAAACCAAACCTTGTAGTACCGCTTGGTTTTACCAACCGGTACTAAAGGGCTCCCGGCCCCCGGAGCTGGCTCGTGTCACACGGTTGCCCTTTAGCACCGGTTCGTGCTGAACCGGTACTAAAGGGGGGGGGCTTTAGTGCCCACACTTTAGTGCCGGTTATGAAACCAGCACTAAAGGGCCTTACGAACTGGTGCTATTGCCCGGTTCTGCACTAGTGGCGGCTACTATCAGGGTTTCGACACACCGGGAGGTCTTGCTGGACTTGTTTTATCATTGTCGAAATGTCTTGTGCACCGGGAATTCCGAGTCTGATCGGGCCTTCCCTAAGATAAGGGGTAATATTATTATTACTTCTGCTGATCGTGAGATCTTGTGATGCACTAAGTTGGGACTCCACTACAGGGTTATGATCTTTCGAAAGCCGTGCCCGCGGTTATCTGGCGGATTGGAATTTGTTAATATCTGGTTGTAGAAAACTTGTCAGAGGATCCAAGATAAAACACACCACCGCGTGAGTAACCGTGACCGTCTCTTTTCATTTTGAGAAGAGAACACGGTGGGGTTATGTTTGACTCGTAGGTAGTTCAGGATCATTAGCGATCATTACTAGTTTGCGACCGTTTGCGTAGATGCTCATCTTATTCCTGTACTCGTAAGTTAGCCACCATGCTTAGCCGCTGCTGCAACCTCACCACTATCCTTTTCCATACCCTTAAAGCTTTGCTAGTCTTGTTACCCATGGTTATGGGATTGATGAGTCCTCGTGGCTTACAGATAGTACAACACCAGTTGCAGGTGCAGGTTTCCGATGACTTGACATGAGAGCGATGTTACCTTTTGGTTGGAGTTCTTTCTTCTTTCTTCTTCGTCAGTCTTGGGTTAGGTTCCTGGTCGGCAGCCTGGGATAGCAGATGGATGTCGTTGAGCTTTTCATGTTTGCATCCATAGTCGGATGCCTTGTTTTGATGTTGTTGTATTCGTGTGACTTGTATGTATTGTTGTATCCCCCATGTATGTATGTAATGGTACGATGTAATGATATCCATCTTGCTAAGCGCCCGAAATGCGGTTGTGCCCCAATCACGTATGTGTCACGTGATCGGGATAGAATCGCATCTTGGGCCTGATACCCGCCGAAGGGGGTTGCAGCTTCACGATGGCGGCGCGAGGAGGACGCGCCTGCGCTGAGCTCGTGGTGGCCCGGAACCGCGTTGTGGATGGGCGAAGGGGACCGGCGGGCACGATATCCGGCCATTGGGGTGGCGGGGGCAGTAGGGGACGGAGGAGGAGAGGCAGAGGAGGGTACATATGTTGTTTACTCCAACACTGAGCGGAGGAGTAAACATAGGCACGGGATAAGCGGTGGAGGATTTTCTTTACTCCTCTAACGGTTTTAGGGGTTCGGCTAGGTCTCGGTTAAAATAGTAAAACCAAATTTTTACTCCCACCTTAACACACACACACGACTGATTACATATCATATTAAGATTTTTTTTCCCTAGTTAATTAAACTTCCATGTTTGCTAGTAGATAAATGAAGAAACCCCATATACAACATATGTGGTAATAAATTATCCTATGTCAATTTAATACTCAAATGCCCGGATTGACCGGCACCCCTCATATCCAGCCTAAATATGGGGCGGTCCGGGCGCGGCCGCCACGTCGGCTTGGCCCAGCCTGGCCACGCTCACCCCACAAATATCGTCGTTTGGAAAACCCTAGACCGCAGTCAATACGAACTCCACTTCACTACGCTCGTTGTCCACTCCACTTTTGATCCCCTCCAAATGCATCTGATGGCCGGCGACCCAAGCAACGCTTCCTCCGATGGGGACTCTAGCTCCGACGACAACTGGTCTCGCCTGCTGCGTGAAGCGGACCCCAACGATGTGGATGAGGTCGCCCTGCATCGCATTGAGGCATTCGGTCATCGACCATGGCGGATCCGGCAGCGGCGGATCCACTTCGTCCGTGCCCGGCACCCGTCGACGCAGCGTCGGTGACGTAGCCGGCCCTTGCTGCTCGGCGCGCAACTCCGGCCGCTCCGCTACATTCCTCTAGTTACGCTGCCTAGCACCAGCACCCTCTGCTCCAGAGGCGGTACCTGGCCACCGTTGGGTCCTCGTCCCCGCGCCGGAGTTGGCGCGCACTCGGAGGCACGAGCAGCAGCGGGCTAGGGAGAGGGCAGCAACGTTCGAGTTGATCCACGTGTGAGCGTGCCTATTGATCCCAAGGCAGCGCTCCTCACGACTATCCTCCGCCGCTCGCTCACGACGACGGAGACGTATGTGCAGCGCCTCTACCGCAAGAAGGCCAAGGCGCTCTGATTCGCCATCGAGTTGCTGGAGCGGGATGGAACAAAGGAGGCGGTGGCGAAGAAGCAGGATCGCCAGCTCCGCAGGCTGTCGGGCATGCGGTGCAGCTCCGACTCGGATATGACGAACGGCTCCACCTCCAGCTCCGACGACGACACGCCTCCGCATGCCGACGCCTGCAGGCAGTGGCGAAGACAGGCACCAGGCAGCCCGGGCGGCTGCCTGGGCGTGATGGTTGTTTGCTTCGTTGATTGTAGCAATTAGTGTACGTATAATGCTACAGCAACTACAGTGCCCGAAGGCTGCCTGGGTCAGCCTGGGGCTTGTCTAATTCCTGGCGCCGCCGCTGCCTACAGGGAGGAGGGGCACAACCGTGCCGATGGTGATTTCCTCCGTCCCTCCTCGTCATGTTTATATTTTATCTACGCTTCATAAGTTTTTAGTATGGATTTGTATTGTCCCCCGTCGAAATGTTCCTTTTGCTCGGCTAATCCATTGAACTATGCTTTGATCATGTGTTTTATGTTGTATTGCATGAATTGCATGGTTTTGAGGTTTCAGATATGAGGGACACAAGTGTGAAAGAAAAAATATAAGGCATATGCCCGGTCAGTGCTCGCGGCCGCGTTTGAGGGGTCAAATTTGCCCATCATGGTTGTGCATGCTCTAACAGTCACATGTCTAAATATGGAGCACGTTCTCATTTTCACACGTATCTTCTTGGAGGTGAGGGAGGGATGAGTTCTTTGAAAGAGCCCTGTTGATGGTGATGCAGCCCTAATAGCTTGCCAGGTTACCGTGATGTGTACTGCAGGACACATGTTTACTTGACTAAATGCTTCAATAAAAATGCACGTAATTTTTAAAAATGTAAACATTTTCTGAAAACATGAAAATATCAAGTTTTTTGGATTTGCTTTCTATCCGATGAAGGCAGCGACAATTCGTTACAGTAGGTGTGATTCCCGGAATAAGGGCCAATTCTTTTCTGGCCTATCGATGGCTTACTGTGGGAAATAAGTACAAGCCGAAAAGAACTCGTTTTTGCATGTTCAGCTGAATTCCAGCCACAGTCGGACACTTCACGTTTAGGAGAAGCCAATGGAGAGCAGCTTCCCGAGCGCAGCCCATTAAAAATTGAACCGGTAATACCCCCATGCCCTTGGTGTTGGCAGTATTTACAAAAGAAATGCCACCGATCCTGTAATGCCCAGGATGGAGTTATACCTCCTACGTTTCGAGGCACGACTTAAAGGCATAAGTCCATCCTAGAATGATCTCAAGTTTGGTAATCTTTGCACAACTCATGTAAAAGAGGGGATTCTAAACATAAATAGTTGGCTTACACTCACCACGTCACACAATTACAAAACATGTCTCAATCATCATACATAAGAATATCACAACCCTCTAAGGGCAAAATCCAAAAGTCAAGATACCAAACTTAGATAAATAAACCACAGGCGGATCGAATCCTAGTAGGAGTCTCCACTACTGATCATCCGGATATCGAACATAGTACCGACTTCGCTCCTCGTCGTACTCCCAGTCTAGCTCGGTGCCATCACCTGGATAGCTCACAACTGGACATGCATCTGGTGTGGTGAAGTAACTGTGAGCCACAGAGGACTCAGCAATCCCGTTCCCGGGTAACAAGACTATTCAAGCCTTGGGAGAGGATAAGGCTGAAGAAAAGAATAAGTGTCTGCAGCAGCAACTAGCAACTAGCTTACGTGAGTGAGAGCGAGAAGAGAAAGCCTCGGTCGAGAAGTGATCAAGAAGTGATCCTAGCTACAAGCTCAACAAACATAACCCCTCCGTGTTCAACTCCCGAATCCCTATTCGGAAATTGACAGTCACGGAACACACGCTGGTAGTGTATTAGAAACATTGTGTCAAGTTATCTACAACCGGATATTAACAAGCTCCCATCTGCCACATAACCGCAGGCACGGCTTTCGAAAGTTCAAACCCTGCAGGGGTGTTCCAACTTGACCCATTACAAGCCCACGATCCGCGGAGTCGCAACTCCAAAGTGGGAAGACCCGAGTATTCTCGGAATCCCGTGCTCAAGATATACCGAGCTAAGGTAAGGCTAATCCAGCAAATCCTCCCGGCGTGTCGACACCCTGATAGTAGCCGCACGTATCTAAGTCTCAGGACACGACCGGATGGGTGAAGCTACGGGTGTATGCCAGATACCTCGAGTTGCCCCAAGGCAGCCCCGCAGGCTCCCCGTTTCGGACCAACACTCATGTGGAGCACTGGCCCGGGTTTGTTGATTAAGAAAGAGGGTTAATTTCTCCCTATGCAAGTTTAGTTTGTTATTAGGCAAATAGTACCAATGTTGGGACTTGCTGGAAAAGACTTAGCACTTAGCGGTTTATCGAGGGGGTCCCATACACCCCAACCGTGTTAGGAACGCATAATCAAGGAACATAACACCGGCTTATACGGTTCCTAACGGCATGAGTGGAACAAATCACCAAGCAAAAGGCTTAGCCTTCCACCCTTGCCAATATATAGATGATTTCATTTTTAAGCATTTATATAGTGTGCTAAAACCCAACCAAACTTCAACATGAAGCAAGCTTCTTCGATCTTCACCTGCAACTAGCAATGCTATAAGAAGGGCTGGGCGAAGCGTACTTAGCCAAGCAACGGTTTGCATAGGTAGGTTGGTTAAACAGGGCAATGGTTACAAGTAGGAGGCTGACAAGAAGATCATGGGCATCGAGGCAAAACTATAGAGCGGAACTACTAGCAATAGGCAAAGATAGTAATGTTATCGGGGTTCGGTCATCTTGCCTGAAGAGAAGTCGTTCGGATCGTAAGAAGGGTCCTCGTGCTCAACCTCGTTGGTAAGCTCGTGCTCGAACTTGAACTCGGTCTCAGCTTCCGGCTCTAAACAAAGCAAACACACCAAGCACAAATCAACAAGATGCAATGCGCACTCGAAAATGATGGATGCATGATGGATGCACTAAGGATGCACACGGAGCACGTAAAAATAGCACTCAAGCAAAACACCTCAAAACATGATAGCAATATCATATTATGAATCTACACAGAAAATCAATCAAGTTCATATAATATTCGCTGAAACCGGAGTTACGGGCTAAAAGTTATGCCCGAAACAAGAAATGAGCGAAAGCTGAAAATTACAGCAACATAGCAGCTTCGGAGCACAAATTAATTAAGCTACAGCACTCAAACATCATGGCAAAGACCTAGAACACAAACTAGACATATACTACAGCAACTAAGTCCAAAGGTGCACCCCCAAAGGAGTCACGGTTCAATAGCAATGAGCTCGGACATATTGAACTTGACAATAAAATTCTGGCAGCAGAATTTTATTGAAACTTTGGAGCAAAAGATAAACATGCTACAACCACTTAAATAGACATGTGTGGACATGAATGGAAAGCCAACAATATATACTACAAGGAACAATCAAGATCCACTCCAAAACTAACATGGTTTGTCCTAAAACATCACACGAACATGGCATCGGAACGTTACAGATTTCAGACTTAGTGAAAATCCACTAAGTCCTAAAACAGCAATTTCATCATGGCATCTAAAAGAGCATGTTTAAGTCACCTCGAAACTAAACATGGCAAGTGGTAAGCACCTCATCAAAGTACACATGAAGGTGATTCCGAAACATACAAGCATGCATCAATGAGGTAAACACAACGATAGCAACGAGCTCAACAAGATGGCATTTCGTAACAATTGAAACAACATCACAGCCACATGGCACTTTGCAACGATGATAAACATGGCAAGAATAAATCTATCATGCGACCTATCACATACAACATGTAGAGCACGGAAAGACGAACACGTGGACATGTCATTTGCATCATTCGGACAAACGAGCTAAAAGATATCACATGGCAAAGATGGCATAAAAACATCACATAGCAGCAGTTTATATCACGATGCACTCTTGCAACAGCAAAACAAGCACCTAGATGATCTCTAACATGCATGACAATAAAAGATAAAACGTAGTGCACGATCCCACGAACGTCTGGACATGCTATATGCGCGAAACGGAGCTACACACAAAAAGTTAGAGCAGTTCTAAAAGAGCATCAGCAACTAATAACACAGGGACTTAGAGATATTTGAGGGTCAACCTTCTCAGTCAACACATCTGGAGCAAAAGGGCCCGAAGAGATGGATCCGGCCAGGCTGTGGACTGGCTCGGGCCCAGCGGCAGTTGCGGCCCAGCCTGGAGGAGTGGCCGGCGGAGGGAGCCCGGCTCGGCTCGGCCCAGCTGAGGGAGCGGCCCGGCCGGCGACTGAGGCGGGGCGCGGCCCAGCCGGACGACAGTGGAGGCGAAGGAGGTGGCGGCCCGCGGATCCGGTGGCAAGGCGGCCTGGGGCGGTCGGGAGGCCCACGATCCGCGGTGCGATGCGGTGGCCTGGTGCGGCGGCTTGCGGGCGAGGAGGCGGTCGGGCCGGTCGCTGCTGGCCCAGCGGAGGCGCGGGGAAGTGGTCCCGCGGGCCGGCGATGCGGGGAGTGTACGGGCCGGAGGCGCTCGCTGGCCTGGCGGATCGGAGAGCCGAGGCGGGATCGATCGGGCGACGAGGGGAGGCCGGCCTGACCGATCGAAGCGCGAGGCGGCCTGGCGCGTTGACTTCGGCTGGCGGAGAGGATCTGGTCGGTCGCTCTGCTTCGAGCTGCGGCTGGCGGAGGCTGTTACGAGGAATGGAGCCAAGTGGCTGAGAGGGGGTTGGCTAGATCCAAAATTGAGGAGAGAAAAGGGGGAGAAGGGGCTAGAGGTTAGGGAAGCCAAATAAATAGACTAGGGTCTATTATATAGCAGAAGTTAGGGTTTGGGGATTTGGGGGGTGCTAGGAGTCCTCAGATTGCGATCCGACGGATCCGATCGCGGGGGTAGTTTAGAAGGGCCTAGGAGAGGGTAGTAGACTGCAGTAGGGGTGTTTCTGGGACACAAAGTGAAGGCACTTTGGACCCACACGAATAACTGATGGGATAGCAAACGGAGTCCAAACGCGACGAGATTTGAGAGGCGGGTTGCACACAACAAAACAACAACACACACAACAACCTCGCGGCACACCGGTAACGTTACACGCCCAAACAACAAAGTAGGCCTACGGGACGTCACGGACACGTGAGGGAGCTCCGGAACACGAAACGGACAACGGGAAGGAACGCGTGGAACCGGATGCAACCGACAACACAAAAGCAATGCGATGCACATCTCTACATGATATGAATAAATGCCACACACTCACACAACAAAACGACGAAAACCCGAAAGACAAAGAACCCGGAATGGAAATAGATGAAGCTGGAGATATATTATATACCCAAAAGGGAAAGTATTACATCCGGGGCATTACAAACTCTCCTCTACTACAAAAAGATCTCGTCCCGAGATCTAGGACTGGAAAAAGGAAGGGTACTCGGAACGAAGATGATCTTCTCGTTCCCAGGTAGCCTCTCGGTCGGTGTGATGTGACCACTTGACTTTCAAAAATTTGATGGACTTGTTGCGGGTCTTGCGTTCGGTTTCTTCGAGAATTGCAACGGGATGCTCTCGGTAGGACATGTCTTGTTGAAGATCAATCTCTTCAAACGGAATCATGCGCTCAGGTGCCTTGAAGCATTTGCGAAGTTGAGACACATGGAACACATCATGAACATAGGCGAAGTTTGAAGGGAGCTCAAGTTGATAGGCTAGATCGCCTCTCTTGCCAAGAATCTTGAAAGGCCCGACGTATCTAGGAGCAAGCTCCTTTGATACCGAATCTTTGGGTGCCTTTCATCGGAGACACACGGAGATAGACATGATCATCAATGTTGAAAGCCAAATCACGATGCTTGTCGTCATAGTAGCTCTTCTGACGCGACTGAGCGGCCTTGAGATTCTCGCGTATGACTTTGCACATTTCTTCGGCTTCTGAGATCAAGTCATTGCCAAGGAGTTGACGTTCGCCTGTTTCAGACCAGTTGAGAGGGGTACGGCACTTTCTGCCATAGAGGATTTCAAACGGAGCTTTGCCTGCACTTGCTTGGAAGCTGTTGTTGTAAGATAACTCGGCAAATGGAAGGCAGTCTTCCCATTTCATGCCGAAGGAGATGACTCAGGCTCTGAGCATGTCTTCTAGAATCTGATTCACTAGCTCGACTTGACCACTAGTCTGAGGGTGAAATGCAGTGCTGAACCTGATCTTAGTGCCCATGGCGGACTGAAAGGAGTCCCAGAACCTTGATGTGAACAAGCTTCCATGATCTGAGGATATAACTTGAGGAATGCCATGTAAGGACACAATTCTGAAGTGTACAGCTCTGCCAATTGAGCTGCATTGATGGATTCTTTGACTGGCAGGAAGTGAGCGACTTTGGTAAGCTTGTCAATCACCAGGAAGATAGAATCATTTCCTCGCTTGGATTTAGGAAAACCAGTGACGAAGTCCATTTCAATGTGGTCGAACTTCCACTCGGGAATAGGAAGAGGTTGGAGAAGACCGGCTGGACGTTGATGTTCTGCTTTCACTCTTCTGCACACATCACATTCGTTCACGAATTGGGCAATCTCCCTTTTCATGCATGTCCACCAGTAAGATTGCTTGAGATCTTGATACATCTTGGAACTGCCAGGATGAATGGAAAGGAGAGAATCATGAGCTTCTTCCATTATGAGCTTCCTGAGATCACCTTTGGGAACAACGAGTCTGTCCTCGAAGAACAAGGTATCTCTCTCATCAACACGGAAGCACTTGTATGTCGGAATGCCCTTAGCAATAGCATGTTTCACCTTCTTCACCATGGTATCACTGAGTTGGGCCTCACGGACTTGATCTTCCAAGGTAGGAGCAATTTGAAGATTTGCAAGAAAACCCTGCGGAACAACTTGAAGGTTGAGTTTTCTGAAAGCTTCACAAAGCTCAGGCTGGCACGGCTTGATAAGAAGGCTGTTGCAATATGCCTTTCTGCTCAAAGCATCTGCAATCACATTCGCCTTGCCAGGAGTGTATTCAATGCTGGGATTATACTCTTGGATCATTTCAACGCAACGAGTCTGGCGGAGGTTCAGATGCGGCTGTGTGAAGATGTACTTCAAGCTCTTGTGATCAGTGAAGATGTCGACCTTTCTGCCCAACAACAGATGTCTCCATGTAATCAGAGCATGTACCACAGCTGCTAGCTCGAGATCATGTGTGGGATAGTTCTTCTCACTTGGCTTCAGCTGACGAGAAGTGTATGCCACAATTCTCTTATCTTGCATAAGCACATCACCAAGACCTTGAAGAGAAGCATCACAGAATACTTCATAGGGCTTGGATTCATCTGGAGGAGTCAGAACTGGAGCAGAGACTAGCTTTTCTTTGAGAGTTTTGAATGCCACTTCACACTCTGGAGACCAAAAGTATTTGACATTCTTCTGAAGCAGGTTGGAAAGAGGCTTGGCAATCTTGGAGAAGTTCTCAACGAACCTCCTGTAATAGCTGGCAAGACCCAGAAAACTGCGGAGCTGCTTGACGTTCTGAGGAGCTTCCCAGTTGACAATTGCTTCAACTTTCTCGGGATTAACCGCAATACCGTCAGTTGAGATGATGTGGCCCACGTACAAAACCTTATCGAGCCAAAACTCGCACTTGGAGAACTTGGCATAGAATTTATGCTCTCGGAGTCGATCAAGAACCAGACGTAAGTGCTTTTCGTGATCTTCTTCATTCTTGGAAAACACCAGAATATCATCCAGATACACAAGCACAAACTCGCCAGTATAGGGGTTGAAGATGTAATGCATCATCCTCGAGAAGGTAGGAGGAGCACTGGCGAGACCAAAGGACATGACGGTATACTCGTATGAGCCGTAGCTCGTTCTGAAGGCCGTCTTGGGAATGTCTTCCTCGCGAATGCGAATTTGATGATAGCCCATTCGGAGGTCAAGCTTAGAGAACACTTTAGCTCCTTTGAGCTGCTCGAAGAGTTCGTTGATGTTGGGAAGCGGATATTTGTTCTTTATTGTCTTCTTTTTCAATGGCCGGTAATCGACGCAGAGACGCTCCGTGCCATCTTTCTTCTTGACAAATAATACACCACAACCCCACGGAGACGTACTAGGCCTGATGAGACCCATACTCTCCTGCTTATCAAGCTGCTTCTTCAATTCCTTCAATTCATCCGGAGAGAGCTTGTACGGACGTCGGCATGCTGGCTCAGTACCCGGCTCGAGTTCAATGACAAATTCCACCTGGCGGTGTGGAGGCATGCCTGGAAGTTCTTCAGGAAAGACGTCTTGATATTCGTTCACCACCGGTATTTGAGATATGGCATTAATTTCGCCTTTATCATTGAGAGAGAAAAGCCTGATAGTGTTATCCCTGGAGGTGAAGATAATCACATCTTCATCAGAATGAGTCATCTTGACTTCCTTTTGAGCACAATCAATGTGAGCATCATGCTGAGAAAGCCAATCCATTCCGAGGATGAGGTCGATGTCGGAATTACCAAGAACCACCGGAGAAGCCAAAAATCGATAGTCACCCATGCGAATAGACACATCCGGAGCATAGCCACTAGAAGACATACGTCTCCCCGGAGAAATAACTTGCAACTTCTGAGGCAGACTTTGGACGTCAACATTATACTTGGATGCAAAAGGTTGAGACATGAAAGAGCATGAAGCACCCGAATCAAATAACACTTTAGCTGGAAAAGAGTTAACTGGAAGGTTACCCAAAATGACATCAGAAGAATTCTCCGCTTGCGCTGCATTCATCAGATTGACCCTTGCTGCCTTTGGATCATGCCTGATAATAGCTGAACTCACAGGTGGAGGAGGTGGAAGACGCTTCGGATTCGGACAACGGTTGGCATAATGACCCTTCTGGCCACACTTGTTGCACACCACTTCAGAGAGAGGACGGAAATGAGAGCCACTTGACTTGGAGCCTTGAGACTGAAACTGCTTCTTCGACTGGTTGCTCGGGTTGGGTGGGTGGGAGAAACCACGACCACTAGAGTTCTTGTTGTTGGAGTTGTTGGAGTTGTTGGAGTTGTTGTATGGAGCTCGAATCACTGGAGGAGGAGGAAGCCAGAATTTTTGATGCTTCGAGACCATCTGAGACGATGAGGAAGAGTGAACGGCATCTCGAATTCTCTTCTTAGAAGCCTCCATCTTAAGCTGAGCTGCCTCTTGTTTCAAAGCCATGTTATAGAACTTGTCGAATTCATCGGGCTCGAACAAAGTGAGAGCAAGCTGAAGTTCATCTTTGAGACCTCCACGGAACTGGTAGATTTTGCTCTTGGCATCTGGAATGTCTTGCTTAGCATAGCGGGCGAGGTTTTGGAACTTGACATTATACTGATAGACTGTCATGGAGCCCTGCTTCAGGTTGCGGAATTGCTCACGCATACCCTCGATGACACTTGTAGGAATGTGGTGAGAGCGAAAGTCCTTGCAGAAATTCTCCCAAGAGATCACTTGACCTGGCCTGGAGTCTTTGTACTGCTGCCACCAGTCAGCTGCTTGATCTTTCAGTTGGAAGGCTGCAAACTTCACATAATCATCTTCCTTCACGTTACTGCACTCAAAATGCTTCTTTATGTCGGTTAACCAATCTTCAGCATCAAGAGGGTCGACACAGTAACTGAAAGCTGTAGGATTGTTGCCCAGGAACTGGTTGAGAGTAGCATGGTGCTGCTGGTTGAAGAAGTTGCCTTGGTTCCCTGGAACACCCTGATTAGCTTGATTAGCTTGCATCTGCTGCATCATCTGCATCAACAACTGAGTGTTTTGAGTTGTAGTCTGCATAATCGCTCTCCAAGCCTCAGGCGGAGGAGGAGGGGAAGGAGGATGTTCTGGGACCTCTTCCGCCTCTGGGTTAGCGTTGGGAACCTTTTTCGGAGCCATCCTGAAAGAGATGACCACGAATCAGCAATTGATTGACAAAAGGTATAAGCTGAATCAATGGAATGAATTGCAACAAGTCTTCACAATTATCATTCGAACAATAAGAACGAATGAAATCATTCGAACAAGAGGAACGAATGAAATTCTCAGTTAAATGATAACATCAATCTTCACGAGAAGCCACATAGGGGACAAAAGGATAAAATAAGAAAACAACAAGGTACAGACGGGAACAAACACAAGAGAGGAGTTTCGTTCTAACATCTTTGTGCTGAAAGCATATGAACGCGTTACGAAAAGGTGTTGCAATCCCCGGATCAGCATAGCCAAGGACCCTTTAAGATGCAACTCCTGATAGTAACATCGGTCATAAACCACTTCACTCAATGTAGAACCCCGAACTCACTAACCTGCATTCGTTGGAAGAATGCCTACGATCTACTGGATAACCCACCTATAAATTTCCGAAAGATTCCAGTTATGCAATCAGGTGTTGGGGATACACGGGAAGCACCGCGCAATCAACTCTAAACCTACATCCAGGTGTATCCATCCTTCAACACATAACCAGTCTTTCTCGGAAACTGTTTACCTCGGACCTTCGAAAAGCATCCACTATAACAAGCTATGGCAATACTCCTGAACTACCTCCCCAGTACTGGGTGATGTCGAGGTTATCTTGCCACTGGCTGTATAGGAGAGATTTTCGATGTCGGCCGTCTTAAGTATTTAGTACTGCCGCGATAAGCTTGTGACAACAATACCCCGAAGCTCAACTCCCCGGGACACTGCCACAACCCCTAATGTCAGGAGGCATCGAGAACAATATCCTCGTCACAAGAACATCGAAACAATCCCAGAATACTCGCGGGATTCCTAAAAAAAAATTGGTGCAATTTTTGAAAATAGGAGAGACAAGAGTAGTCGTCAGGAGTCCTCACCAGAGAGAAAGGGGATGAGAAGCAAAGAAATCCTACTCTCCGATATAATATAGGACTCAAAAAGTTTTCAGTGTGTGCCTAGACTCGACCGTCAACGATTCGATCAAACAGTGGGGGCTCCTAGGTCGGAGAAGGCTCTGAATACCAACTTGTAATGCCCAGGATGGAGTTATACCTCCTACGTGTCGTGGCACGACTTAAAGGCATAAGTCCATCCTAGAATGATCTCAAGTTTGGTAATCTTTGCACAACTCATGTAAAAGAGGGGATTGTAAACATAAATAGTGGGCTTACACTCGCCACGTCACACAATTACAAAACATGTCTCAATCATCATACATAAGAATATCACAACCCTCTAAGGGCAAAATCCAAAAGTCAAGATACCAAACTTAGATAAATAAACCATAGGCGGATCGAATCCTAGTAGGAGTCTCCACTATTGATCATCCAGATATCGAACATAGTACCGACTTCGCTCCTCGTCGTACTCCCAGTCTAGCTCGGTGCCATCACCTGGATAGCTCACAACTAGACCTGCATCTGGTGTGGTGAAGTAACTGTGAGCCACAGAGGACTCAGCAATCCCATTCCCGGGTAACAAGACTATTCAAGCCTTGGGAGAGGATAAGGCTGAAGAAAAGAATAAGTGTCTGCAGCAGCAACTAGCAACTAGCTTACGTGAGTGAGAGCGAGAAGAGAAAGCCTCGGTCGAGAAGTGATCAATAAGTGATCCTAGCTACAAGCTCAACAAACATAACCCCTCCGTGTTCAACTCCCGAATCCCTATTCGGAAATTGACAGTCACGGAACACACGCTGGTAGTGTATTAGAAACACTGTGTCAAGTTATCTACAACCGGATATTAACAAGCTCCCATCTGCCACATAACCGCGGGCACGGCTTTCGAAAGTTCAAACCCTGCAGGGGTGTTCCAACTTGACCCATTACAAGCCCACGATCCGCGGAGTCGCAACTCCAAAGTGGGAAGACCCGAGTATTCTCGGAATCCCGTGCTCAAGATATACCGAGCTAAGGTAAGGCTAATTCAGCAAATCCTCCCGGCGTGTCGACACCCTGATAGTAGCCGCGCGTATCTAAGTCTCAGGACACGACCGGATGGGTGAAGCTACGGGTGTATGCCAGATACCTCGAGTTGCCCCAAGGCGGCCCCGCAGGCTCCCCGTTTCGGACCAACACTCATGTGGAGCACTGGCCCGGGGTTGTTGATTAAGAAAGAGGGTTAATTACTCCCTATGCAAGTTTAGTTTGTTATTAGGCAAATAGTACCAATGTTGGGACTTGCTGGAAAAGACTTAGCACTTAGCGGTTTATCGAGGGGGTCCCATACACCCCAACCGTGTTAGGAACGCATAATCAAGGAACATAACACCGGCTTATACGGTTCCTAACGGCATGAGTGGAACAAATCACCAAGCAAAAGGCTTAGCCTTCCACCCTTGCCAATATATAGATGATTTCATTTTTAAGCATTTATATAGTGTGATAAAACCCAACCAAACTTCAACATGAAGCAAGCTTCTTCGATCTTCACCTGCAACTAGCAATGCTATAAGAAGGGATGGGCGAAGCGTACTTAGCCAAGCAACGGTTTGCATAGGTAGGTTGGTTAAACAAGGCAATGGTTACAAGTAGGAGGCTGACAAGAAGATCATGGGCATCGAGGCAAAACTATAGAGCGGAACTACTAGCAATAGGCAAAGATAGTAATGTTATCGGGGTTCGGTCATCTTGCCTGAAGAGAAGTCGTTCGGATCGTAAGAAGGGTCCTCCTGCTCAACCTCATTGGTAACCTCGTGCTCGAACTCGAACTCGGTCTCAGCTTCCGGCTCTAAACAAAGCAAACACACCAAGCACAAATCAACAAGATGCAATGCGCACTCGAAAATGATGGATGCATGATGGATGCACTAAGGATGCACACGGAGCACGTAAAAATAGCACTCAAGCAAAACACCTCAAAACATGATAGCAATATCATATTATGAATCTACACAGAAAATCAATCAAGTTTCATATAAGATTCGCTGAAATCGGAGTTACGGGCTAAAAGTTATGCCCGAAACAAGAAATGAGCGAAAGCTGAAAATTACAGCAACATAGCAGCTTCGGAGCACAAAATAATTCAGCTACAGCACTCAAACATCATGGCAAAGACCTAGAACACAAACTAGACATATACTACAGCAACTAAGTCCAAAGGTGCACCCCCAAAGGAGTCACGGTTCAATAGCAATGAGCTCGGACATATTGTACTTGACAATAAAATTCTGGCAGCAGAATTTTATTGAAACTTTGGAGCAAAAGATAAACATGCTACAGCCACTTAAATATACATGTGAGGACATGAATGGAAAGCCAACAATATATACTACAAGGAACAATCAAGATCCACTCCAAAACTAACATGGTTTGTCCTAGAACATCACACGAACATGGCATCAGAACGTTACAGATTTCAGACTTAGTGAAAATCCACCAAGTCCTAAAACAGCAATTTCATCATGGCATCTAAAAGAGCATGTTTAAGTCACCTCGAAACTAAACATGCCAAGTGGTAAGCACCTCATCAAAGTACACATGAAGGTGATTCCGAAACATACAAACATGCATCAATGAGGTAAACACAACGATAGCAACGAGCTCAACAAGATGGCATTTCGTAACAAGTGAAACAACATCACAGCCACATGGCAGTTCGCAACGACGATAAACATGGCAAGAATAAATCTATCATGCGACCTATCACATACAACATGTAGAGCACGAAAAGACGAACACGTGGACATGTCATTTGCATCATTCGGACAAACGAGCTAAAAGATATCACATGGCAAAGATGGCATAAAAACATCACATAGCAGCAGTTTATATCACGATGCACTCTTGCAACAGCAAAACAAGCACCTAGATGATCTCTAACATGCATGACAATAAAAGATAAAACGTAGTGCACGATCCCACGAACGTCTGGACATGCTATATGCGCGAAACGGAGCTACACACAAAAAGTTAGAGCAGTTCTAAAACAGCATCAGCAACTAATAACACAGGGACTTAGAGATATTTGAGGGTCAACCTTCTCAGTCAACAGATCTGGAGCAAAAGGGCCCGAAGAGATGGATCCGGCCCGGCTGTGGACTGGCTCGGGCCCAGCGGCGGTTGCGGCCCAGCCTGGAGGAGTGGCCGGCGGAGGGAGCCCGGCTCGGCTCGGCCCAGCTGAGGGAGCGGCCCGGCCGGCGACTGAGGCGGGGCGCGGCCCAGCCGGACGACAGTGGAGGCGAAGGAGGTGGCGGCCCGCGGATCCGGTGGCAAGGCGGCCTGGGGCGGTCGGGAGGCCCACGATCCGCGGTGCGATGCAGTGGCCTGGTGCGGCGGCTTGCGGGCGAGGAGGCGGTCGGGCCGGTCGCTGCTGGCCCAGCGGAGGCGCGGGGAAGTGGTTCCGCGGGCCGGCGATGCGGGAAGTGTACGGGCCGGAGGCGCTCGCTGGCCTGGCGGATCGGAGAGCCGAGGCGGGATCGATGGGCGACGAGGGGAGGCCAGCCTGACCGATCGAAGCGCGAGGCGGCCTGGCGCGTTGACTTCGGCTAGCGGAGAGGATCTGGTCGGTCGCTCTGCTTCAAGCTGCGGCTGGCGGCGGCTATTACGAGGAATGGAGCCAAGTGGCTGAGAGGGGTTGGCTAGATCCAAAATTGAGGAGAGAAAAGGGGAAGAAGGGGCTAGAGGTTAGGGAAGCCAAATAAATAGACTAGGGTCTATTATATAGCAGAAGTTAGGGTTTGGGGATTTGGGGGGTGCTAGGAACCCTCCGATCGCGATCCGACGGATCCGATCGCGGGGGTAGTTTAGAAGGGCCTAGGAGAGGGTAGTAGACTGCAGTAGGGGTGTTTCTGGGACACAAAGTGAAGGCACTTTGGACCCACACGAATAACTGATGGGATAGCAAACGGAGTCCAAACGCGACGAGATTTGAGAGGCGGGTTGCACACAACAAAACAACAACACACACAACAACCTCGCGGCACACCGGTAACGTTACACGCCCAAACAACAAAGTAGGCCTACGGGACGTCACGGACACGTGAGGGAGCTCCGGAACGCGAAACGGACAACGGGAAGGAACGCGTGGAACCGGATGCAACCGACAACACAAAAGCAATGCGATGCACATGTCTACATGATATGAATGAATGCCACACACTCACACAACAAAACGACGAAAACCCGAAAGACAAAGAACCCGGAATGGAAATAGATGAACCCGGAGATATATTATATACCCAAAAGGGAAAGTATTACATCCGGGGCATTACAGATCCCACCGGTGCTTCCGTTCTGGCTGCACATCCGGCCTTCAGACTACTCCAATCTTGACGGCAAGCTTGAGTCCGGTCGTCCCCGTCCAATCTCTTACCAAGGTAAGCACCGTCGTTCCTTCTATCTTTCTCCTTCGTACTTCTTTCCAGTTCTGCATGTGATGCATGTTCCGGAGCACGTCGTCTGTATGACCTATGCTACGGTAGGGAGTGAACAAAAATACTTCTAATTGTACACTGATTGCTATGTACGTGTATTTGTATGACCAAAAATATTATCATGTATGCATTTTGTGTTGTGGCAGTTAGCTTTTCTTGATTAAATAAACCGTGGGATTTTGTAACTGCTATGGGTTATGTGCTATTTGATTAAAATTGTAACATCCATTTTATAATAGATTGATAAAGGTAAATCCGGGAAAGCAAATTGGGATCATGTTGCCCATAGAAATTAGAATCAAATTGGGGTATTACTGGCTTTTCACTGGGTATATAAAAAATAAGCCGGAGGGACAGAGGTGGAAAAGAACTGGATGGCTTATTCTC
Organism: Secale cereale; assembly: GCA_902687465.1. NCBI lineage: Eukaryota > Viridiplantae > Streptophyta > Magnoliopsida > Poales > Poaceae > Secale > Secale cereale. The sequence continues at coordinate 872,705,722 of LR738711.1, read as the reverse complement.
ACTGGGCTTATTTCCACCACGGCTTCTCATGGGCTTATTTCCAGAGTGGCTTCTGCATAAGCTAGAGGTGAAAAGAACTGGCCCGTCATGTAATAAATACATGAGGTCAAAGAACAATGAATCATTGCATCATCAATAACCAGGCGATGTGATACAAGTCTGTGTGGCTTGAAAAGAGTGTTGTGCACAAATCATCCATGAAAGACCGTGTGCACAGCAATTTTGAATAACCAGATTAAAAAGAAAAGATTAAACAGTCCTTAACTGAAACTCGGAAATTTATAATAAGTCAAAGTAAGCAATAGCAATGGTACCTCTCTAATAATCGCATGTCAAAATATTGAGCATGCCATCATTTTTACATGTATAGTCATCTTGGAGTTGAGGCAGCTGGGATGAGTTCTTTGAAAGAGCCCTGTCAATGGAGATGCACCGCCTGAGGAAGACGACGAGCGCCGCCGCCAATACCCATGAAAGGCAGGCGGCGAACTGGGGATCCCCGAAAAATAGTCCCCACAAAAACATCGTGTAGACTATGATCATCAGGGCTGTTGACGAGCATGCAGGCGATGGCTTTCGGCATGGCGCCCATGTTATGCACCCAACGCCTACGGATGTACAGAGCCACGGACGCCACGCCATGTATTCCACAAAGAGGCTTGCAACGGAATTGAAATGGTATGAACAGTCAGAAGTCTTCAACTCCCCGTAGCGTGTTTCTACCAAAAGATATAGTGCCAAAACAGAGGCCAGCGCCATACAAATGTCCTGGAGGATCCATTCGTGAGCTGCTTGCTTGACCGGTTGCGGCACAGACCACGACAGATGAAAATGAAAATGAAAAGGCATGGCGCAGAGGTGGATGGCGGCGGCGAAGGAGATCAACTTAGGGCAAAAACTGACGGGAGCCACTAGGAATCAGTCATCAGACTACAGATAACATGCATCTATCAGACTAGTGCTATGCCGTGGGATAAAAAGCAAGATTTGTTTATTCCCGTTCCCTAACTGAGTGCCTAAAATAATGGGATAACAAACCATGGGACTGCTAGGCAGTTTGCATGCTCCGATGGACCCAAAATGCAGTTTGTTTCCTGAAATCACGCCAGCTTTAACTCCCGTTGATCACTTCTCTGTGCTTCCTCCATTCTTTGCTTTCTCCTCAAAACAAAAGAATCCATGCAGCAGAAGCATGGTATTGAAAGATTTTCTGTCATCTAATTCAACGTCTGCCCGAAGCATTTTATACAGAATTAGGGACCAACGCCTGCCTAAGCCGATCTGTGTGCCTCCAATTTCAGGGCTATCTTTTCTGGGAACGCCTCAAATTCTTATCAATTCTCAGGCGATTTCAGTGGAACGCCTCAAAATCTTGATCCATTATGTGGCTTTTCTGAAAAGTGCCTCCAAAGCTACCGCCAATCCGAGGCATTTTGAGAAAGTGCCTTCAAAGCTAGGTCCAGCGACGGCGTTTTGGGACAATGCCTCTGTAAACAGAGTGTTTGAGGCATTTTCAGAAGGCGCCCTTACAAAGAAATGCGTGCTATATTAACATCAGTGTTGTAGTGGATGTACACGCCTGTATAGTTTGCTTTCTATCCAGTGAAGGCAGCGACAATTGACTAGGTATATTTCACGGAATTAATGCCATGCAATAAACACATTATGTCAAGTACAACGATTGATTGTATAATCTAAGAAGTAGATAAATTGGTCCTTAACTGAATCTCAGACAAACTAGTAAAACGTAACATCTATAAAGAAATCAAAGCAAGCACAACTATCAATACCGCAATACCTCGCTAACAACCACATGTCCATATCTCAAACACGCCGTCAGTTTTGCTGGTTTTCTCTTGGAGGTGAGGCAACGATGAGTTCTTTGAAAGAGCCCTGTCAACGGAGACGCACCACCAGAGGAAGACAGCGAGCGCCACGGCCAATACCCACGAGAGGCAGTTGGAGAACCGGGGATCCTCGGTATACTGTCCCCACGAAAACGACACAATGACTATGATCATAACCGCTGCAGGGCTGTTGACGAGGATGCAGGCGACGAGTTTCGGCATGGCGCCCAAGTTGCGCACCCAGCGGAAACGGATGTACAAAGCCATTACCGCCATGTATTCGGCGGCCAAGAAGCTCGCTACGCAATTGAAGACGCATGGATTCTCCGAACCGAAGCTGGTGCATGAAGTCTTCGACTCCTCGTAGCCGAATTTTGCTACATAATATATGAAGGAAACAAAGAGCACCGCCATGTACATGTCCTGTTGGATCCATGCGTAAGCTTCTTGCTTGACCGGTGGCGGCGCAGACCACGACAGATGAAAGTGAAAAGGCATGGCGTAGAGGACGATAAGCGGCGGCGGAGCAGATCGACTTAGGGCAAAAACTACCTACGTGATTCCCTCACGATAATATATAGAAGGGGGCTAAAATCTGCGGAAGCCATCGTTAAAACAAGAGCGTATAGTAGCCCATGGGCTGTGAGCCTGTGATACGCTCCTCGAAGCGCGCCATCGGCCGCGTCTATGGCTGGATCCTTTTTAACGCGCAAGGCTAATCGTTAGAGCGTTCTGTTTCCTAGGGCTTGGTTTCTTTGTTTTTTTTTTTCAACTGGCCGTATTGGATTTTCAGTCGTTGTTTGTGTTTTTTCATTTTCGTTTTCCATTTTACTTTTTTTTTTTTACTTTTTCCTTTTTCTTTCTTCTTCTTATTATTTTTCTTATTTTCTTCAAATTTTAGAGCAATGAACCCTTTTCTAAATTGCGTGAATTTGTTCAAAAACCACGATCAATTTTCAAATCCGTAGACTTTTTCGAATTTTGTGAAGATTTTTTAAACCCAAGAACTTCTTCAAATTTGTGATATTTTTTAAAACATGTGAACTATTTTCTAATTTATGAACTTAAAAAATCAAATACTTGTACTTTTTTTTCAACTGGCCTTGTTGGATTTTCTGTCTTTTTTGTGTTTTTTCATTTTCGTTTTCCATTTTAATTTTTTTGTTTTTCGTTTTTCTTTCTTCTTCTTATTGTTTTTCTTATTTTCTTCAAATTTTAGAGAAATGAACTTTTTTATAAATTTATGAAAGTTCATGAAATCCATGTACTTTAACAAAAATCATAATCATAATCTTTTAAGAATTTCATGAACATTTGCAAATCCTGAACCTTTTTTTTGAAATTAATGAACCTTTTTAAAATGTGTGAAATTTTCTAAATCTGTGAACTTTCAATATTTGCATTTTTGAAAAGTCAATGAGCAATGTCTACGGTGAATGGCGAGAGAGCTGCGGTCAACTATAAACCATGGGACAAGGCGAGAAGGAATTCTTAATCCGCCTCGGTCCAGATCAATCGGTAGTGGGTGCCAGCTAGAAAACCAACGATACACGTGCTACGGTGACTTCTATTTGGCCCTTAGGTCGCTAGATAGACGCCAAATGCATACCTGATTCGTCTGAATTTTGTGATGTTTTTACCCTTTGTTTTGTGCCTACGTGGTAGGCTTTGCTAGATTTTACCGGTTTCACACACTTCTTTTTGCCTGTTTTTACCAGGATGTCGTTTTCAAATGTGTTTGCGAGTTGAAGGAAAGAACGGCAACACATGGTGATAAAATCACGTCAATTAATGTGATATATTGCAATAAAAGAATGACGCACTTGTAAGAAGAAAGGACATGTGGCGGCGGTGGCGTGGTTGGCCGGCCGGGATCCGGCGGATCGGCGCGGCCGGGTGGCGCGGTGCCGGCCGGCGGCGAGGTAGGCGGCGCGGTGGCGAGGTAGGACGGCCGGCGGCATCCTCAAGGTGGCGGGGTGCGCGGTGGCGCGGGGGCGAGGCGACGGCGAGGCGGCCGACGGCGGCGGTGCGAGAGGGCGGCGGGGTTGGCGAGGCCGCGGAGGCGCGTGGACAGGCGGCGGGGACGAGGCAGACGCGGGCGGCGGCGATCGCGTGCCCGGTGCGGCCCAGTTTGGCCCCGGGGCGGGCCGGATCTGGGCGCCGACGGTGATGTGGGCGCGGGTGGAGGCGACGTGACGCGATTTGATTGGCTGAGGGGGCGGCTGGATGCGTCCGGCCGCCGGCGGACGTGTCTGGTGCGGTGAGGGAGAGTTGGATCTAGGGTTTTGCCCGAAAATGGACGTGGGGGCTGTTTTTATAGGTAGAGGGAGCTAGGAGAGTCCAAATGATGTGCGTTTTTTGGCCACGCGATCGTGATCCAATGGCGAAGAGCATGGAGGGGGTTTAGATGGGCTAGTGGGCTGTTTTGAAGGGGTGCTAGGCTAAAAGAGAAAGGACTTCCGGCGGTTAACGCGGTTAACCGTTGGGGCATCAAACGTCCTCCAAATGAAACGAAATTTGACATGCGGTCTACCGGTGATATACCAAGACCACTCGACAACTCTCGGCCCATTCCGATGATGTTTTCTCCCGCTCATGAAACAAGACTTGAGAGGTGCGACGGGTGCCGGGTGAGAGAGTCGAAATCCAAAACGGACAACGGAGAGGACGGAGACGATGCAACTACACACAGATGCAAGTGAGACTAAGCCAATGCAATGCACATGATCAAAATGGCATAACGATATGCAACACACGCTCAAAGAAAAAAAATACTCGAAATGAAGGAGGAGCCCAGAATGGAATTGATTAAGTCAACGATGAATATATTACCATATTAGGAATTATTACATCTGGGGCGTTACAAATCTCCTCCACTACGAAAAGATTTCGTCCCGAGATCTAGGACTGAAAGAACTCCGGATATTCGGAACATAGGTGATCCTCGCATTCCCACGTAGCTCTTCTGTCGGTATGGTATGACCACTTCACTTTCAGGAAGTTGATTGATTTGTTGCGTGTCTTGCGCTCGATCTCTTCAAGGATAGCAACGGGGTGCTCATGATAAGACAAGCCGGCTTGAAGATCAATTTCTTCGAAGGCGATGGTGTGCTCGGGCATCTTGAAGCACTTGTAGAGTTGTGACACGTGGAACACGTGGTGCACGTTGGAGAAGTTTGGAGGAAGCTCAAGTTGGTAGGCGAGGTCGCCCCTTTTCCCAACAATCTTGAAAGGACCCACGTATCTTGGAGCTAGCTTGCCCTTGATACCGAACCTCTGAGTACCATTCATAGGAGAAACATGGAGATATACGTGGTCTCCAATGTCGAAAGCCAAGTCACTATGCTTGCCGTCATAATAGCTCTTTTGGCGCGATTGTGTGGCCTTGAGATTCTCACGTATGACTTTGCACATTTCTTCGGCCTCTGAGATCAAATCATTGCCAAGGAGTTGACGTTCACCAGTCTCGGACCAGTTGAGAGGGGTACGACACTTTCTGCCATAGAGAATTTCAAATGGTGCTTTGCCTGAACTTGATTGGAGGCTATTGTTGTAGGAGAACTCGACAAATGGAAGACAATCTTCCCATTTCATACCGAAGGAGATTACACATGCCCTGAGCATATCTTCAAGAATCTGGTTCACTCTTTCGACTTGACCACTTGTCTGAGGATGGAAAGTTGTGCTAAAGCGAATCTTGGTACCCATAACTGATTGGAAGGAATCCCATAATTTGGAAGTGAGCAAGCTTCCATGATCTGAGGAGATTACTTGAGGGATACCATGCAAAGAGACAATTCTTGAGGCGTACAGCTCTACCAGTTGGGCTGCCTTGATGGATTCCTTGACCGGAAGAAAATGAGCCACTTTTGTGAGCTTATCAATGACCACAAACATAGCGTCGTTCGCTCGCTTGGACTTGGGGAAGCCGATGACGAAATCCATCTCAATGTGATCGAATTTCCACTCGGGAATAGGAAAAGGTTGGAGAAGTCCGGCTGGACGTTGATGCTCTGCTTTGACTCTGCGGCAGACATCACACTCGTTGACTAATTGAGCAATTTCTCTTTTCATGCGAGTCCACCAATAGGATTGCTTGAGGTCATGATACATCTTGGAGCTGCCTGGATGTATCGAGAGAAGGGGATTATGAGCCTCGTTCATTAGGACCTTCCGTAGGTCACCTTTTGGAACCACAATCCGGTCCTCAAAGAATAAGGGGTCCTTGTCATCAATGCGGTAGCACTTGTACTTTGGAGTACCTTTGGCAATACCATGCTTCACTTTTTTCACCGTAGCATCAAGAAGTTGAGCTTCACGGATTTGATCTTCCAAGGTAGGAGCGACTTGAAGGTTGGCAAGAAATCATTGCGGAACAACTTGAAGGTTGAGTTTTTGGAATGCTTCACAGAGATCCGGTTGGAACGGTTTGAGGATGAGACTGTTGCAATAAGCCTTTCTGCTCAAGGCATCTGCAATCACATTGGCCTTGCCAGGAGTGTACTCAATGTTTGGGTTGTACTCTTGAATAATTTCGACCCAACGAGTCTAACGGAGGTTGAGGTTTGGTTGTGTGAAGATATACTTCAAACTCTTGTGATCGGTGAAGATGTCAACCTGCCTGCCAAACAAGAGGTGTCTCCACGTGATCAAGGCATGGACAACTGCCTCCAACTCAAGATCGTGAGTTGGGTAGTTCTTCTCATTTGGCTTGAGCTGCAGAGAAGTGTATGCCACAATCTTCTTCTCTTGCATAAGGACACCACCCAAACCTTGCAAAGAGGCATCGCAAAACACTTGGTATGGTTTGGATTCATCATGAGGAGTCAGAACTAGAGCGGAGACAAGCTTCTCTTGGAGTGTATTGAATGCCACATCACACTCAGGAGTCCAAGAGTACTTGACATTCTTTTGCAACAGGTTCGATAGAGGCTTGGCAATCTTGGAGAAGTTCTCAACGAACCTTCTGCAATAGCTTGCAAGCCCGAGGAAGCTTCGGAGTTGCTTGATGTTTTGAGGAGGTTCCCACTTAACAATAGCTTCAACCTTCTCCGGGTTAATTGAAATGCCCTTGGCATAGATAATATGACCCAGATAGAGAACTTCATCAAGCCAGAATTCACACTTTGAGAATTTCGCATAAAAGCGGTGCTCTCTGAGCCTGTCAAGAACCAAACGGAGGTGCTTGGCGTGGTCTTCTTTTGTCTTGGAAAATACCAAAATATCGTCGAGGTAGGCGAGAACGAACTCATTGGTGTATGGGTTGAATATGAAATGCATCATCCGAGAGAAGGTAGGAGGTGCATTTGCAAGCCCGAAGGACATGACTGTGTACTCGTAGGAGCCATAACTTGTCCTGAATGCGGTCTTGGGAATATCTTGCTCACGGATACGAATTTGATGGTAGCCCATTCGGAGATCAAGCTTCGAGAAAACCTTGGCTCCTTTGAGCTGCTCGAACAGTTCGTTGATATTGGGGAGCGGGTACTTATTCTTAATTGTCTTCTTGTTCATTGGACGGTAATCGACGCACAGTCATTCCGTGCCATCCTTCTTCTTGACAAACAGAACACCGCAGCCCCAAGGAGAAGAACTTGGTCTGATCAAACCCAAGAGTTCTTGCTCGTCGAGTTGCTTCTTCAATTCCTTCAACTCTTTAGGAGATAGCTTGTACGGACGCCGACAGGCTGGCTCCGTACCAGGATCTAGTTCAATGAAAATTCAACTGGACGGTTGGGAGGCATCCCTGGCAATTCTTCAGGAAATACGTCTTCATATTCGCAAACCATCGGAATCTGGGATATGACATTAATCTCGCCTTTGTCATTGAGAGAGAAAAGCCAGATTGTGTTATCTCGAGCTGCAAAGATAATCACGTCTTCGAAAGAATGAGTTAGATTGACCTCCTTGTTAGCACAATCGAGAATAGCATCATGCTTAGAGAGCCAATCCATTCCAAGAATGAGACAATGTCCGAATTGCCGCGAACAACTGGAGAAGCTAGAAATTTATAATTGCCCATCTTGATGGAGATATCCGGAACAACTGAGTTGGCGCTCATCAACTTCCCCGGTGACACAATACGCAAAGATTCTCCGAGATGAGACCAAATGAAATCATGCTTCACAAAGAATGGTCTTGACATGAAACAATGCGGTGCACTTGAATCAAACAATACTTTTGCAGGAATAGAGTTAACTGGAAGTGTACCCATGATCACTTGTAAGGACTCTTCTGCTTGAGCTGAGTTCATTAGGTTCACTCTTGCAGACTTGGCAACGTGCTTGACAATAGCATTGCTTGATGACTTGATAGGAGGAGGTGGCAGAAGGCGCCTCTGGTTGGTTGATACGTCTCCAACGTATCTATAATTTTTTTATTGTTACATGCTATTATATTATCCATCTTGGATGTTTTATATGTATTTATATGATATTTCATATGATTTTTGGGACTAACTATTAACCTAGAGCCCAGTGCCAGTTTCTGTTTTTTCCTTGTTTGTGAGTTTTACAGAAAAGGAATACCAAACAGAGTCCAATTGACGTGCCAATTTTTTATGATTTTTATGGACCAAAAGAAGCCCCTGGAGTAAAAGAGTTGGGACAGAAGAGTCTCGGGCCGTCCATGAAGGTGGAAGGCGCGCCCTACCCCACTGGGCGCGCCCCCTATCTCGTGGATGACTCGGACACCCCCTTGACGTGAGCCCGACGCCAAAAATGCCTATAAATACAGAAACCCCCGAAAAGAAACCTAGATCGGGAGTTCCGCCGCCGCAAGCCTCTATAGCCACCAAAAAACCAATCGGGACCCTGTTCCGGCACCCTGCCGAGGGGGGGATCCATCACCGGTGTCCATCTTCATCATCCCGGCGCTCTCCATGACGAGGAGGGAGTAGTTCACCCTCGGGGCTAAGGATATCTACCAGTAGCTATGTGTTTTATCTCTCTCTCTCTCTCTCTCTCTCTCTCTCTCTCTCTCTCTCTCTCTCTCTCTCTCGTGTTCTTGATTTGGCACGATCTTGATGTAGCGCGAGCTTTGCTACTATAGTTGGATCTTATGATGTTTCTCCCCCTCTACTCTCTTTTAATGGATTGAGTTTTCCCTTTGAAGTTATCATATCAGATTGAGTCTTTAAGGATTTGAGAACACTTGATGTATGTCTTGCATGTGCTTATCTGTGGTGACAATGGGATATTCACGTGATCTACTTGATGTATGTTTTGGTGATCAACTTGCGGGTTCGGTGACCTTGTGAACTTATTCATAGGGGTTGGCACACGTTTTCGTCTTGACTCTCGGGTAGAAACTTTGGGGCACTCTTTGAAGTTCTTTGTGTTGGTTGAAAAGATGAATCTGAGATTGTGTAATGCATATTGTATAATCATGCCCACGGATACTTGAGGTGACAATGGAGTATCTAGGTGACATTACGGTTTTGGTTGATGTGTGTCTTAAGGTGTTATTCTAGTACGAAGTCTAGGATAGATCGAACGGAAAGAATGGCTTCTTGTTATTTTACTACGGACTCTTGAATATATCGATCAGAAAGAATAACTTTGAGGCGGTTTCGTACCCTACAATAATCTCTTCGTTTGTTCTCCGCTATTAATGACTTTGGAGTGACTCTTTGTTGCATGTTGTGGGATAGTTATATGATCCAGTTATGTTATCATTGTTGAGAGAACTTGCACTAGTGAAAGTATGAACCCTAGGCCTTGTTTCGAAGCATTGCAGTACTGTATGTGATCACTTTTATCATTTGTTACCTTGTTGTTTTTATATTTTCAGATTAAAAAAACCTATATCTACCATCCATATTGCACTTGTATCACCATCTCTTCGCCAAACTAGTGCACCCATACAATTTGCCATTGTATTGGGTGTGTTGGGGACACAAGAGACTCTTTGTTATTTGGTTGCAGGGTTGTTTGAGAGGGACCATATTCATCCTATGCCTCCCACGGATTGATAAACCTTAGCTCATCCACTTGAGGGAAATTTGCTACTGTCCTACAAACCTCTGCACTTGGAGGCCCAACAGCGTCTACAAGAAGAGAGTTGCGTAGTAGACATCAAGCTATTTTCTGGCGCCGTTGCCGGGGAGGTGAGTGCTTGAAGGTATATCTTTAGATCTTGCAATTGAATCTTTTAGTTTCTTGTTTTATCACTAGTTTAGTTTATAAAAGAAAACTACAAAAAATGGAATTGAGGGTGCCTCATATGCTTCATCTTTTTAATGTCTTTTGTGAACATGATGGAAAGGAAAATTGTGCCGAAGTGCTAGAAGAAGAATGCATTAAAAAATTGGCACTAAATACTTGAATGATGAGCATGATTGCAATGTTGTTAGTGTGAATTCTTTGAATATCCATAGTACTAATTATGATTGCACTAGTCATGATGAAAATGTCTCTTATAAGCATGTCAAATTTTGTGGAGTGCATAGAGTTTGCAAGTACACACCAAATAGGGAAGATAGATTTTGCAAGAGGCATAAGTATTTAGAAAGTAAATGGTTGCAAGAGAGGCTAGATGTTTGTTCCGAAAATTTAAATTTTCTTAGCCGTACTTGTGAACTTTGCAATGAACGTGGTCACTTAAATCTCCAATGCAAATTGTTTCATGATCGATTCGTGTCCAAAATTGTGATGACTTGATTTCCCTTGCACATCATAATGAACTTAGTTTACTTTTGGGTTATGAAGAAATGAAACGTATAACTAAGGGTATTCCAGAATTTGTCCTTGATAAAGTTCTTGATATTGATCTAGAGGAAATTTATATGTATTGTGCGGTGAATTGCATTGAAAATCCTTATATTGCCAATTACATAAAGACAAGAATACAAATAGAAGATGGAGAGAATACTAATGAAAGGGAAGAGACATCCCAATATCTTCCTATTATTTCTTATGATGAATCAGGTAACGAGGAGGAGCCTTCTATTCAACCAATCTCATTAATAAAGAGCTCCAAAAAGAGGATTAAACCCACACATGACGAGAAGAAGAAAAACAAACGACGGAGAAGCAAAGGTAAAAAGGTATCCCTTCCAAATGACGTTGCTCCTATACTCATTGTGATGATGATAATTGCTATACTATTGGTGCTATACATACTATAAATGATGAGAGTGATTATGCTTATAATATGAAAAGGCCCAAGCTTGGGGATGCTATGTTTGAGGATAATGACATGTTTGAGAATTTATTTACTGCAATTAATATTTGTCCCAAGCTTGGGGATGCTATGTTTAATGAAGATGATATTTTTAGTCTCCCAAGTTTTGATGAGCAAATTTATTATGATGATAGCATGCCTCCTATTTATGATGATTATATTTATGAAAGTGGGTTTGGAAGAGTGTCAACTTTAGGAAGTAATGATCCCACTATTTTGGAGGATGTTGAATCTTATTGTGATAATTATAAAAGTGGATTTGGAGAGGTCATGACTTTATTTAGTAATGATTCCACTATCTTGGAAGAGGTTTCAATTGATTATGATGAGAACAAAGTTGCTACTTATGATGATTATTCTGATGATACTTATATTATAAAAAGTGGTGATGATTATATTTACAAAACTTGGTCATGATTATGATTACCCTTTTTCTGAACATTACTCTTTTAATGTGGAAACAATTTATAGTATTCGAGTTTCTTATGATACTCCCACTATTCCGAATGAGAAGAATTTTGCTCATGTAGAGAGTAGTAAATTTTATATGCTTGTAGATCATGAAAAGAATGCTTTATGTGATGGTTATATTGTTTAATTCATTCATGATGATACTAAAAATTATTATGAGGGAGGAATATATTATTGTAGAAATTGCAATAATATCAAGTTTTCTTCATATGTGCTTAAAATCTTGAAGTTTTGCTTGTTTTCCCTTACTATGCTAGTTGATTCTTGCCATAAGTTATTTTCTCACAAAATCCTTATGCATAGGAAGTGGGTTAGGCTTAAATGTGTTAGCCATATTCTTCATGATGCTCATCATTGTCATCATCATGCCTAGCTAAAAGGCATTAAAGAAAAGCGCTTGCTGGGAGACAACCCAATATTTACCCTTACCATTTTCTTGTGTTCACATGATTAAGCTACTGTAGTAATCATGTTTTATAGCTTTTGTTTCAATAAAGTGCCAAGTAGAACCTTTGGGAAGACTTGGGTGAAAGTCTTTGCGATCTTGTTGTAAAAAACAGAAATTTTTGTGCTCCCGAGATTAGCTGCATTTTTCTTACAGAAGAGTGATTTTGATTTGATTCTTTTTGCGGAAGATTAATAAACAAATTACTCACGTCCACAAATTTATTTCAGAATTTTTTGAGTTACAGAAGTATTCAAAAGTTACAGATTGCTATAGACTGTTCTGTTTTTTGACAGATTTTGTTTCCATTGTGTTGATTGCTTATTTTGATGAATCTATGAGTAGTATCGGAGGGTATGAACCATAGAGAAGTTGGAATACAGTAGATATAACACCAATATGAATTTAGAATGAGTTCACAACAGTACCTAAGTGGTGGTTTTATTTTCTTATACTAATAGAGCTTACGAGTTTTCTGTTGAGTTTTGTGTTGTGAAGTTTTCAAGTTTTGGGTAAAGATTCGATGGACAATGGAATAAGGAGTGGCAAGAGCTTACGCTTGGGGATGCCCAAGGAACCCCAAGGTAATATTAAAGGACAACCAAGATCCTAAGCTTGGTGATGCCCCGGAAGGCATCCCCTCTTTCGTCTTCGTTCATCGATAACTTTACTTGGAGCTATATTTTTATTCACCATATGATATGTGTTTTGCTTGGAGCGTCAATTTATTTTATTTTGTTTTGCTTGCGTTTGAATAATATCCCAAGATCTTAAATTCTTAAATGTTAGAGAGTCTTCACATAGTTACATAATTATTCAACTACTCATTGATCTTCACTTATATCCTTTTAGAGCACGATGGTGGTTTTATTTTGAAGAAATAGATGAACTATCATGCTTCACTTATATTATTCTGAGAGTCTTTTAGAACAACATGGTAATTTTCTCTGGCTATAAAATTAGTCCTAATATGATAGGCTTCCAAGATGAGTATAATTATAAACTTCCATATAGAGTGCATTGAATACTATGAGAAGTTTGATACTTGATGATTGTTTTGAGATATGAAGATGGTGATATTAGAGTTGTGCTAGTTGAGTAACTGTGAATTTGAGAAATACTTGTGTTGGGGTTTGCAAGTCCCTTAGCATGCACGTATGCTAACCGTTGTGCAACAAATTTGAAGCATGAGGTATTTCTTTGATTGTCTTTCTTTGTGTGGAGGTCAGGATAGCGCGATGGTTATCTCCTACCAACCCTTCCCTTAGGAGCATGCGTATAGTGCTTTGTTTTGATGACTTCTAGATTTTTGCAATAAGTATGTGAGTTCTTTATGACTAATGTTGAGTCCATGGATTATACACACTCTCACCCTTCCACCATTGCTAGCCTCTCTAGTGACGTGCAACTTTCACCGGTACCATACACCCACCATATACCTTCCTCAAAACAGCCACCATACCTACCTATTATGGCATTTCCATAGCCATTCCAAGATATATTGCCATGCAACTTTCCACCATTTCGTTTATTATGACACACTCCATCATTGTCATATTGCCTTGCATGATCATGTAGTTGACATCGTATTTGTGGCAAAGCCACCATTCATAATTTTTCATACATGTCACTCTTGATTCATGGCACATCCCGGTACACCGTCGGAGGCATCCATATAGAGTCATATTTTGTTCTAAGTATCGAGTTGTAATCCTTGAGTTGTAATTAAATAGAAGTGTGATGATCATCATTATTAGAGCATTGTCCCGGAAAAAAAGGCCAAATAAAAAAAGGAAGGCCCAAAAAAAGAGAAAATAAAAAGAAAAAGTAAAAAAGGGGACAATGCTACTATCTTTTTTCCACACTTGTGCTTCAAAGTAGCACCATGATCTTTATGATAGAGAGTCTCTTATTTTGTCAATTTCAAATACTAGTGGGAATTTTTCATTATAGAACTTGGCTTGTATATTCCAACAATGGGCTTCCTCAAATGCCCTAGGTCTTCGTGAGCAAGCAAGTTGGATGCACACCGACTTAGTTTCTTTTGTTGAGCTTTTATACATTTATAGCTCTAGTGCATCCGTTGCATGGCAATCCCTACTCACTCACATTGATATCTATTGATGGGCATCTCTATAGCCCATTGATACGTCTAGTTGATGTGAGACAATCTTCCTCTTTTTTGTCTTCTCCACAACCACCATTCTATTCCACCTATAGTGCTATGTCCATGGCTCACGCTCATGTATTGCGTGAAACTTGACAAAGTTTGAAAAAATTAAAGTATGAAGCAATTGCTTGGCTGAAACCGGGGTTGTGCATGATTTGAATATTTTGTGTGACAAAGATGGAGCATAGCCAAACTATATGATTTTGTAGGGATGAACTTTCTTTGGCCATGTTATTTTGAGAAGACATGATTGCTTAGTTAGTATGCTTGAAGTATTATTATTTTTATGTCAATATTAAACTTTTGTCTTGAATCTTTCGGATCTGAACATTCATGCCATAACAAAGAAAATTACATTAATAATTATGTTAGGTAGCATTCCACATCAAAAAATTTGTTTTTATCATTTACCTACTCGAGGACGAGCAGGAATTAAGCCTCGTGATGCTTGATACGTCTCCAACGTATCTATAATTTTTTATTTTTCCATGCTATTTTATTATCCATCTTGGATGTTTTATATGCATTTATATGCTATTTTATATGATTTTTTGGGACTAACCTATTAACCTAGAGCCCAGTGCCAGTTTATGTTTTTTCCTTGTTTTTGCGTTTTACAGTAAATGAATACCAAACGAAGTCCAATTGATGTGCCAATTTTTGATGATTTTTTATGGACCAAAAGAAGCCCCCACAGTAGAAGAGTTGGGCCAAAAAAGTCTCGGGCCATCCACGAGAGTGGAGGGCACACCCTACCCCCTGGGTGCGCCCCCCTTTCTCGTGGACGACTCGGAGACCCCCTTGACATGAGCCCAACGCCAAAATTTTCTATGAATACAGAAACCCCCCAAAAGAAACCTAGATCGGGAGTACCGCCGCCGCAAGCCTCTGTAGCCACCAAAAAACCAATCGAGACCCTGTTCTGGCACCCTGCCGGAGGGGGGATTCATCACGAGTGGCCATCTTCATCATCCCGACGATTTCCATGACGAGGAGGGAGTAGTTCAACCTCGGGGCTGAGGGTATGTACAAGTAGCT
Organism: Secale cereale; assembly: GCA_902687465.1. Lineage (NCBI taxonomy): Eukaryota > Viridiplantae > Streptophyta > Magnoliopsida > Poales > Poaceae > Secale > Secale cereale. Next base: position 872,690,568 of record LR738711.1, on the reverse strand, counting down.
ATTTGTTTTATCTCTCTCTCTCTCTCTCTCTCGTGTTCTTGATTTGGCACGACCTTGATGTACCGCGAGCTTTGCTACAATAGTTGGATCTTATGATGTTCTACTCTCTTGTAATGGATTGAGTTTTCCCTTTGAAGTTATCTTATCACATTGAGTCTTTAAGGATTTGAGATCACTTGATATATGTCTTGCATGTGCTTATCTGTGGTGACAATGGGATATTCACGTGATCTACTTGATATATGTTTTGGTGATCAACTTGCGGGTTCAGTGACCTTGTGAACTTATGCATAGGGGTTGGCACACGTTTTCGTCTTGACTCTCCGGTAGAAACTTTGGGGCACTCTTTGAAGTTCTTTGTGTTGGTTGAAAAGATGAATTTGATATTGTGTGATGCATATCGTATAATCATGCCCACGGATACTTGAGGTGACAATGGATTATCTAGGTGACATTAGGGTTTTGGTTGATGTGTGTCTTAAGGTGTTATTCTAGTACGAACTCTAGGATAGATTGAACGGAAAGAATAGCTTCGTATTATTTTACTATGGACTCTTGAATAGATCGATCAAAAAGAATAACTTTGAGGTGGTTTCGTACCCTACAATAATCTCTTCATTTGTTCTCTGCTATTAGTGACTTCGGAGTGACTCTTTGTTGCATGTTGAGGGATAGTTATATGATCCAGTTATGTTATCATTGTTGGGAGAACTTGCACTAGTGAAAGTATGAACCCTAGGCCTTGTTTCGAAGCATTGCAGTATCGTTTGTGTTCACTTTTATCATTAGTTACCTTGCTGTTTTTATATTTTCAGATTACAAAAACCTATATCTACCATCCATATTGCACTTGTATCATCATCTCTTTGCCGAACTAGTGCACCCATACAATTTTCCATTGTATTGGGTGTGTTGGGGACACAAGAGACTCTTTGTTATTTGGTTGTAGGGTTGTTTGAGAGAGACCATCTTCATCCTACGCCTCCCACGGATTGATAAACCTTAAGTCATCCAATTGAGGGAAATTTGCTTTTGTCCTACAAACCTCTGCACTTGGAGGCCCAACAACGTCTACAAGAACAGGCTTGCATAGTAGACATCATTGGTGCACTTGTTGGAGTAGTGCCCTTTAGACCACATTTGTATCAAGTGACCTCTGAAGCTGGACGAGGAGGAGGAGCACTTGACCTTGAAGCCTGAGGCTGAAACTCGTTCTGGTTGCTTGGGTTGGGTGGGTGGGAAGATCCACGACCACTTGAGTTCTTGTTCTGACTTGGAGGATGGAACACTGGAGGTGGCGGAAGCCAGAACTTCTGCTGCTTAGCAACCACTTGTGAGGGTGGAAGTGGAGCTGACTGCATCTTTGATTCTTTTCTTCGAAGCCTCACACTAGAGCTGGGCAGCTTCTTGTTTGAGAGCCATGTTGTAGAATTGATCAAATTCGGCTGACTCGAAGAGAGTGAGAGCAAGCTGGAGTTCATCTTTCAGACCACCTCGGAATTGGTAGATCTTGCTTTTTGCATCAGGAATATCTTACTTCGCATATCGGTCCAGATTCTGGAACTTGACATTGTTCTGGTTGACAGACATGTTGCCTTGCTTGAGGTTGCGGAATTGCTCACGCATGCCTTCAATGACACTAGTAGGGATGTGGTGCACACAAAAATCACGACAAAAGTCGGTCCAGCTGACCACTTGACCCTCCCTAGAGTCTTTGTACTGTTGCCACCAATCTGCAGCTTGGTCTTTGAGTTGGAATGCGGCAAACTTGACATAATCCTCAGGTCTGACATTGCTGCACTTGAAATGCTTCTTGATGTCTGTGAGCCAATCTTCGGCATCGAGCGGATCGACCCAGTAGCTAAAGGACTTGGGCTGATTTGCAAGGAATTGATTCAGAGTAGCAAAGTGAGGCTGGTTGTTGAAGTTAGCTTGGCCTTGATTCCCTTGGTTGTTCTAGTTGTTCCGAATAGCTTGAAAAGCTTGCATCATCTGAGTATTGGCGGTGGTGGCTTGCATCACAGCCCGCCATGCCTCGGGCGGAGGAGGAGGGGATGGTGGTGGTTCATCATCAACCTCCGGGTTCTGGTTGGGAACTCTTTTAGGTGCCATCCTGGAGATGACGACAACCGTTAGAATCCCAATTACAAGATAGATAAGTTGAATCAAAGGCTGGACATGTTGCAACATAAATCTTCACAAAAACACTCGAATAGAGCAATGAAAGAATGAATTCCATAAGCTTAAATGACACATCAACTTGTTGAGAAGCCACGTGAATGATTGAACAACAAACCAACAAGGTAACAGATGGAACAAATACATGATAGACCCCAACCTCATATCATGCATCCGTTGGAAGATTTCCTAAGAGCTACTTGAATTCCCACCTATTAATTCCCGAAGCTTTCAGGTTATGCAATCTGGTGTTGGGGATATAGGGGAAGCACCGCATATCACACAACTAACAAGTCCTACATCCAGCTGTATCCATCCGTCAACACATAACCAGGCACCTTCGGAAACCGTTTACCTCAGACATTCGAAAAGCATCCCTTATACTAGTTGTGGCAATACTCCCAAACTATCCCCCCAGTACTGGGTGACGTCGGGGTTATCTCACCACCAAACATGCATAGAAGCGTTTTCGATGTCGGCCACCTCTAGTATTCCAGAACTGCAACGATACAATTGTGACGACAACACCTCGGAGCTCAACTCCCCGGGACACTGCAACAACCCCTAAATGACAGGAGGCACCAAGAACAATGTTCTCGTCACAAAGATATCGAAACGATCTCAACAATACCTGTGTGATCCTAAAAAAAATAGTGGAAAAGAGGGTAGGAAGACAAAGCTTCTATGTCAGGAGTCCTCAATAGAGCGATGAAGGGGATAAGGAGAAAAAGAATTCCTACTCTCCGATATATATAATCCTAAAACTAAAAACATTTTTAAAATTCTAGACTCAACATCGGCAGCGGTTCGATCAAGCAGGGGCTCGTGGTCGGGGAAGGCTGTGATTACCAACTTGTAACGCCCAAGATGCAACTATATCTCCTACGTGTCGAGGCACGACTTAGAGGCATAATCACATTTTGGTATGATCGCAAGATGGCCATCTTCACACATTCCCATGTACAAGAACAAAGGGGAAAATACATAGTTGGCTTACAATCGCCACTTCACACAATGCGTAAATAAGTCATACATTCATCCAAGTACGATAATAGTCCGTCTACGGACAAATCCAAATGAAAGGAAGATAACCACCCACTATGGCCGATCAACCCTAGTACGAACCACTACTGATCATCGGGGAACATCACATACATCCGCCCACGTTCCTCATCGAACTCCCACTTGAGTTCATGTCCATCAACTGAATCGTACTCGGTTGTACCTGCACCTATGTTTGTAGTAAACTATGAGTCACGAGGACTCAGCAATCTCATTCCCGGGTATCAAAACTATCAAAGCCTTTGGGTAAGGAGAAAGTGTATAAGCGGGCTGCTGCAAGCGCTAAGCGTAGATGAGGTGGCTAGCTTACGTATCATCAGAGCGACAAGAGAAGTGAAAGCCATCAGTCGTGAACTATTCATGATCACTAGATGATCATGTCAACCTACGAGTCATCCATAACCCAGCTGTGTTCTCTTCCCGAACTCCCTCGAAAAGAGACCATCACGACTACTCACACGGTAGTGTATTATGTCTGAGTTTTTGTGTCAAGTTATCTACAACCGGATATTAACAAATTCCAATCCGCCACATAACTGCGGGCACGGCTTTGGAAAGATCATAACCATGCAGGGGTGTCCCAACTTAGCCCATCACCAGCTCTCGCGATCAACAGAGGAAAAAACCCCTTATCTTAGGGACTACCCGATCAGACTCGAAATCCCGGTGTACAAGATATTTCGACAATGGTAAAACAAGTCCAGAAAGACCTCTCGATGTGCCGACACCCTGATAGGAGCCACGCGTATCTCGTCTCATTCCACGATTGGATAAGCGACGCGTACAGGTAAAACCAATCCTCGAGTTCCCATGTGGTGGCCCCGCACAGTGCTCTAGTTTGGACCAACACTCATGAGGAGCACTGGCCCGGGTTGTTAATTAAGTCCTAGGGTGCTAACCGGTCCCTATGCAAGTTTTAGTAATTAGGAAAATGGTAAAACCAAAGTTGGCCCTTGATGGAGGAGTTTTATTCAAAGCGAACTATCAAGGGGTCCCCATATACCCAACCGCATTAGGAATGCAAAATCAAGGAACATAACACAGGTTTAATGTTCTTCAGTCGGCATGAGTGGAACTAAACACCGAGCAAAAAGCCAAACCTTCCACCCATTGCCATGTATATAGGTGCATTAATGTAAATAATAGATATTGTGTTATTTCCAAAAACCCAATCCACATGGAGCAAACTTCATCTTCACCTGCAACTAGCAACGCTATAAGTGTTGGAAATATGCCCTAGAGGCAATAATAAAAGTGTTATTATTATATTTCCTTGTTCATGATAATTGTCTGTTATTCATGCTTGAATTGTATTGTATGGAAACAGCGATACATGTGTGAATATATAGACCACAATGAGTCCCTGGTAAGCCTCTAGTTACTAGCTCGTTGATCAACAGATGGTCATGGTTTCCTGACCATGGACATAGGATGTCAGTGATAACGGGATCACATCATTAGGAGAATGATGTGGTGGACAAGACCCAATCCTGAGCCTAGCACGAGATCGTTTAGTTCGTAATGCTTAAGATTTTCCAGTGTCAAGTATTTATTCCTTAGACCATGAGGTTGTACAACTCCCGGATACCGTAGGAATACTTTGGGTGTGTCAAATGTCACAACGTAACTGGGTGGCTATAAAGGTATGCATCGGGTATCTCCGAAAGTGTCTGTTGAGTTGGTACGAACCGAGACTGGGATATTGTCACTCCGTGTGAGGAGAGGTACCTCTGGGCCCACTCAGTAAGACATCATCATAATGAGCTCAAAGTGACTAAGGAGTTAGTCACAGGATGATGGATTACGGAACGAGTAAAGAGACTTGCCATGACGAGATTGAACAGGGTATCGGGCATACCGACGATCGAATCTCGGGCAAGTACCGTACCGATGGACAAAGGGAATAACGTACGGGATTGAGTGAATCCTTGGCACAGTGGTTCATCCGATGAAGATCATCGAGGAACACGTGGGAATCAACATGGGTATCCAGATCCCGCTGTTGGTTATTGACCGGAGAGTCATATCGGTCATGTTTACGTGTCTCCCGAACCCGTAGGGTCTACACACTTAAGGTTCGGTAACGCTAGGGTTGTAGAGATACATGCACATGGAAACCCGAATGTTGTTCGGAGTCCCGGATGAGATCCCGGACGTCACGAGGAGTTCCGGAATGGTCCGGAGGTAAAGAATGATATATAGGAAGTCCAGTTTCGGCCATCGGGTGAACTCCGGGGGTCACCGGGAGTGTCCCGGGACCACCGGAGGGGTCCCGGGGGTCCATCGGGTGGGGCCACCCATCCCGGTGGGGCCCCTAGGCCGCAAGGGAAGGGGGCCAGCCCCTGGTGGGCTGGCGCACCCATATGGGCCCCCCTCCATGCGCCTAGGGTTGAAACCCTAGGGGGAGGGGGCGCCCCCTATGCCTTGGGGGGCAAGTTTGCCCCCTTAGGCCGCCGCCCGCCCTTGAGATCAGATCTCCCAGGGCCGGTGCCCCCCTGGCCCCTGTATATAGTGGGGGGGATAGGGCAGCCGCACCCCAAGCCTCTGGCGCCTCCCCCCCCCCCCCCCCC
>LR738711.1:872630942-872684635 GCA_902687465.1 Secale cereale | reverse complement strand
CCCCCCCCCTCCCGTCACACATCCTACTCCTCCGCAGGGCGCCGGCGAAGCCCTGCAGGATTTCCTGTTGCATCCACCACCACGCCGTCGTGCTGCTGGATCTCCGACGACCTCTCCTCCCCCCTTGCTGGATCAAGAATTAGGTGACGTTGCTGTACCATACGTGTGTTGAACGCGGAGGTGCCGTCCGTTCGGCGCTGGGATCATCGGTGACGAAGAACGCGAAGAGTACGACTACTTCATCCACGCTTCTTCGAACGCTTCCGCACGCGATCTACAAAAGGGTATGTAGATGCACTCCAGTATGCTCTTTGCTAGATGACTCCTTAGATTGATCTTGGTGAAAGCGTAGAATTTTTTTGAATTCTGCTACGTTCCCCAACAGTGGCATCTGAGCTAGGTCTTTTGCGTAGCATCTTGCACGAGTAGAACACAAACAAGTTGTGGGCGTTGTGTTTGCTCAATTTTCTTACCGTTACTAGTCCTGTCTTGAATCGGCGGCATCGTGGGATGAAGCGGCCCGGACCGACCTTACACGTACGCTTACGTGAGACTGGTTCCACCGACAGACATGCACTAGTTGCATAAGGTGGCTGGCGGGTGTCTGTCTATCCCACTTTAGTCGGATCGGATTCGATGAATAGGGTCCTTATGAAGGGTAAATAGAAATTGACAAATCACGTTGTGGTTTTGGCGTAGGTAAGAAACATTCTTGCTAGAAAACCTATAGAAGCCATGTAAAACTTGCAACAACAATTAGAGGTCGTCTAACTTGTTCTTGCAGCATGTGCTATGTGATATGGTATGGCCAAGAAGATGTGATGAATGATATATGTGATGGATGAGATTGATCATGTTCTTGTAATAGGGAATCACAACTTGCATGTCGATGAATTTGACAACCGGCAGGAGCCATAGGAGTTGTCTTAATTATTGTATGACCTGCGTGTCACTGAATAACGCCATGTAATTACTTTACTTTATTGCTAAACGTTAGACATAGTAGTAGAAGTAATAGTTGGCGTGACGACTTCATCAAGACACGATGATGGAGATCATGATGATGGAGATCATGGTGTCGAGCCGGTGACAAAGATGATCATGGTGCCTCGAAGATGGAGATCGAAGGAGCAAAATGATATTGGCCATATCATGTCACTTTAATTGATTACATGTGATGTTTATCATGTTTTTGCATCTTGTTTACTTAGAACGACGGTAGTAAATAAGATGATCTCTCACTAAAAATTTCAAGAAGTGTGTTCCCCCTAACTATGCACCATTGCTAAGGATCGTTGTTCCGAAGCACCACGTGATGATCGGGTGTGATACGTTCTAACGTTCGCATACAACGGGTGTAAGCCAGATTTACACACGCAATACACTTAGGGTTCACTTGACGAGCCTAGCATGTACAGACATGGCCTCGGAACACGGAAGACCGAAAGGTCAAACATGAGTCGTATAGAAGATACGATCAACATGAAGATGTTCACCGTTGATGACTAGTCCGTCTCACGTGATGATCGGACACGGGCTAGTCGATTCGGATCATGTATCACTTAGATGACTAGAGAGATGTCAATCTGAGTGGGAGTTCATTAAAATTTGATTAAGATGAACTTAATTATCATGAACTTAGTCTAAATTCTTTACAATATGTCTTGTAGATCAAATGGCCCATGCTCATGTCACCCTCAACTTCAACGCATTCCTAGAGAAATCCAAGCTGAAAGACGATGGTAGCAACTATACGGACTGGGTCCGTAACCTGAGGATCATTCTCATAGCTGCCAAGAAAACTTATGTCCTAGAAGCACCGCTAGGTGACGTTCCCTCCCCGGCAAACCAAGATGTTATGAACGCTTGGCAGTCGCGTTGTGATGATTACTCCCTGGTTCAGTGCGGTATGCTTTACAGTTTAGAATCGGGGCTCCAAAAGAGTTTTGAGCACCACGGGGCATATGAGATGTTCGAGGAGCTGAAAATGGTTTTCCAAGCTCATGCCCGAGTCGAGAGATATGACGTCTCCGACGCATTCTACAGATGTAAGATGGAGGAAAATAGTTCTGTCAGTGAGCACATCCTCAAGATTTCTGGGTTGCACAACCGCTTGTCTCAGTTGGGAATGAATCTCCCAGACGAAGCGGTCGTTGACAGAATCCTCCAGTCGCTCCCACCAAGCTACAAGAGCTTCGTGTTGAACTTCAATATGCAGGGGATGGAGAAGTCCATTCCCGAGGTATATTCAATGCTGAAATCGACGGAGGTGGATATCAAGAAAGAACATCAAGTGTTGATGGTCAATAAAACCACTAAGTTCAAGAAGGGCAAGGGTAAGAAGAACTTCAAGAAGGACGGCAAGGGAGTTGCCGCGCCCGGTAAGCCTGTTGCCGGGAAGAAGCCAAAGTATGGACCCAAGCCTGAGACAGAGTGCTTTTATTGCAAGGGAACGGGTCACTGGAAGTGGAACTGCCCCAAATACTTAGCGGACAAGAAGGCCGGCAACGTCAATGGTATATGTGATATACATGTTATTGATGTGTACCTTACCAGCGCTCGTAGTAGCTCCTGGGTATTCGATACCGGTGCAGTTGCTCATATTTGTAACTCTAAGTAGGAGTTGCAGAATAAGCGGAGACTGGCGAAGGACGAGGTGACGATGCGCGTCGGGAATGGTTCCAAGGTCGATGTGATCGCCGTCGGCACGCTGCCTCTACATCTACCCTCGGGATTAGTTTTAAACCTTAATAATTGTTATTTAGTACCAGCTTTGAGCATGAACATTGTATCTGGATCTCGTCTTATGCGAGATGGCTACTCATTTAAATCTGAGAATAATGGTTGTTCTATTTATTTGAGAGATATGTTTTATGGTCATGCCCCGCTGGTCAATGGTTTATTTTTGATGAATCTCGATCGTGATGATACACATATTCATAGTGTGAATGCCAAAAGATGTAAAGTTGATAATGATAGTCCCACATACTTGTGGCATTGCCGGCTTGGTCATATTGGTGTCAAACGTATGAAGAAGCTTCATGCTGATGGACTTCTGGAGTCTCTTGATTGTGAATCATTTGACACGTGCGAACCATGCCTCTTGGGCAAGATGACCAAGACTCCGTTCTCCGGAACAATGGAGCGAGCAACCAACTTATTGGAAATCATACATACCGATGTGTGCGGTCCAATGAGTGTTGAGGCTCGTGGAGGCTATCGTTATCTTCTCACCCTCATAGATGACTTGAGTAGATATGGGTATATCTATTTGATGAAGCACAAGTCTGAAACCTTTGAATAGTTCAAGGAATTTCAGAATGAGGTTGAGAATCAACGTGACAGAAAAATAAAGTTCTTACGATCAGATCGTGGGGGTGAATATTTAAGTCATGAATTTGGCACGCACCTTAGGAACTGTGGAATTGTTTCACAATTGACACCACCCGGAACACCTCAGCGTAACGGTGTGTCCGAACATCGAAATCGTACTCTGTTGGACATGGTGCGATCTATGATGTCCCTCACCGATTTACCGCTATCTTTTTGGGGTTATGCTTTAGAGACTGCCGCATTCACTTTAAATAGGGCTCCGTCGAAATCCATTGAGACGACACCATATGAAATTTGGTTTGGCAAGAAATCGAAGCTGTCGTTTCTGAAAGTTTGGGGTTGCGATGCTTATGTCAAGAACCTTCAACCTGAAAAGCTCGAACCCAGATCGGAAAAATGCGTCTTCATAGGATACCCAAAGGAAACGATTGGGTACACCTTCTACCAAAGATCCAAAGGCAAGGTCTTTGTTGCCAAGAATGGATCCTTTCTGGAGAAAGAGTTTCTCTTGACAGAAGTGAGTGGGAGGAAAGTAGAACTTGATGAGGTGACAGTCACCCCTCCCGAACTGGAAAGTAGCGCAGCGCAGGAAATTGTTCCTAAGGTGCCTGCACCGACAAGGGAGGAAGTTGATGATGATGATCATGAAGAAACAGATCAAGTTACTACTGAACTTCGAAGGTCCACAAGGGCACGTTCCGCACCAGAGTGGTACGACAACCCTGTCATGGAAATCATATTGTTAGACAACGGTGAACCTTCGAACTATGAAGAAGCGATGGCGGGCCCGGATTCCAATAAATGGCTTGGAGCCATGAAATCCGAGATAGAATCCATGTATGAAAACAAAGTGTGGACTTTGGTGGACTTGCCTGATGACAGGCACGCCATAGAAAACAAATGGATATTTAAGAAGAAGACAGACGCGGATGGTAATGTGACCATCTATAAGGCTCGGCTTGTCGCTAAGGGTTATCGACAAGTTCAAGGGATTGACTACGACGAGACTTTCTCTCCTGTAGAGATGCTGAAGTCAGTCACAATCATATTAGCTATTGCCGCATTTTATGATTATGAGATATGGCAAATGGACATCAAAACGACATTCCTTAATGGCTTCCTCAAGGAAGAGTTGTATATGATGCATCCGGAAGGTTTTGTTGATCCAGAGAATGCTAACAAGGTGTGCAAGCTCCAGTGCTCGATTTACGGGCTGGTGCAAGCATCTCGGAGTTGGAATATTCGCTTTAATGATGTGATCAAAGCGTTTGGCTTTATACAGACTTATGGAGAAGCCTGTATCTACAAGAAAGTGAGTGGGAGCTCTGTAGCATTTCTCATATTATATGTGGATGACATATTGCTGATGGGAAATGATATAGAATTCCTGGAAAGTGTAAAGGCCTACTTGAATAAGAGTTTTTCAATGAAGGACCTTGGAGAAGCAGCTTACATATTAGGCATCAAAATCTATAGAGATAGATCAAGACGCCTCATTGGTCTTTCACAAAGTACATACCTTGACAAGATATTGAAGAAGTTCAATATGGATCAGTCCAAGAAGGGGTTCTTGCCTATTTTGCAAGGTATGAGATTGAGCAAGGCTCAGTCCCCGACCACGGTAGAAGATAGAGAAAATATGAGTGTCATACCCTATGCCTCGGCCATAGGTTCTATCATGTATGCCATGCTGTGTACCAGACCTGATGTGAACCTTGCCATAAGTTTGGTAGGGAGGTACCAAAGTGATCCCGGTATGGAACACTGGACAGCGGTCAAGAACATCCTAAAGTACCTGAAGAGGACTAAGGATATGTTTCTCGTTTATGGAGGTGACGAAGAGCTCGTCGTAAAGGGTTACGTCGATGCTAGCTTCGACACAGATCTGGATGACTCAAAGTCACAAACCGGATACGTGTATATTTTGAATGGTGGAGCAGTCAGCTGGTGCAGTTGCAAGCAGAGCGTCGTGGTGCATTCTACATGTGAAGCGGAGTACATAGCTTCTTACGAAGCAGCACAAGAAGGAGTCTGGATGAAGGAGTTCATCACCGACCTAGGAGTCATTCCAAGCGCGTCAAGCCCGTTGACTCTCTTCTGTGACAACACTGGTGCTATTGCCATTACCAAGGAGCCCAGGTTTCACAAGAAGACCAAACACATCAAGCGCCGTTTCAACTCCATCCGGAATTATGTTCAAGATGGAGACATAGATATTTGTAAAGTGCATACGGATCTGAATGTTGCAGACCCGTTGACTAAACCTCTTCCACGGGCAAAACATGATCAACACCAGAACTCTATGGGTGTTTGATTCATCACAATGTAACTAGATTATTGACTCTAGTGCAAGTGGGAGACTGTTGGAAATATGCCCTAGAGGCAATAATAAAAGTGTTATTATTATATTTCATTGTTCATGATAATTGTCTGTTATTCATGCTTGAATTGTATTGTATGGAAACAGCGATACATGTGTGAATATATAGACCACAATGAGTCCCTGGTAAGCCTCTACTTACTAGCTCGTTGATCAACAGATGGTCACGGTTTCCTGACCATGGACATAGGATGTCAGTGATAACGGGATCACATCATTAGGAGAATGATGTGATGGACAAGACCCAATCCCGAGCCTAGCACGAGATCGTTTAGTTCGTAATGCTTAAGCTTTTCCAGAGTCAAGTATTTATTCCTTAGACCATGAGGTTGTACAACTCCCGATACCGTAGGAATACTTTGGGTGTGCCAAACGTCACAACGTAACTGGGTGGCTATAAAGGTACGCATCGGGTATCTCCGAAAGTGTCTGTTGAGTTGGTACGAACCGAGACTGGGATATTGTCACTCCGTGTGACGGAGAGGTACCTCTGGGCCCACTCGATAAGACATCATCATAATGAGCTCAAAGTGACTAAGGAGTTAGTCACAGGATGATGGATTACGGAACGAGTAAAGAGACTTGCCATGACGAGATTGAACAGGGTATCGGGCATACCGATGATCGAATCTCGGGCAAGTACCGTACCGATGGACAAAGGGAATAACGTACGGGATTGAGTGAATCCTTGACACAGTGGTTCATCCGATGAAGATCATCGAGGAACACGTGGGAATCAACATGGGTATCCAGATCCCGCTGTTGGTTATTGACCGGAGAGTCGTCTCGGTCATGTCTACGTGTCTCCCGAACCCGTAGGGTCTACACACTTAAGGTTCGGTAACACTAGGGTTGTAGAGATACATGCACATGGAAACCCGAATGTTGTTCGGAGTCCCGGATGAGATCCCGGACGTCACGAGGAGTTCCGAAATGGTCCGGAGGTAAAGAATGATACATAGGAAGTCCAGTTTCGGCCATCGGGTGAACTCCGGGGGTCACCGGGAGTGTCCCGGGACCACCGGAGGGGTCCCGGGGGTCCACCGGGTGGGGCCACCCATCCCGGTGGGGCCCCTAGGCCGCAAGGGGAAGGGGGCCAGCCCCTGGTGGGCTGGCGCACCCATATGGCCGACGGCAGCCACGGAGGCGGCGGCGGCGGCCCTTGGGGGCGCGGCGGCGGCGGCGGCCCTAGGGGGCGGCGGCGGCACTCGGGGCGGCGGCGGCCCTTGGGGGCAGCGGTTCCTTGGCCCTTCTTCCTTGTGGTTGGTGCTGCAATGGTGCTGGTCCTCCCCTCCAAGACGGCGGCTCGGGAGGAGGAAAATTCGTGGCCCTTGGTGACCTAGGTTTCCTCTCTTTATATAGACTCTCGGATTCCCGTCATCAGATTTTGGGCCTCAGAAAAACGGGCTTTACTCGACCGTCCGGACTCTGAATTGGACAAATTTTATATCCAGAAGCATCGCCTCGAAATTCCCCACAACTTTTGCAACTAGATTTTTTCTGTTTGACGTCGTCTTCAGGCCGGTACGTGACCATCTTTAAAAAACGTTCTCAGACAGATTTCAGGAAAGTCAGAGTCCTACTCCAATACGACTCCTTTTGCGTTTTTGTCAATTTCCAAGTAATTCCTACACGATAAAGTGTAAAACAAGAACATTGTGCACTTTTGCAACCATTAGTAGGTTAGTCCAAATATGATCAAAAGTATATGGAAGTGCATAAATATCATAGCAATATCACACAAAAAGGGCATGGAGCAAGCAGAAATTATAGATACGTTTTGGACGTATCAACATCCCCAAGCTTAATTCCTGCTCGTCCTCGAGTAGGTAAATGATAACAAGCATAATATCTGTGGTGACATGCTATTAACCATGTAAGAACTTTTCACAGTCACATGACAAGTGCTTACTGAGACAATGAATCTGTAGTAATTAAGTTGCCTCATGAGAAAATCACAAAGAACTGAAAGTTCTACAATATGATACTGAAACACTCAATAGATTTGTAGTGAGCATGGTGTGCAAATATGACAAAGTGATATCTCACTTGCCCCCTTTAGTGAAGCAAAACATAAATGCAGGGGCACCTCCAAAGTTTAAGTGACGACTAGATACAATGATTTCAGAATAAACGATATCATAATCATGCAAAAGACAATGGTACTTTGGGACAATGCACATTACACTCAGAATGACAATCATGCTCTCAATAGTTGGTGCTTTAAAGAAAGAAGGTGGATACTCTCGAACCGTGGCTTTTGTTGGCAAGGTTGAAAACCCGTGGTCGGAAACAAAAACTAAACATGTACCAGAGCTCTTGGTTTCAAAAAACAGAGGTAATAGTTATTTTTTAGAATATGCATATTTTGTCAACGAATGCTAGCAGATAACTCAATCACTTCTTGAGCTGAACAAGTTTCGAGGAACGGCTCCCGAATGAGGACGATCACATCCTCTTAATCTCCTTTGTTTATCACTGCCAAAGTTTTCTGATTTCTCATGAACAAAGCGTGAAGGAGGGTTTGTTTGTTGTATAATTTTTTAATGAGCCGGGCGCACTCTATGGCAGTTCCTTCTCGTATTATGGGTTTGCACATTAGACATGCAATCCCGGGGTGAAGCTTGTCCAACTTAAAAAGATCATGAATTAACTACTACTTCCTCATGAGCTAAAACAGAGGCACAAAAGAGAAATGCTTTTTTGAATAATTTCGAGATGGTACATGAAAGTCTTCGTTAGGAATGGCAGGTAAATACCATGTATAGGAAGGTATGGTGGACTCATATGGCATAACTGGTTTAAAGGATTTTGGATGCACAAGCAGTCAGTCCGCTTAGTACAGGCGAAGGTTAGCAATAGACTGGGAGCGACCAACTAAAAGAGCAATGACGGTCATAATCATGGAGAGCGACAAAGCAACATTGAATTAGGCATGGAAGTTATATCGCTACTCAGAAATTAAAGATCATCAAGGCTTGATAGACTTTCTTTACAGTCTTAAATATGCGTGAGCATATGCCAAGTCAATCAAAATAAATTCTTGGAGGAAGATACCACTAAACCATACCACATCATAGGCAAACAAATCATGTTGGTACTTCAATAACACATTGAGAACCCCCCGGCTATTTGAGACTAACCACAAGAAAACATGAACTACTAAGCACCATTATGCACATAGCATTTTTATCATAGACATATCGACCAGTGCAACAGAAGCCAACTCTCTTAACAAGATAAGCATGATAACTAAAGAGAGTTCCAGCGACCAACTAAACAAAAGCTCTTTAAAAAGATAAACATGAAAACTAAGAGCTGAACATGATAGTAGCTATTGAAAGACAAAGAACACACACAGCAAGGATAGACATGAAAATTCTATGTTATGTTCTAGGTTGAAGTGGAGCGTGTTTCTCTCCCACACAAAGAAAGATGGGTTCCAACTCGTTATGAACAACAAGCAAAGCTAAAGAAAACTAAAAAGGAAACTAAAAGAAAGACGCTCCAAGCATAGCACATAACACATGAAGTGATAAAAATATAGTGGAACGAAAGACGAACTGATAATTGTTGACGGAGAAGGGGATGCACGGGGGCATCCCCAAGCTTAGACGCTTGAGTCTTCTTGAATATTTCTTGGGGGTGCATGGGGGCATCCCCAAGCTTGAGCGTTTGACACTCCTGAATCTTTTTATCATCTTCCCTCGCACACTTGAAAACCCCCTTAATACATAACTGATCATAATCTGATTAGCGAGGTTAGTACCCATAATAAAATAATTTTTCCTTGCTGGAAATAAGGATATTCTTGAAGGTCTACTGTTTCTCAAGATTGCGAAAAGGTTTTTGCAAAGAAAAAGCAAGCTCAAGGTTTGCAAAATGAAGGAAAGGCAAAACAGGACAGAATCTATGAAAAACAGACCAGCAGGTAGTAAATGATTTTTTCGGGGCACTTCTGCAACTCAAATCAAAAAACTCAGAACAGACGCCCGAAAGCCAATTTTATAGAGCACGCTGTCGAAACAATTCAGACCAAAAAGATGATCTGGTGATTTTATACGAATTTTTCTGTCCAAGGACAGAATCTGTTTCCTGGACAACACGTCACAACTTTTGAACTTTCTTGCAATCAGAGGCTACACTTGGCACAAAGCTGAAAAGTAAAGATACAATGATGATGCTACTGTAGTAACAACATCAAGACACAACAAAAGCAAAATAAAATTTTATTCATTGTGGGCTGCCTCCCAAAAAGCGCTTTCTTTTATGCCTTTAAGCTAGGCATAAGACTTTAATGATGCTCTCGTAGGAATAAGAGTTGAAGAACAAAATAGAGCATCAAGAAGCAAATAGCAAACACATTTAAGCCTAACATGCTTCCTATGCATAGGAATATTGCAATAGAATAATTCATTGAAGCACAAAGCAATAAGCATAGGAAGACAAAACAAGTGCAGCTTCAAAACCTTCAACATAAAGAGAGGGAACTTGATATTATTGAAATATCTATAAGCATATGTTCCCTTCTCATAATAATTTTCAGTGGGATCACGAATAAACTCAACAATATAAGCATCACATAAAGCATTGTTACCATGATCCACATGCAAAAAGGTACTCTTACTCTCCACATAAGCATCTTTGGGGAGCCCATGGTTAGGACTTTTTAGCATTAACGTTTTCAGTCTACCCAAGCTTGAGCTACGCTCTCTCCGTCACGAGACCTAAAGTTATAGATATAGTTCCTGTCTCGATGAATTTCATAAAGAGGATAAAACTTAGTATAAAAGAGAGACATAAGCTCTTGCCAATCAAGCAAGTGCGCGTTATCGAGAAGCTTATACCAATCTGAAGCTTTATCTATAAGTGATACGGCGAACAATTTCCTCATGACAAACTCCCTTGATACACCTGCAAGCTTAAATAATGAACATAATTGTGACAGATATAGCAAGTGTTCACCGGGATGTCTGTCTCCTGCATAACGATTAGCCAAAACATAATCGATAATACCAGCTGGTATTTTATAGGGCACAATTTCAGTAGGGGGAGGAGCAACCACCACAGGTGTGGGGCGTCTTCCCACAAGCAACGATCCAATAGCAAGGTTGTCCATAAGCATAACTAGTGAAATAAAAACAAGAAAAAAAGATTTAATTGCAAGATCTAAAGATATACCTTCAAGCACTCACTTCCCCGGCAACGGCGCTAGAAATAGCTTGATGTCTACACACGCTTCTACTTTTGTAGACTATGTTGGGCCTCCAAGCGCAGTGGTTTGTAGGACAGCAGCAATTTCCCTCAAGTGGATGACCTAAGGTTTATCGAACTTAGGGAAGTAGAGGTTGAAGATGGTCTCTCTCAAGCAACCCTGCAACTAAGATACAAGAAGTCTCTTGTGTCCCCAACACACCTAATACACTTGTTAGATGTATAGGTGCACTAGTTCGGCGAAGAGATGTTAAATGGCAAGTGATATGGATGGCAAAACAAAGTAATATAAATCTGTTATAAAAAGTGCAGCAAGCAAACAAGTGGTAAACGTGAGCACAAATGGTATTGCAATGGTGGAAACAAGGCCTAGGGTTCATACTTTCACTAGTGGCAACTCCCAACAACATTAACATAATCGAATCACATGATATTTCCCATAAAACATTCAATGGAGACGCACCCGGAGGTCATTCTTTCGTGGTCAAGAGAGGACGAGAATTATGTAGGGCTACAAAAGCACACCTCAAAGTTCGTAGTTCTCAATCTAAGGATTTCCCAATGTCACCGCGGCCATCCAAAGAGAGTCCCATAATCACCACAACATATCTAAAGGATAGTCAAAGACAAGCACCAAGAGACTCTCAATCTTCAATCAACACACAAGAGAGGAAATCACTCATGAAAATATTTTTCTAATCCATGTCCAATTTACCGCTGTCACCTTGGTCTCGGGGATTATACTAGATAAAGACAAGTGAATACATCAATCCAATACATAGAGGAAGGGGAAATATCATGAGATCACCCTAGATTAACATAGCCTATGATCACAACGAAGATCACATCATGGGAGAGAGAGATAACCACATAGCTACACGTACGAGCCCTCGGCCTCGGAGGAAATTACTCACGCATGGACATGGTGAGGAGGAGGTTGATGATGGTGTTGATGGAGAGGTGCAGCCCCGCGAGGAGGAGACGGCCGACGGCAGCCACGGAGGCGGCGGCGGCGGCCCTAGGGGCGGCGGCGGCCCTCGGGGCGGCGGCGGCCCTAGGGGGCAGCTGCTCCTTGGCCCCCCTTCTTCCTTGTGGATGGTGCTGCAATGGTGCTGGTCCTCCCCTCCAAGACGGCGGCTCGGGAGGAGGAAAATTCGTGGCCCTTGGTGACCTAAGTTTCCTCTCTTTATATAGACTCTCGGATTCCTGTCATCAGATTTTGGGCCTCAGTAAAACAGGCTTTACTCGGCCGTCCGGACTCCGATTTGGACGAATTTTATATCCAGAAGCATCGCCTCGAAATTCCCCACAACTTTCGCAACTAGTTTTTTTCTGTTTGACGTCGTCTTCGGGCCGGAACGTGACCATCTTTAAAAAACGTCCTCAGACAGATTTCAGGAAAGTCAGAGTTCTACTCCATTACGACTCCTTTTGCGTTTTTGTCAATTTCCAAGTAATTCCTACACAATAAAGTGTAAAACAAGAACATTGTGCACTTTTGCAACCATTAGTAGGTTAGTCCAAATATGATCAAAAGTGTATGGAAGTGCATAAATATCATAGCAATATCACACAAAAAGGGCATAGAGCAAGCAGAAATTATAGATACGTTTTGGACGTATCAACATCCCCAAGCTTAATTCCTGCTCGTCCTCGAGTAGGTAAATGATAACAAGCATAATTTCTGTGGTGACATGTTATTTACCATATAAGAACTTTTCACAGTCACATGACAAGTGCTTACTGAGACAATGAATCTGTAGTAATTAAGTTGCCTCTTGAGAAAATCACAAAGAACTGAAAGTTTTACAATATGATACTGAAACACTCAATAGATTTATAGTGAGCATGGTGTGCAAATATGACAAAGTGATATCTCGCTTGCCCCCTTTAGTGAAGCAAAACATAAATGCAGGGGCACCTCCAAAGTTTAAGTGACGACTAGATACAATGATTTCAGAATAAACGATATCATAATCATGCAAAAGACAATGGTACTTTGGGACAATGCACATTACACTCAGAATGACAATCATGCTCTAAATAGTTGGTGCTTTAAAGAAAGAAGGTGGAGACTCTCGAACCGTGGCTTTTGTTGACAAGGTTGAAAACCCGTGGTCGGAAACAAAAACTAAACATGTACCAGAGCTCTTGGTTTTAAAAACAGAGGTAATAGTTATTTTTTAGAATATGCATATTTTGTCAACGAATGCTAGCAGATAACTCATTCACTTCTTGAGCTGGACAAGTTTCGAGGAATGGCTCCCGAATGAGGACGCTCACATCCTCTTAATCTCCTTTGTTTATCACTGTCAAAGTTTTCTGATTTCTCATGAACAAAGCGTGAAGGAGGGTTTGTTTGTTGTATAATTTTTTAATGAGCCGGGCGCACTCTATGCCAGTTCCTTCTCGTATTATGGGTTTGCACATTAGACATGCAATCCCGGGGTGAAGCTTGTCCAACTTAAAAAGATCATGAATTAACTACTACTTCCTCATGAGCTAAAACAGAGGCACAAGAGAGAAATGCTTTTTTGAATAATTTCGAGATAGTACATTAAAGTCTTTGTTAGGAATGGCAGGTAAATACCATGTATAGGAAGGTATGGTGGACTCATATGGCATAACTAGTTTAAAGGATTTTGGATGCACAAGCAGTCAGTCCGCTTAGTACAGGCGAAGGTTAGCAATAGACTGGGAGCGACCAACTAAAAGAGCAATGACGGTCATAATCATGCAGAGCGACAAAGCAACATTGAATCAGGCATGGAAGTTATATCGCTACTCAGAAATTAAAGATCGTCAAGGCTTGATAGACTTTCTTTACAGTCTTAAATATGCGTGAGCATATGCCAAGTCAATCAAAATAAATTCTTGGAGGAAGATACCACTAAACCATACCACATCATAGGCAAACAAATCATGTTGGTACTTCTATAACACATTGAGAACCCCCCAGCTATTTGAGACTAACCACAAGAAAACATGAACTACTAAGCACCATTATGCACATAGCATTTTTATCATAGACATATCGACCAGTGCAACAGAAGCCAACTCTCTTAACAAGATAAGCATGATAACTAAAGAGAGTTCCAGCGACCAACTAAACAAAAGCTCTTTAAAAAGATAAACAAGAAAACTAAGAGCTGAACATGATAGTAGCTATTGAAAGACAAAGAACACACACAGCAAGGATAGACATGAAAATTCTATGTTATGTTCTAGGTTGAAGTGGAGCGTGTTTCTCTCCCACACAAAGAAAGATGGGTTCCAACTCGTTATGAACAGCAAACAAAGCTAAAGAAAACTAAAAAGGAAACTAAAAGCAAGACGCTCCAAGCATAGCACATAACACATGAAGTAATAAAAATATAATGGAACGAAAGACGAACTGATAATTGTTGATGGAGAAGGGGATGCACGGGGGGGTGCATGGGGGCATCCCCAAGCTTGAGCGTTTGACACTCCTGAATCTTTTTATCATCTTCCCTCGCACACTTGAAAACTCCCTTCATACATAACTCATCATAATCTGGTTAGCGAGGTTAGTACCCATAATAAAATATTTTTTCCTTGCTGGAAATAAGGATATTCTTGAAGGTCTACTGTTTTTCAAGATTGCCAAAAGGTTTTTGCAAAGAAAAAGCAAGCTCAAGGTTTGCAAAATGAAGGAAAGGCAAAACATGACAGAATCTGTGAAAAACAGACCAGCAGGTAGTAAATGATTTTTTCGGGGCACTTCTGCAACTCAAATCAAAAAACTCAGAACAGACGCCCAAAATCCAATTGTATAGAGAACGTTGTCGAACAAATTCAGACAAAAAAGATGATCTGGTGATTTTATACGAATTTTTCTGTCCAAGGACAGAATCTGTTTCCTGGACAGCACGTCACAACTTTTGAACTTTCTTGCAATCAGAGGCTACACTTGACACAAAGCTGAAAAGTAAAGATACAATGATGATGCTACTGTAGTAACAACATCAAGACACAACAAAAGCAAAATAAAATTTTATTCATTGTGGGCTGCCTCCCAAAAGCGCTTTCTTTTATGCCTTTAAGCTAGGCATAAGACTTTAATGATGCTCTCGTAGGAATAAGAGTTAAAGTACAAAAGAGAGCATCAAGAAGCAAATACCAAACACATTTAAGCCTAACATGCTTCCTATGC
This sequence comes from Secale cereale, assembly GCA_902687465.1. Classification (NCBI taxonomy): domain Eukaryota; kingdom Viridiplantae; phylum Streptophyta; class Magnoliopsida; order Poales; family Poaceae; genus Secale; species Secale cereale. Next base: position 872,669,534 of record LR738711.1, on the reverse strand, counting down.
ATAGGAATATTGCAATAGAATAATTCATTGAAGCACAAAGCAATAAGCATAGGAAGACAAAACAAGTGCAGCTTCAAAACCTTCAACATAAAGAGAGGGAACTTGATATTATTGAAATATCTATAAGCATATGTTCCCTTATCATAATAATTTTCAGTGGTATCACGAATAAACTCAACAATATAAGCATCACATAAAGCATTGTTACCATGATCCACATGCAAAAAGGTACTCTTACTCTCCACATAAGCATCTTTGGGGAGCCCATGGTTAGGACTTTTTAGCATTAATGTTTTCAGTCTCCCCCCAAGCTTGAGCTACGCTCTCTCCGTCACGAGACCTAAAGTTATAGATATAGTTCCTGTCTCGATGAATTTCATAAAGAGGTTAAAACTTAGTATAAAAGAGAGACATAAGCTCTTGCCAATCAAGCAAGTGCGCGTTATCGAGAAGCTTATACCAATCTGAAGCTTTATCTATAAGTGATACGGCGAACAATTTCCTCATGACAAACTCTCTTGATACACCTGCAAGCTTAAATAATGAACATAATTGTGACAGATATAGCAAGTGTTCACCGGAATGTCTGTCTCCTGCATAACGATTAGCCAAAACATAATCGATAATACCAGCTGGTATTTTATAGGGCACAATTTCAGTAGGGGGAGGAGCAACCACCACAGGTGTGGGGCGTCTTCCCACAAGCAACGATCCAATAGCAAGGTTGTCCATAAACATAACTAGTGAAATAAAAACAAGAAACAAAAAGATTTAATTGCAAGATCTAAAGATATACCTTCAAGCACTCACTTCCCCGGCAACGGCGCCAGAAATAGCTTGATGTCTACACACGCTTCTACTCTTGTAGACTATGTTGGGCCTCCAAGCGCAAAGGTTTGTAGGACAGCAGCAATTTCCCTCAAGTGGATGACCTAAGGTTTATCGAACTCAGGGAAGTAGAGGTTGAAGATGGTCTCTCTCAAGCAACCCTGCAACTAAGATACAAGAAGTCTCTTGTGTCCCCAACACACCTAATACACTTGTTAGATGTATAGGTGCACTAGTTCAGCGAAGAGATGTTAAATGACGAGTGATATGGATGGCAAAACAAAGTAATATAAATCTGTAATAAAAAGTGCAGCAAGCAAACAAGTGGTAAACGTGAGCACAAATGGTATTGCAATGGTGGAAACAAGGCCTAGGGTTCATACTTTCACTAGTGGCAACTCCCAACAACATTAACATAATCGAATCACATGATATTTCCCATAAAACATGCAATGGAGACGCACCCGGAGGTCATTCCTTCGTGGTCAAGAGAGGACGAGAATTATGTAGGGCTACAAAAGCACACCTCAAAGTTCGTAGTTCTCAATCTAAGGATTTCCCAATGTCACCGCGGCCATCCAAAGAGAGTCCCACAATCACCACAACATATCTAAAGGATAGTCAAAGACAAGCACTAAGAGACTCTCAATCTTCAATCAACACACAAGAGAGGAAATCACTCATGAAAATATTTTTCTAATCCATGTCCAATAGACCGCTGTCACCTTGGTCTCGGGGATTATACTAGATAAAGACAAGTGAATACATCAATCCAATACATAGAGGAAGGGGAAATATCAAGGGATCACCCTAGATTTACATAGCCTATGATCACAATGAAGATCACATCATGGGAGAGAGAGATAACCACATAGCGACACGTACGAGCCCTCTGCCCCGGAGGAAACTACTCACGCATGGACATGGTGAGGAGGAGGTTGATGATGGTGTTGATGGAGAGGTGCAGCCCCGCGAGGAGGAGACGGCCGACGGCAGCCACGGAGGCGGCGGCGGCGGCCCTTGGGGGCGCGGCGGCGGCGGCGGCCCTAGGGGGCGGCGGCGGCCCTATGGGGTAGCGGTTCCTTGGCCCCCCTTCTTCCTTGTGGATGGTGCTGCAATGGTGCTGGTCCTCCCCTTCAAGACGGCGGCTCGGGAAGAGGAAAATTCATGGCCCTTGGTGACCTAGGTTTACTCTCTTTATATAGACTCTCGGATTCCCGTCATCACATTTTGGGCCTCAGTAAAACGGGTTTTACTCGGCCGTCCGGACTCCGATTTGGACGAATTTTATATCCAGAAGTATCGCCTCGAAATTACCCACAACTTTTGCAACTAGATTTTTTCCGTTTGACGTCGTCTTCGGGCCGGAACGTGACCATCTTTAAAAAACGTTCTCAGACAGATTTCGGAAAAGTCAGAGTCCTACTCCAATACGACTCCTTTTGCGTTTTTGTCAATTTCCAAGTAATTCCTACACAATAAAGTGTAAAACAAGAACATTGTGCACTTTTGCAACCATTAGTAGGTTAGTCCAAATATGATCAAAAGTGTATGGAAGTGCATAAATATCATAGCAATATCACACAAAAAGGGCATGGAGCAAGCAGAAATTATAGATACGTTTTGGACGTATCAAGATGCACTCCAGTATGCTCGTTGCTAGATGACTCCTTAGATTGATCTTGGTGAAAGCGTAGAATTTTTTTGAATTCTGCTACGTTCCCCAACAATAAGAGGGGGCTTGAGAAAAAGCGTAACTTAGCCAAACAATGGTTTGCTAGATGGGTAGTTACAGGTTTCATGGCCAGGTGGGGGCTGACATGCAAAAGGATAGGTATCGCGACAAAGCAATAGAGCGAGGCATCTAGCATAGCAACAATAGAGGTGATATCAAGGAATGGTTATATTGCCTGGTAAGTCTTCGGTCTAATCGGGACCTTGCTCTTCGTAATCGTACTCAGCGGCTGTCTCGACCTCGGATTCGAACTCGTCTCCCGGTGCTACCCGACATAAACAAGCATCCAAATAAACACACTTGTCAAGACAAGAACACATGATATGTAAGAGAGATGCAAGTATGATGCTACAGAGCTACTGGTAAGGAAGGAGATGAAGCCAGGAAGGACATGTGAAAACATGATGGATGTGGGCAAGATCTTGGCAAACTAAGCATGCCACTGGATAGATTGAAAGATTTCGGTCGAAATTGATATAAAGATCATCGGAATCGGATGCACGATTTTCAAATGGCAAGCAAAACAAGATGCATTGCAAAACTGAAGTTAACAGCAACATCGCATTGTTGGAGCAAGGTTTAATTATGATACATGACCTAAACATGACGACAAAAGGCATGGATGTGAAGTAGACATGATTCTCAACATAAATGCACTCATAGCAAACCCAAAAACTTACCAGAATACAACTAAACTAGCATGGCAAGATTCAATAAGTTAACAGGTTTTCAGACTTAGTGAAAATTACTGGACATGCAACCAGGAATACATAATATACTTCCAATTCATCGAAAGAAACAATTCATTCCATGCAAGGGTTGATTAACATGAGCTTTGACAAAATGAATGTTCTATTAACAGGCTGACAGTTTAGATTTCAAGCATTTTGAGAGCAAGATAACAACAAGCTACATCAGGGCATATATGCAAACAAAGGCATGGATTGATAGACAAATACATGGACATCATGACATGCTCATTGGTTATTCCAAAACATGCATGGAAAAGATTGTGGCATCAAGTTTACATGGCAATATGTTATACCAGATTCCAGACTTAGCAGTTTTCACCAAGTGTCAAAACAACAACAATGACATGGCAAGTTTACAAGCTTGTTAAAGTCACCACAGGGCATATCATGAAAAACCAATTACACCACTTCAAAGATAACATGATTATGCTCCTAAAACATTTTGACATGTGGCTCAAATGAAAATCATACAAAATGCCACGAAAAAGACAAAACAAGTAATAACAATGTCAGCATCTTAACAGCAACAAGCACTTTTGTAACAGGGATAACCATGGCATATTGCAACCTAACATGTATGCAAATGCATCCATCTTAAAGAGCATCACAAGAAGAACATTTTGACATATCATACACTCCATTTGGACCAACATGCACAAAGATACGACCTCACAAACATGCTAACATATTGTTGACAGACAACTATAGCTGACCAGTAACATCACATAGCAGTTTGGCAACGAAGATTAAGACATCAAGATGAACCCTAACATGCATGCAAATGATATCAACATGTAGAGAACTCTGAGACGAACAAATCCATATATCATATGCGCGATTCGGAGCTACATACACAAAGATATGACATGATAAAGAGGGGCACATAATGTTAGATTCCAGGGACTTCGAGAAAATAATCTAGTTCCCAACTGGTTCCCGACTCCAGCACACTTATATATACAGAAACCTGTAGAAAATAACCTAGATCGGGAGTTCCGCCGCTGCAAGCCTCTGGAGCCACCAAAAACCAATCTAGACCCGTTCTGGCACACTGCCGGAGGGGGAATTCCTCTCCGGTGGCCATCTTCATCATCCCAGCGCTCTCCATGATGAGGGAGGAGTAGTTCACCCACGGGGCTGAGGGTATGTATCAGTAGCTATGTGTTTGATCTCTCTCTCTCTCTCATGTTCTGCTACTTCTCGAGCTTGCGTTGTATTCCCTTGAATAGGAAAGGGAGATGCAGCACAGTAGCGTAAGTATTTCCCTCAGTTTTTGAGAACCAAGGTATCAATCCAGTAGGAGACCACGCGCCAGTCCCTCACACATGCACAAACAAATAAGAGCTTCGCAGCCAACGCGATAACGGGTTGTCAATCCCTTTACTATCACTTACAAAAGTGAGATCTAATAGAGATGATAGTTTATATTTTTGGTATTTTTAGTTTATAAGAACAGAAAAGATAAGCAATAAAATTAAAGTAGATGTAGATTGATATGTTGAGAATAGACCCGGGGGCCATAGTGTTCTCTAGTGGCTTCTCTCATGATAGCGATATTCTACGGCGGGTAAACAAATTACTGTCGAGCAATTGATAGAAAAGCGAATAATTATGAGACTATCTAGGCATGATCATTGTACATAGGCATCACGTCCGAGACAAGTAGACCGACTCCTGCCTGCATCTACTACTATTACTCCACACATCGACCGCTATCCAGCATGCATCTAGTGTATCGAGTTCATAAGAACAGAGTAACGCCTTAAGCAAGATGACATGATGTAGAGGGATAAACTCAAGCAATATGATATAAACCCCATATTTTTATCCTCGATGGAAACAATACAATGCATGCCTTGCTGCCCCTACTGTCACTGGGAAAGGACACCGCAATATTGAACCCAAAGCCAAGCACTTCTCCCATTGCAAGAACTGTAGATCTAGTAGGCCAAACCAAACCAATAATTCGAAGAGACTTGCAAGGATATTATGAGCACACATAAAAAGTTCAGAGAAGAACCAAATTTCTCTCATAGATAATCTTGATCATAAACTCAAAATTCATCGGATCTCGACAAACACACCGCAAAAAGAGATTACATCGAATAGATCTCCTCGAAGACCGAGCAGAACTTTGTATTTAGATCCAGAGAGAGAGAGAGAAGAAGCCATCTAGATACTAGCTATGGACCTGAAGGTCTGTGGTAAACAACTCACAACTCATGGTGAGGGTGATGATGATGATGAAGAAGACCTCCGTGATGGACCCCCCTCCGGTGGAGCTCCGGAACAGGCTCCAAGATGGGATCTCACGGGAACAGAAGGTTATGGCGGTGGAATTAGGGTTTTCTCTCTATTCACGGAGGTTTTGGGGTACGTAGACTTATATAGGAAGAAGGAGGACACCGGGAGACGCTCGAGGGGGCCACGAGGCAGGGGGTGCGCCTTGGGAAGGGGGGCTCGCCCCCCACCCTCGTGGGCCACCTCTTGATCCCTTAACGTGGTTCTCAAGCTCAGTGTGCGTGATTTTCTCCAAAAATATCTCTCACGAAGGTTTCATTCCGTTTGGACTCCGTTTGATATTCTGTTTCTACAAAACCCTGAAACAGGCAAAAAACAGCAATCTGTACTGGGCCTTTGGGTTAGTAGGTTAATCCCAAAAAAACTAAATTGGTAAATTTTTACAATTTGTCTACCAATCAGCAGCAAGAAGAATCAACTAAAAAGTACGCTCCAGTAAAATCTCACGACTACTTTAGCGAGCGCTAACGATTCTGTTTTTCACAGCAAGATCATATAAACTTCACACAAGTCTTCTTAAAGGTTCTACTTGGCACAAAAACTAAACAAAACATGAAACCACATCTAATTAGAGGCTAGATGCAATATTTATTCCCTAACAGCAACAAAAAAACATAAAATTTGGTTGCCTCCCAACAAGCGCTATCATTTTACGCCCCTAGCTAGGCACGAGACAAGATAGATCTAGGTATTGCCATCTTTGGAAGGCAATCCATAAGTGGCTCTCATGATAGATTCATATAGTAATTTGATTTTCTTTCTAGGAAAGTGTTCCATGCCTTTCCTTAACCGAAATTGGAATCTATTATTTCCTTCCTTCATATCAATAATTGCACCAATGGTTCTAAGGAAAGGTCTACCAAGAATAATAGGACATGAACGATTGCTATCTATATCAAGAACAATGAAATCTACGGGCACATAATTCCTATTGGCAACAATAAGACAATCATTAATTCTTCCCATAGGTTTCTTAATAGTGGAATCCGCAAGATGCAAATTTAAAGAACAATCATCAAGCTCGTGGAACCCTAGCATATCACACAAAGTTTTTGGGATAGTGGAGACACTTGCACCCAAATCACACAAAGCATAGCATTCCTGATCTTTTATTTTTACTTTTATAGTAGGTTCCCACTCATCATAAAGCTTTCTAGGTATAGAAACTTCCAACTCATGTTCTTCTTCATAAGATTGCATCAAAGCATAAACTATATGTTTAGTGAAAGCTTTATTTTGACTATAGGCATGCGGAGAATTTAGCACAGATTGTAACAATGAAATGCAATCAATCAAAGAGCAATTATCATAATAGAATCCCTTGAAATCCAAAGTAGTGGGTTCATCACTATGCAAAGTTTTAATCTCTTCGTTCCCACTTTTAGCAATTTTAGCATCAAGATCTAAAAACTCTGAATCATTGGGACACCTTAAGGCACAATCATCTCCAATCCTATTTTCATCAAGATTAATTCTAGAAAACAAGGATCTAATAGGAGACACATCAATAACTTTCAGATCTTCATCTTTATTTTCATGCTATTCGGGTTTATCAGCCATCTTATTAATCAAGGTGGACTGTTTATCCGAAATTTGGGCAATTAAGTTCTCAAGATGAGCAAACTGAGATTTCAAGCCATAAAATTCCATAGACATATCATCAAGGTCTTTATTCATATACTCCATAAACATTTTATGTTCTTTAAGCTCACTTCTAAAGAAGTCATTATGCTCAAATTGTATAGTCATAAAATGTCTAACATTGTTCTCAATCTCCTCGAGCCTCTTGAGGTGAGGGTCAACACTAGTAGGGAGAGCCATAGTGACAAGCAAGCAATCCAACACACAAGCAGACAAGAAGCAAGCGAACGATAAATAGACGGCGGAAGAAGGGCAAATAAAACGGCAAGCGTGAAGTGGGGGAGAGGAAAACGAGAGGCAAATAATGTAATGCGAAGGATAAGGGTTTGTGATAGGTACTTGGTATATGACTTTTGCATCAGCCTCCCCAGCAATGGGGCCAGAAATTCTTCTTGCTACCTCTTGAGCTTGCGTTGTATTCCCTCGAAGAGGAAAGGGAGATGCAGCAAAGTAGCGTAAGTATTTCCCTCCGTTTTTGAGAACTAAGGTATCAATCCAGTAGGAGACCACGCGTGAGTCCCTCGCACCTGCACAAACAAATAAGAACTTCGCAGCCAATGAGATAAGGGGTTGTCAATCCCTTTATGGTCACTTACGAGAGTGAGATCTGAAAGAGATGATAGTTGATATTTTTGGGATTTTCGGTTTAATAAAACAGCAAATAAAAGCGGTAAAAGTAAAGTAGATGTAGATTGATATGTTGAGAATAGACCCGGGGGGATAGTTTTCTCTAGTGGCTTCTCTCATGATAGCGATATTCTACGGCGGGTAAACAAATTACTGTCGAGCAACTGATAGAAAAGCGAATAATTATGAGATTACCTAGGCATGATCATTGTATATAGGCATCACGTCCGAGACAAGTCGACCGACTCCTGCCTGCATCTACTACTATTACTCCACACATTGACCGCTATCCAGCATGCATCTAGTGTATTGAGTTCATAAGAACAGAGTAACTCCTTAAGCAAGATGACATGATGTAGAGGAATAAACTCAAGCAATATGATGTAAACCCCATCTTTTTATCCTCGATGGCAACAATACAATACGTGCCTTGCTGCCCCTACTGTCACTGGGAAAGGACACCACAAGATTGAACCCAAAGCCAAGCACTTCTCCCACTGCAAGAACTATAGATCTAGTAGGCCAAACCAAACCAATAATTCGAAGAGATTTGCAAGGATATTATGAGCACACATTAAAAGTTTAGAGAAGAACCAAATATCTTTCATAGATAACCTTGATCATAAACTCACAAATCATCGGATCTTGACAAACACACCGCAAAAAGAGATTACATCGAATTGATCTCCTCGAAGACTGAGGAGAACTTTGTATTGAGATCCAGAGAGAGAGCAGAAGCCATCTAGATACTAGCTATGGACCCGAAGGTCTGTGGTAAACTACTCACAACTCAAGGTGAGGGCGATGATGATGATGATGAAGGCCTCCGTGATGGATCCCCCGCCCGGAACAGGCTCCAAGATGGGATCTCCACGAGAACAAAAGCTACGGTGGTGGAATTAGGGTTTTCTCTCTACGTATGGAGTTTCTGGGGTCCGTGGATATATATATAAGAAGAAGGAGGGCACCGGGGGCCACACGAGGAAGCCTCGAGGTAGGGGGGCGCGCCCCCCACCCTCGAGAGCAGCCCCTCTGTCCCCTGACTTGGTCCTGAAGTTTCCTGTGCATCATTTTCTCCAAAAATATCTATCGCGAAGGTTTCATTCCGTTTGGACTCTGTTTGATATTCCTTTTCTGCAAAACCCTGAAATAGGCAAAAAACAACAATCTGGACTGGGCCTTTGGGTTAGTAGGTTAGTCCCAAAAATGATATAAAAGTTAATGATAAAGCCCATTAAACATCCAAGACTTCATAAATAATAGCATGGAACAATCAAAAATTATAGATACGTTGCAGACGTATCAGGCGCGCCCCCACCCTCGTGGGCCACCCATTGATCCCCTGACATGGTTCTCAAGTTCCGTGTGCGTGATTTTCTCCAAAAATATCTCTCGCGAAGGTTTCATTCCGTTTGGACTCCGTTTGATATTCTTTTTCTGTAAAACCCTGAAACAGGCAAAAAACAGTAATCTGGACTGGGCCTTTGGGTTAGTAGGTTAGTCCCAAAAATGATATAAAAGTGAATGATAAAGCCCATTAAACATCCAAGACTTCATAAATAATAGCATTGAATAATCAAAAATTATAGATACGTTGGAGACGTATCATTTTCTTGAGATGGCACGATCTTGATGTATCGCGAACTTTGCTACTATAGTTGGATCTTATGATGTTCCCCCCCCCTCTACTTTCTTGTGATGAATTGAGTTTTACCTTTGAATTTATCTTATTGGATTGAGTCTGTAAGGATTTGAGAACACTTCATGTATGTCTTGCATGTGCTTATCTGTGGTGACAATGGGATATCACGTGATCTACATGATGTATGTTTTTGTGATCAACTTGCTGATACGTCCAAAACGTATCTATAATTTCTTCTTGCTCCATGCCTCTTTTGGGTGATATTGCTATGATATTTATACACTTCCATACACTTTTGATCATATTTGGACTAACCTATTAACTCAGTGCACCCCAGTGCCAGTTTCTGTTTTCTGCTGTTTTTGTATTTCAGGTTTTCCCATTACGAAAACTGCCAGAAAAATCCCGGAAAAATTATATAAAAAATCAGCGTTCTAGAAGCTTCTCGGCAGCCGAAGTAGGGCCGGAGGGGGGCCACCAGGGCTCCAGGCGCCCTGGTGGCGCGGCCCCCCTCCTGGCCGCGCCGGGGGGGGCCTGAGCCCCCCAGGCCTCCGCTGATGCCCCCCTTTGGCATATATTTAACACGCGTCCCGAAACCCTCAAGAGGGGAACCCTTTTTCGCGATCTCATCTCTGTTCCGCCGCCACCGCCGCGCTTCCAAGATCGGGAGCACCAGGAGAACTCTTCCCGGCACCCTGCCGGAAGGGAGGATCACCACCGGGAGCCTCTCCACCACCATGGACGCCTCGAGGATGAGTTGTGAGTAGTCTCCCTTGGACCATGGGTCCATGACCAGTAGCTATGTGATGTTCTCCTCCCCTTCTTGTGCTTCACTAATTAGACCTCGTGAGCTGCCCTACATGATCGAGGCACATATGTAATCCTTATGCTGTTGCTATGTTGAGTTTGCTGGGATGCGATGGATTGTGAGATTATGTTCAGATTGTGTTTGAGTAATATATTTGATTTACCTCTTTTATATTTATGTTCGTAAGTAATTCTTGCATGTTCTCTGTTGCTATTTATTGCTTTGGCCAAGTAGTAGGTAGTGACTCCAAGAGGGAACGTTATGCTTGATTGTGGGTTCATGCCCCTCGATGACTAGCTTGAGTGACAGAAACATGAGTCTAGGGGATGTGATGTTGCCACAAGGGGGAAAACAACGGTGCTTGTGCCCGCGGGTGCAAGGATTGTTTACTTTACGCAAAGTTCTTTTAATGCAGTTGTCTATTGCTTTGAGTTTACACTATGGGTGGGACTCGCAACTTAATACCAGCGAGATGTTCTGGATAGATATCTCAAGGTGGATGATTAGTAGTAGATGCAGATGGATTTCGGTCTACTTGCCTTCGCGTACCGCCCATGCTTTGAACCTCTACCTTTCTTGAAACATAGTTAGCATTGGTTTGTGCACATAATTCTGTCAATTGCCCAGCTGTAATTCGTTCACCTCACATAGCTGTTTTATCGTCTTTGGGAGAGAGACATCACTAGTGAACATCATGGGACCCCGGTCCATATTACCATCACTGATCACATCCGCTATTTACTTTCTATTTTTACTTACTATTTGCAGCAATACCTATCACTATTATCACTTGCGTTTGATCCTTTGTAAAGGACAAGGCCGGAGGGATTGACAACCTCTCTGTACTCGTTGGGAGCAAAGTTATTTGTATCTGTGTGCAGGTCCACGTTCATTGCTAATATCTGGCGCCGTTAGCAGTTGACACCTTCTTGTTGAAACTGGGAGTCTCAGGGGAAATCGATCCTTGGTATCTTTGCCAAGGGAAAACTTCCGCTACACTGCATCTCAAACCTTCCACTTGGGGTAACCAACGAGGGGCGAGAAGCCATCAAGCAAAGTTTTCTGGCGCCGTTGCCGGGGACTCCACTCTTCAAGATAGGGGAGTTGCACGCTATCTTTTACCTTTGCTTTTTAGTCTTGTTAGTTTACCTTTCAGTTTTCCTTTAGTATCTTTTATCAAAAATCACAAAAATAGTTATCTTGCTTGCTTGCTACTATGGGTTCCACCGAGAACACCAAGTTGTGTGACTTCACTAGTCATAACAACGATGACTTTATTTGCACGCCTATTACTACACCTGCCACTTCAGCACCTTCTTATGAAATTAAACCTGCTTTAATGAACCTAGTTATGAAAGATCAATTCTCCGGTGCTGGAGATGATGCTGCTTTACACTTAAACAATTTTGTTGAACTCTGTGATATGCAAAAGTACCAAGAAATAGATGGTAATATTGTTAAGCTTAAGCTTTTTCCTTTCTCCTTGAGAGGAGGAGCTAAAATTTGGTTTCAATCTTTGCCTAGAAATAGCATAGATTCATGGGACAAGTGCAAAGATGCTTTTATTGGAAAATACTATCCACCTGCTAAAATTATCCAACTAAGAAGTAACATAATGAATTTTAAACAATTGGATAATGAACATGTTGCCCAAGCTTGGGAACGCATGAAATCTCTTGTCAAGAACTGCCCTACTCATGGTTTGACTACTTGGATGGTTATCCAAACTTTTTATGCAGGCTTGAACTTTACCTCGTGGAACTTGTTAGATTCGGCCGCGGGAGGAACCTTTATGTCAACTACACTTGGTGCTGCCACGAAGCTTCTCGATGAGATGATGACCAACTATTCCCAATGGCACACCGAACGCGCTCCAACAGGTAGGAAGGTAAACTCTGTCGAGGAGATTTCCTCCCTAAATGAAAAAGTTGACTTGATCATGTCTCTACTTTCGAAGCAATCTTCTGTTAATCCTCGTGATGTTCCTTTAAATTCTTTGATTGCTCAAGAATAAGTAGACGTGAACTTTATCTCTAGAAACGATTTCAATAACAATGCTTATAGGAGTAATTTTGGTAGCAATCCTAGACCGTTCCCCTCTAATTCTTATGGGAACAACAATGCTTATCCTAGCACCAAGAACTCCACCCAAAAAGATAGAGACTTGCCTGGTTATGAGAAACTTCTAGAAATAGAGAAGGCCACTAAGAATTACATGCACACCCAATATGAACAAAACAAAACCTTCTCGAGGCAATTAAATGAGCATACTGCTATCTTGCAAGACATTAGTAGACAATTAGAGAGCCTAAATATTGAGATTTCTAACCTCCAGACTAGGCTCACTATCACTGAGACCCAAGTTTCCAATATGTCCCACACACAAGCCACTTTGATAAACCAAATGGCAGCTAAACCCGAAGTGGTTGCACCCCTAAAGGAGGAAGAAGATAGAATTAAGAGCCTTCCTACCCACCACACTGTTGCTACTATCCAAGTTGTTGAGGATATCCAAACTCTTAGCACCCAATGCACTCCTGGTCCCATTGGACCTATTAATGGTGATGCCATGACCATAGAAACTACCAAACAAGTGAACCTAAAGGACACCACTACCACCTTACTTGATAGTAGTGACCTTGATTTTGATAATTGCACTCTTACCGAAGTTATTGATTTCCTTCACAAGATGTCTAGAGATCCCCGCACTAGCACGCTTAACCTTGCCTTCACGGAGCATATCACTAATGCTCTCATCAAAGCTAGGGAGGAGAAACTTAGAGTAGAAGCCTCCATACCTAGAAAGCTAGAAGATGGTTGGGATCCTATGATTAAAATTAAGTTGAATAACTTCTCTTGCTATGCTTTATGTGATGTTGGAGCTAGTACCTCTGTTATGCCCATAAGAATATATGATATGCTTAAATTGAAACCTTTTGATTCTTGTTCTTTTGGTGTTCGTCTCGTTGATTCTTCCATAAAGAAACCTTTGGGGAGGATCGACGATGTTCTTATCATTGTCAATGACAATTACGTTCCCGTTGATTTTACTATTATGGACATTGAATGTGAACCTTCTTGTCCAATTATTTTGGGACGTCCTTTTCTACGCACCGTTGGTGCTATCATTGACATGAAAGAGGGGAATATAAGATTCCAATTTCCTCTCAAGAAAGGGATGGAACATTTCCCTAGAAAGAAGATTAAGTTACCTTTTGAGTCCGTTATACGGGCTAGCTATTCTTTTACTCTTGATAAAACTTGATCTCTATGCATTATGCCTAGCTTAAAGGCATAAAAGAAAGCGCTTTTGGGAGGCATCCCACAATGAATAAATTTTTATTTTTCTTTTGTTGTGTCTTGATTTTGTTACTACAGTAGCATCATCATTGTATCTTTGCTTTTCAACTTTGTGCCAAGTGTAGCCTCTGATTGCAAGAAAGTTTAAAAGTTGTGATGTGCTGTCCAGGAAATAGATTCTGTCCTTGGATAGAAAACTTCGTATAAAATCATCAGATCATCTTTTTGGTCTGAATTTTTTCGACAGCGTGCTCTATACAATTGTCTTTCGGGCGTCTGTTCTGAGTTTTTTGATTAGAGTTGCAGAAGTGCCCCGAAAAAATCATTTACTACCTGCTGTTCTGTTTTTCATAGATTCTGTCCTGTTTTGCCTTTCCTTCATTTTGCAAACCTTGAGCTTGCTTTTTCTTTGCAAAAACCTTTTGGCAATCTTGAGAAATAGTAGACCTTCAAGAATATCCTTATTTCCAGCAAGGAACAATTATTTTATTAAGGGTACTAACCTCGCTAATCAGTTTATGATGAGTTATGTATGAAGGGAGTTTTCAAGTGTGCGAGGGAAGATGATAAAAAGATTCAGGAGTGACAAACGCTCAAGCTTGGGGATTCCCCCATGCACCCCCAAGAAATATTCAAGGAGACTCAAGCGTCTAAGCTTGGGGATGCCCCCGTGCATCCCCTTCTCCATCAACATTATCAGTTCGTCTTTCGTTCCACTATATTTTTATCACTTCATGTGTTATGTGCTATACTTGGAGCGTCTTGCTTTTAGTTTCCTTTTTTAGTTTTCTTTAGCTTTTCATAACGAGTCGGAACTCAGCTTTCTTTGTGTGGGAGAGAAACACGCTCCACTTCTACCTAGAACATAACATAGAATTTTCATGTCTATCTTTGATGTGTGTGTTCTTTGTCTTTCAATAGCTACTATCATGCTTAGCTCTTAGTTTTCATGCTTATCTTTTTAAAGAGCTTTTGTTTAGTTGGTTGCTTGAACTCTCTTTAGTTATCATGCTTATCTTATTAAGAGAGTTTGCTTCTGTTGCATTGGTCGATATATCTATGATAAAAATGCTACGTGCATAATGGTGCTTAGTAGTTCATGTTTTCTTATGGTTAGTCTCAAATAGCTGGGGGTTCCCAATGTGTTATTGGAGTACCAACATGATTTGTTTGCCTATGATGTGGTATGGTTTAGTAATATCTTCCTTCAAGAATTTATTTTGATTGACTTGGCGTATGCTCACGCATATTTAAGACTGTAAAGAAAGTCTGTCAAGCCTTGATGATCTTTTATTTCTGAGTAGCGATATAACTTCCATGCCTGATTCAATGTTGCTTTGTTGCTCTGCATGATTATGACCGTCATTGCTCTTTTAGTTGGTCGCTCCCAGTCTTTTGCTAACCTTCGCCTGTACTAAGCGGACTGACTGCTTGTGCATCCAAAATCTTTTAAACCAGTTATGCCATATGAGTCCACCATACCTTCCTATACATGGTATTTACCTGCCATTCCTAACGGAGACTTTCATGTATCATCTTGAAATTATTCAAAAATGCATTTCTGTTTTGTGCCTTTGTTTTAGTTCATGAGGAAGTAGTAGTTAATTCATGATCTTTTTAAGTTGGACAAGCTTCACCCCGGGATTGCATGTCTAATGTGCAAACCCATAATACGAGAAGGAACTGGCAAAGAGTGCGCCCGGCTCAAAAATAATATAACAAACAAACCCTCCTTCACGCTTTGTTCATGAGAAATCAGAAAACTTTGGCAGTGATAAACAAAGGAGATTAAGAGGATGTGATCGTCCTCATTCGGGAGCCGTTCCTCGAAACTTGTCCATCTCAAGAAGTGATTGAGTTGTCTGCTAGCATTCGTTGACGAAACATGCATATCCAAAAAAATAATTATTACTTCTGTTTTTAAAACCAAGAGCTCTGGTACATGTTTTGTCTTTGTTTCCGACTACGGGTTTTCAACCTTGCCAACAAAAGCCACGGTTCGAGAGTCTCCACCTTCTTTTAAAGCACCAACTACTGAGAGCATGATTGTCATTCTGAGTGTAATGTGCATTGTCCCAAAGTAGCATTGTCTTTTGCATGATTATGATATCATTTATTCTGAAATCATTGTATCTAGTCATCACTTAAACCTTGGAGGTGCCCCTGCATTTATGTTCTGCTTCACTAAAGGGGGCAAGCGAGATATCACTTTATCATATTTGCACACCATGCTCATTACAAATCTATTTGATGTTTCAGTATCATATTGTAAAACTTTCAGTTCTTTGTGATTTTCTCATGAGAAAACTTAATTACTACAGATTCATTATCTCAGTAAGGTTTTGTCATATGACTATGAAAAATCCTTATATGGTTAATAGCATGTCACCACAGAAATTATTCTTGTTATCATTTACCTACTCGAGGACGAGCAGGAATTAAGCTTGGGGATGTTGATACGTCCAAAACGTATCTATAATTTCTGCTTGCTCCATGCCTCTTTTGGGTGAAATTGCTATGATATTTATACACTTCCATACACTTTTGATCATATTTGGACTAACCTATTAACTCAGTGCACCCCAGTGCCCGTTTCTGTTTTCTGTTGTTTTTGTATTTCAGGTTTTCCCATTACGAAAACTGCCAGAAAAATCCCGGAAAAATTATATAAAAAATCAGCGTTCCAGAAGCTTCCCGGCAGCCGAAGTAGGGCCGGGGGGGGCACCAAGGCTCCAGGCGCCCTGGTGGCGCGGCCCCCCTCCTGGCCGCGCCGGGGGGGCGCCTGGGCCCCCCAGGCCTCCGTTGATGCCCCCCTTTGGCATATATTTAACACGCATCCCGAAACCCTCGAGAGGGGAACCCTTTTTCGCGATCTCATCTCTGTTCGGCCGCCGCCGCGCTTCCAAGATCGGGAGCACCAGGAGAACTCTTCCCGGCACCCTGCCGGAGGGGAGGATCACCACCGGGAGCCTCTCCACCACCATAGACGCCTCCCGGATGAGTTGTGAGTAGTCTCCCTTGGACCATGGGTTCATGACCAGTAGCTATGTGATGTTCTCCTCCCCTTCTTGTGCTTCACTAATTAGACCTCGTGAGCTGCCCTACATGATCGAGGCACATATGTAATCCTTATGCTGTTGCTATGTTGAGTTTGCTGGGATCCGATGGATTGTGAGATTATGTTCAGATTGTGTTTGAGTAATATATTTGGTTTACCTCTTTTATATTTATGTTCGTAAGTAATTCTTGCATGTTCTCCGTTGCTATTTATTGCTTTGGCCAAGTAGTAGGTAGTGACTCCAAGAGGGAACGTTATGCTTGATTGTGGGCTCATGCCCCTCGATGACTTGCTTGAGTGACAGAAACATGAGTCTAGGGGATGTGCTGTTGCCACAAGGGGGAAAACAACGGTGCTTGTGCCCGCGGGTGCAAGGATTGTTTACTTTACGCAAAGTTATTTTAATGCAGTTGTCTGTTGCTTTGAGTTTACACTATGGGTGGGACTCGCAACTTAATACCAGCGAGATGTTCTGGATAGATATCTCAAGGTGGATGATTAGTAGTAGATGCAGATGGATTTCGGTCTACTTGCCTTGGCGTACCGCTCATGCTTTGAACCTCTACCTTTCTTGCAACATAGTTAGCATTGGTTTGCGCACATAATTCTGTCAATTGCCCAGCTGTAATTCGTTCACCTCACATAGATGTTTTATCGTCTTTTGGGAGAGAGACATCACTAGTGAACATCATGGGACCCCGGTCCATATTACCATCACTGATCACATCCGCTATTTACTTTCTGTTTTTACTTACTATTTGCAGCAATACCTATCACTATTATCACTTGCGTTTGATCCTTTGTAAACGACAAGGCCGGAGGAATTGACAACCTCTCTGTACACGTTGGGAGCAAAGTTATTTGTATCTGTGTGCAGGTCCACGTTGATTGCTAATATCTGGCGCCGTTAGCAGTTGACACCTTCTTGTTGAAACTGGGAGTCTCAGGGGAAATCGATCCTTGGTATCTTTGCCAAGGGAAAACTTCCGCTACACTGCATCTCAAACCTTCCACTTGGGGTAACCAACGAGGGGCGAGAAGAAATCACTTGCGGGTTCAGTTACCTTGGGAATCTATGCATAGGGGTTGTCACACGTTTTTGTCTTGACTCTACGGTAGAAACTTTGGGGCACTCTTTGAAGTACTTTTTATTGGTTTGAATAGATGAATCTGAGATTGTGTGATGCATATCGTATAATCATGCCCACGGATACTTGAGGTGGCAATGGAGTATCTAGGTGACATTAGGGTTTTGGTTGCTTCGTGTCTTAAGGTGTTATTCTAGTACAAACTCTAAGATATATCGAACAGAAAGAATAGCTTCGTGCTATTTTACTATGAACTCTTGAATAGATCGATAAGAAAGAATAACTTTGAGGTGGTTTCGTACCCTACAATAATCACTTCGTTTGTTCTCCGCTATTAGTGACTTTGGAGTGACTCTTTGTTGCATGTTGAGGGATAGTTATATGATCCAATTATGTTATTATTGTTGAGAGAACTTGAACTAGTGAAAGTATAAACCATAGGCCTCGTTTCAACGCATTACTACACCGTTTATGCTCACTTTTATCATTAGTTATCTTGCTGTTTTTATATTTTCTTATTACAAAAACCTATGTCTACCATCCATATTGCACTTGTATCACCATCTCTTCGCCGAACTAGTGCACCTATACAATTTACCATTGTATTGGGTGTGTTGGGGACACAAGAGACTCTTTGTTATTTGGTTGCAGGGTTGCTTGAGAGAGACCATCTTCATCCTACGCCTCCCACGGATTGATAAACCTTAGGTCATCCACTTGAGGGAAATTTTCTACTGTCCTACAAACCTCTGCACTTGGAGGCCCAACAACGTCTACAAGAAGAAGGTTGTGTTGTAGACATCAAGCTAATTTCTGGCGCCGTTGCCAGGGAGGTGAGTGCTTGAAAGTATATCTTTAGATCTTGCAATCGAATCTTTTAGTTTCTTATTTTATCACTAGTTTAGTTTATAAAAGAAAACTACAAAAATGGAATTAAGGTTGCCTCATATGCTTCATCTTTTTAATATCTTTCGTGAAAATGATGGGAAGGAAAATTGTGCTTAAGTACTAGAAGAAGAATTACATAGAATGCTTGGCACAAAATATGTGAATGATGAGCATGATTGCCATGTTGTTAGTATGAATTCTTTGAAAACCCCATAATGCTAATGATATGCAGAGCCACAAGCTTGGGGATGCTATGTTTGATGATGATATGTTTAGTCCCCCAAGTTTTGATGAGCAAATTTGTTATGATGAAAGCATGCCTCCTGTTTATGATGATTATTGTGATGACATGTACGCTATAAAAAATAAAGATAACCAAGAAATTTGTCATCATGATTTTAATTTTCAATTGGATTATGCTTCACATGATAGTTATTTTGTTGAGTTAGCTCCCACTACTAAGAATGAGAAGAATTTTGCTTATGTGGAGAGTAGTAAAATTTCTATGCAAGTAGATCATGAAAAGAATGCTTTATGTGCTGGTTATATGGTTGAATTCATTCATGATGCTACTAAAATTATTATGAGAGAGGTGTTGGGGATCATTGCAGAAATTCAAAAAAATTATACGCATCACCAAGATCTATCTATGGAGTGACTAGCCACGAGAGAGGGGAGGGCATCTTCATACCTTTGAAGATCGCGTTATGGAAGCGTTACAAGAACGCGGTCGGTGGAGTCGTACACGAAGCGATTCAGATCGCGGCCGAATCCGATCTAAGCACCGTACAACGGTGCCTCCGCGTTCAACACACGTGCAGCCCGGTGACGTCTCCCGCGCCTTGATCCAACAAGGAGAGAGGGATAGGTTGGGGAAGACTCCGTCCAGTAGCAGCACGACGGCGTGGTGGTGGTGGAGGAGCGTGGTACTTCGGCTGGGCTTCGCCAAGCTTCGCAGGAGAAGAGGAGGAGTTGGGAGGGGGAGGACTACGCCAGGCAATGGGTGCGGCTCCCCTCCCACCCCCACTATATATAGGGGCAAGGGAGAGGGGGGCGGCCCCCTCAGATCCAATCTGAGGGGGGGTGGCGGCCAGGGGAGGAGGCTTGCCCCCCAAGCCAAGGGGGCGCCCCCCTTAGGGTTTCCCCCCAACCCTAGGCGCCTTGGGCCCTTGGGGGGCGCACCAGCCCACCAGGGGCTGGTTCCCCACCTTTACTAAGTCCACTTGGCCCACCAAGCAGGTGGCCCCACCCGGTGGACCCTCGGACACCTTCCGGTGGTATCGGTACAATACCGGTGACCCCCGAAATCACTTCGGTGACCAAAACAGGACTTCCCATATATAAACCTTTACCTCCGGACTATTCCGGAACTCCTTGTGACGTCCGGGATCTCATTCGGGACCCCGAACAACATTTGTTAACAACGTACATATATTCCCTATAACCCTAGCATCATAGAACCTTAAGTGTGAAGACCCTACAGGTTCGGGAACCATGCAGACATGACTGAGAATTCTCTCCGACCAATAACCAACTACGGGATCTGGATACCCATGTTGGCTCCCGTATGTTCCATGATGATCTTATCAGATGAACCACGATGTCGGAGATTCAATCAATCCCGTATACGATTCCCTTTGTCTACTGGTATAGTACTTGCCCGAGATTTGATCGTCGGTATACCGATACCTTGTTCAATCTCGTTACCGGCAAGTCTCTTTACTCGTTCCGTAACACATCATCCCATGGCCAACTCCTTAGTCACACAGAGCTCATTACGATGATGTCTTACCGAGTGGGCCCGGAGATACCTCTCCGTCATAGGGAGTGACAAATCCCAGTCTTGATTTGTGCCAACCCAACAGATGCTTTCGGGGATACCCGTAGTGTACCTTTATAGCCACCCAGTTACATTGTGACGTTTGGCACACCCAAAGTAGTCCTACGGCATCCGGGAGTTGCACAATCTCATGGTCTAAGGAAAGGATACTTGACATTGGAAAAGCTTTAGCATACGAACTACACGATCTTGTGCTATGCTTAGGATTGGATCTTGTCCATCACATCATTCTCCTAATGATGTGATCCCGTTATCAATGACTTCTAATGTCCATGGTCAAGAAACCGTAACCATCTATTGATCAACGAGCTAGTCAACTAGAGGCTCACTAGGGACATGTTCTGTTCTATGTATTCACACATGTATTACGATTTCCGGATAATACAATTATAGCATGAACAATAGACAATTATCATGAACAAGGAGATATAATAATAACCATTTTATTATTGCCTCTAGGGCATATTTTCAACAATCTCCCACTTGCACTAGAGTCAATAATCTAGTTACATTGTGAGGAATCGAACACCCATAGAGTTCTAGTGTTGATCATGTTTTGCTCATGGAAGTGGTTTAGTCAACGGATCTGCGACATTCAGATCTGTATGTGATGACCCACAAGTGTAGGGGATCTATCGTAGTCCTTTCGATAAGTAAGAGTGTCGAACCCAACGAGGAGCAGAAGGAAATGATAGGCAGTTTTCAGTAAGGTTTTCTGCAAGAACTGAAATTATAGGTAACAAATAGTTTTGCGATAAGGTAATTGGTAGCAAGTGACAAACGGTAAAAGTAAATAAGGTGCAGCAAGGTGTCCCAATCCTTTTTGTATCAAAGGACAAGCCTGGACAAACTCTTATATAAAGGAAAGCGCCCCCGAGGACACATGGGAATTATCGTCAAGCTACTTTTCATCACGAACATTTGATTCGCGTTCGGTACTTTGATAATTTGGTATGTGGGTGGACCGGTGCTTGGTTGCTGCCCTTACTTGGATAAGCCTCCCACTTATGATTAACCTCTAATGCAAGCATCCTCAACTACAAAAGAAGTATTAAGGTAAACCTAACCATAGCATGAAACATATGGATCCAAATCAGCCCCTTACGAAGCAACGCATAAACTAGGGTTTAAGCTTCTGTCACTCTAGCAACCCATCATCTACTTATTACTTCCCAATGCCTTCCTATATGCCCAAATAATGGTGAAGTGTCATGTAGTCGACGTTCACATGACACCACTAGAGGAGAGACAACATACATCTCATAAAAATATTGAACGAAGACCAAATTCACATGACTACTAATAGCAAGACTTCTCCCTTGTCCTCAGGAACAAAAGTAACTACTCACAAGACATAATATTGTTCATGATCAGAGGGGTATTAATATGCATAATGGATCTGAACATATTATCTTCCACCAAATAAACCAACTAGCATCAACTACAAGGAGTAATCAACACTACTAGCAACCCACACGTACCAATCTGAGGTCTGGGTACAAAGATTGGATACAAGAGATGAACTAGGGTTTGAGAGGAGATGGTGCTGGTGAAGATGTTGATGAAGATAGCCCTGCCCAAGATGGGAGAGTCATTGGTGAAGCGGTGACAATTTCCCCCTCCCGGAGGGAAGTATCCCCGACAGAACAACTCTGCCGGAGCCCTAGATTGGTTTCCGCCTCGAGACGGCGGCGTCTGGTCCCGAAAGCCTCCTTATGATTTTTTCCAGGTCAAAACACTTCATATAGGAGAAGATGGGCACCGGGGGCCTGCCGGCTGGCCCACGAGGCAGGGGGGCGCGCCCCCACCCTCGAGGCCAGCCGGTGGCCCCTCTCGTGGGATTCTTTCGCCAGATATTGTTTATATTTTCCAAAACGATGTTCTGTGAGGTTTCAGGGCTTTTGGAGTTGTGCAGAATAGGTTTCCAGAGTTTGCTCCTTTTTCAGCCCAGAATTCCAGCTGCCGGCATTCTCCCTCTTCATGTAAACCTTGTAAAATAAGAGAGAAAAGGCATAAGTATTGCGGCAAAAAATGTATGAACAGCCCATAATGCAATAAATATCAACTTATAAGCATGATGCAAAATGGACGTATCAACTCCCCCAAGCTTAGACCTCCCTTGTCCTCAAGCGAAAGCCGATATCGAAAAATATGTCGACATGTTTAGAGATAGAGGTGTCAATAAAAACAAAATACGGACATGAGGGCATCATGATCATTCTCATAACAGCAACTTAAGTAAATATAGTCATATGATTCTTATGCTAAAGTAACAATTCATCCACAATATCAAGTATGCATCATAAACTTCATTGGAAACTAACAAACTTTAGTCTCGGTCATTGAGGCAATTGCAATTTATCGTAACATCGGAAAGAGTCAATATAAGAGCTTTTCAGCAAGCCTACATACTAAACAATCATATAGCCTTTCACAATTGCTCACACTCACGCAATACTTATGTTTATGGAGTTTTAATCGGACACAGAGAAAGATAGGGGCTTATGGTGTTGCCTCCCAACCGTTTACCTCAAGGGTAATGTCAACATTAATAGATCATGAAAACTTACATCCAAGTGGGTATATATGTCAGGATCTTTCCAACACAATGTGCTTGCCAAACGATAAAATATAAAAAGGAAAGGTGGATTTCACCTTGACACTTATAAGACAAGAATAAAAGATAGAGGGAAGCAGAGGTTGTCATGTGTTTTTATGGTTGGATGCACAAAGTCTTAGCATAGAAGAACTTCGCTTTATATTGCCACTTGTGATAAGGACCTTTATTATGCAGTTTGTCGATTTTATTACTTTCGTATCACAAGATCGTATAAAGCTAATTTCTCCCACACTAATAAATCATACATATTTCAGCGGATTTGCAACATGACAACTTAATTGGAAGGATCTTTCTCAATCCATAGGAGGGTATGGTGGACTCTCATGGCAAAACTGGGTTTAAGGATATATGGAAGCACAAGTAGTATCTCTACTTAGTGCGAGGAGTTTTGGCTAGCATGAGGGGGAAAGGCAAGCTCAACATGTTGGATGATCCATGGCAATATACTTTATTTCAGATACAAGAAGACATAACCCATTATGTTGTCTTCCTTGTCCAACATCAACTCTTTAGCATGTCATACTTTAATGAGTGCTCACAATGATAAAAGATGTCCAAGATAGTATATTTGTATGGGAAGCCTCTCTTCTTTTATTACTTCCTATTAATTGCAACGATGACCAAAACTATGTTTGTCACCTCCCAACAACTTTTATTTATCATAGTCTTGTATGTGAAGTCATTACTTCGCATAAGATCGATATGATCTCTTTGATACTCTTTATGTTTTCTTTCTTTTTATCATGACCCAAGTGAGGAAATCAAGCCCTTGACTCAACACTACTCTTTATTATATAGCTCACGGACTCGATTACAAAGGATAAAGCTCACAAAGCAAAAGCTCACAACTAGATCGTGCTAACTTTATTCTAATAGATCAAGATACTACCAAAAGGATCGAACTAAGTAAAAAGGTAAAGATAGGAGTGATGGTGAGACAATACCAGGGTCACTCCCCCAAGCTTGGCAGTTGCCAAGGGGAGTGCCCATACCCATATGATTATGTCTCCTTCTTCGGGGGTGGTGATGATGACTTCTTCCTCAGCTTACGCTTAAGGGCAGAATTTTGCTCCTTTAGATCATCGTTCTCTTGCTCAAGGTTTAATATCTTCTTGCATAATGCCTGCTTGTTTTCCTGCAAGAGGTTAAAAGGGATAAATTCGATCTTAGGTTTCTTTACTCTGTCGGGGAGGCTTAACCTTTTGAACTCCACATGCATGTCTCCCGGTTGAGGTAGTGGGTATTCGTCTTCATCTGAGCTGGTCCCATCTTTCCCTTTTGGATCATGGTCCTCTTCTTCCTCCGCGGTCCAACCATAATGCTCCAAATCACCATAGACCTTAGGGTCAGCAAGGGAATCAGCCACATAGCTTTCTCCCTCCTAATCCTGGGACGACGTGTTGCCTTTATCTGCGACAAAAACAACTTGAAACGAAAACAGAGGATTTTTGCGTGATATAGAGGTCAAAACCTTCGGTGGTATATATAATGAATTTTTATCGACTAAAAGGAGTAACACACAAGAAAACGGAGTTCGGGGGACACACGGGGTGTCCTCGAGGCAGGGGGCGCGCCCTCCACCCTCGAGGACGCCTCGTGTCTCTTCCGGACTGTGGTTTATTTTTCTATTTTTCTAAATATTCCAAAACGGAGAAAATTTGCCTTTATAACTGTTTTGGAGTCGGTTTACTTACCGTATCACATACCTCTTCCTTTTCGGAGGTTGAATCGTTCTGGAAAGTGTCCCTTATGTATTCCTCCGGGGTTATGGTTTCAATAACATTAGTTTCAACATTTATAGGATTACCTGAGATAAAGTGTTTGATTCTTTGACCATTCATCACCTTCGGATTTGTGCCTTCGAAGTTGTTGATTTTTATGGCACCGGAACGATAGACTTCTTCGATAATGTAAGGCCCTTCCCACTTGGAGAGAAGTTTTCCTGCAAAAAATCTTAAACGAGAGTTGGATAGCAAGACATAATCACCTACGTTAAACTCACGCTTTTGTATTATTTTGTCATGCCATCTTTTAACTTTTTCTTTAAACAGTTTGGCATTCTCATAGGCCTGGGTTCTCCACTCATCGAGACAGCTAATGTCAAATAACCTCTTCTCACCAGCAAGTTTGAAATCATAGTTGAGCTCTTTAATAGCCCAATATGCCTTATGTTCTAGCTCAAGAGGTACATGACAAGCTTTATCATATACCATCTTACATGGAGACATACCCATAGGATTTTTGTATGCAGTTCTATAGGCCCATAATGCATCATCTAGTTTCTTGGACCAATTCTTCATAGACCTATTAACTGTCTTTTGCAAGATTAGTTTCAACTGTCTATTACTTAGTTCTACTTGACCACTAGTCTGTGGGTGATAGGGGGATGCAATTCTATGGTTGACATCATATTTAGCAAGTTTCTTACGGAAAGCACCATCAATAAAGTGTGAACCACCATCAGTCATTAGATATCTAGGGACTCCAAACCTCGGAAATATAACTTCTTTAAGCATCTTAATAGAGGTGTTATGATCAGCACTACTAGTTGGAATAGCTTCTACCCACTTAGTAACGTAATCAACAGCAACTAAAATATGTGTGTACCCATTAGAGGCAGGAAAAGGTCCCATATAATCAAAGCCCCAAACATCAAATGGTTCAATAACAAGTGAATAATTCATAGGCATTTCTTGATGTCTACTAATATTACCAATTCTTTGACATTCATCACAAGATAAGACAAACTTACGGGCATCCTTCAAGAGAGTAGGCCAATAAAAACCGGATTGTAATACCTTGTGTGCAGTTCTATCTCCTGCATGGTGTCCTCCATAAGCTTCGGAGTGGCACTTGCGTAGGATCTGTTCCTGTTCATGATCAGGTACACAACATCTAATAATACCATCTACTCCTTCTTTATAAAGATGTGGGTCATCCCAAAAGTAATGTCTCAAATCATAGAAGAACTTTTTATTTTGCTGATTAGTGAAGCTAGGAGGTATAAACTTAGCAACAATATAATTAGCATAATCAGCATACCATGGAGCAGTACGAGAAGTACTTATGACAGCTAGTTGTTCATCAGGAAAGCTATCATCAATAGGTTGTGGGTCATCAAGTATATTCTCTAACCTAGACAAGTTATCTGCTACGGGGATCTCAACTCCCTTTCTATCAATAATATGCAAGTCAAATTCTTGCAGCAAGAGAACCCATCTAATAAGTCTAGGTTTAGCATCTTTCTTTTCCATAAGGTATTTGATAGCAGCATGATCAGTGTGAATAGTTACTTTAGAATCAACGATATAGGGTCTAAACTTATCACAAGCTAATACAAATGCTAAAAACTCTTTCTCAGTGGTAGCATAATTTCTTTGGGCACTATCTAGAGTTTTACTAGCATACTGGATAACATTCAATTTCTTATCAACTCTTTGCCCTAAAACAGCTCCTACAGCATAATCACTAGCATCGCACATAATCTCAAAGGGCAAATTCCAGTCAGGAGGTCGGACAATAGGTGCAGAGATCAATGCTTTCATAAGTATTTCAAATGCTTCTAGACAATCGTCATCAAAGACAAAAGGAATATATTTTTGTAAGAGATTAGTCAGAGGCCTGGAGATTTTGGACAAGTCCTTTATGAACCTCCTATAAAACTCGGAATGACCAAGGAAACTTCGTATACCTTTGATGTCCTTTGGGCATGGCATCTTTTCAATAGCATCAACTTTAGCTTTGTCAACTTCAATACCTCTTTCAGAAATTTTATGTCCCAAGACAATGCCTTCATTAACCATAAAGTGGCACTTCTCCCAATTCAATACAAGATTAGTGTCTTCACATCTCTGCAAAACTCGATCAAGGTTGCTTAAGAAATAATCAAAAGAAGTTCCGTAAACGGAGAAATCATCCATGAACACCTCAACAATCTTTTCACAAAAATCAGAGAATATAGCCATCATGCATATTTGAAAGGTAGCAGGTGCATTACACAAACCAAAAGGCATACGTCTATAAGCAAAGGTACCGAAAGGACAAGTAAAAGTGGTCTTTTCTTGATCCCCTTTTGACACAGGTATTTGAGAGAAACCAGAATAACCATCTAGAAAGCAGAAACGAGTATGTTTGGATAACCTTTCTAGCATTTGATCAATAAATGGCAAGGGGTAATGATCTTTCTTAGTAGCTTTATTTAACTTTCGGAAATCAATTACCATCCTATAACCTGTAACTATTCTTTGCGGGATCAATTCATCTTTATCATTAGGGACGACAGTCATACCTCCTTTCTTAGGAACATAATGGACAGGACTTACCCACTGGCTATCAGCAACTGTATAGATAATACCTGCCTCCAGAAGCTTTAGTATTTCCTTCCTTACCACATCTTTCATCTTAGGATTTAATCGTCGCTGATGATCAATAACTGGTTTAGCATTTTCTTCCAATTTTATCTTGTGTTGGCATATAGTTGGACTAATGCCCTTAAGACCATCCAGAGTATATCCAATAGCAGCTCGGTGCTTCTTCAGAGTTTTCAATAATCTTTCTTCTTCCTACTCTGAAAGGTTAGCACTAATAATAACAGGATATATCTTCTTTTCATCAAGATAAACATACTTAAGATTATCAGGCAAAGGTTTAAGTTCAAACACGGGATCACCCTTGGGTGGAGGAGGATCCCCTATGATTTCAACAGGCAAGTTGTTTTTCAATACGGGTCCCTATGTAAGGAATATTTCATCTATTTCCCTTCTCTCATTCATATGCATATCATTTTCGTGATCTAGCAAGTATTGTTCTAAAGGATCATTAGGTGGCACGGCAATAGAAGCAAGACCAATAATTTCATCTTTACTGGGTGGTGCCTTTTCAAGGGGTTGTCTACGGGATTTAGCAGAGTTAAAATCATGAGACATATCCCCTAACCCAACAGTAACAATATCTTTCACGCAGTCTATCTTGGCATTAACAGTATTCAAGAAGGGTCTACCAAATATAATGGGACATAATGCATCTTGTGGGGAACTAAGAACAAGAAAATCAGCAGGGTATTTAACCTTCCCACACAAGACTTCAATATCTCTAACAATCCCAACTGGTGAAATAGTGTCTCTATTGGCAAGCTTAATAGTGACATCAATCCCTTCTAACTCAACAGGTGCCATATCATGCATAATTTCATTATAAAAATCAAGAGGGATAATACTCGCACTAGCACCTAGGTCACATAAACCATGATAGCAATGATCTCCTATCTTGACAGAGATAACGGGCAAGCCTACAACCGGTATATGTTTGTTCCTAGCATTAGGTTTGGCTATTCTAGCAGACTCTTCTTGGAGATAAATAACATGTACATCTAAATCTTCTACCAAGAGATCTTTGACCATAGCAACACTAGGTTCAACTTTAATTTGCTCAGAGGGTGTAGGTGTTCTTGTATTACTCTTACAAACTACAGTTGAAGCTTGAGCACGATCCTTTATCCTAACAGGGAAAGGTGGGTTTTCAATATAAGCGGTAGGAATAACCGGATCAACATTATAAGCGATAGTCTTTTCTTCAACATTAATAGGTTAAACTACTTTTACTTCAATAGGGGGGTGGTATTTAAACCATTTCTCCTTGGGGAGATCAACATGAGTAGCAAAAGATTCACAGAAAGAAGCTACTATCTCAGAGTCAACTCCATATTTAGTGCTAAACTCAAGGAAAACATCGGTATCCATAAAAGCTTTAACACAATCAAACTTAGGGGTCATACCTGACTCCTTACCTTCGTCGAGATCCCAATCTTCAGAGTTGCGTTTAACTCTTTCCAATAAATCCCATTTGAAATCAATAGTATTCATCATATAAGAGCCATAACAAGAAGTATCGAACATGGAGCGATTATTATGAGAAAGCCGAGCATAAAAATTTTGAATGATCATTTATCTTGAGAGCTCATGATTGGGGCCTGAATATAACATTGATTTAAGCCTCCCCCAAGCTTGAGCGATGCTTTCTCCTTCGCGAGGCCAGAAATTATAAATATAATTACGATCACGATGAACCTGGTGCATAGGGTAGAACTTCTAATGAAATTCCAACTTCATACGATTATAGTTCCATGATCCCATATCATCGCATAGCCTAAACCATGTCAATGCATCTCCCTTCAAAGATAAATGGAAGACCTTCTTCTTGATAACATCCTCGGGCATACCTGCAAGCTTAAACAATCCACAAACTTCATCCACATAGATTAGGTGTAAGTCGGGATGCCGTGTTCCGTCTCCTGTAAAGGGATTTTCAAGCAGTTTCTCTATCATACCCGAAGGAATCTCAAAGCAAACATTTTTAGTAGGTGCAGTAGATTGAGGAGCAACTCTTTGCTCTTCTGCTCGGGGTGAAGATACCCAAACAAGCCCCTCAAAGGATTTTGAGCCATAGTAACAAGTGACAATAAATTTCAGCACACTATATAAATTTTTCCTTACCTAATTCCACATACCAAAGGCGCTTCACTTCCCGGCAACGGCGCCAGAAAAGAGTCTTGATGACCCACAAGTGTAGGGGATCTATCGTAGTCCTTTCGATAAGTAAGAGTGTCGAACCCAACGAGGAGCAGAAGGAAATGATAGGCAGTATTCAGTAAGGTATTTTCTGCAAGCACTGAAATTATAGGTAACAAATAGTTTTGCGATAAGGTAATTGGTAGCAAGTGACAAACGGTAAAAGTAAATAAGGTGCAGCAAGGTGGCCCAATCCTTTTTGTATCAAAGGACAAGCCTGGACAAACTCTTATATAAAGGAAAGCGCTCCCGAGGACACATGGGAATTATCGTCAAGCTAGTTTTCATCACGATCATCTGATTCGCGTTCGGTACTTTGATAATTTGGTATGTGGGTGGACCGGTGCTTGGGTGCTGCCCTTAATTGGACAAGCCTCCCACTTATGATTAACCTCTAATGCAAGCATCCGCAACTACAAAAGAAGTATTAAGGTAAACCTAACCATAGCTTGAAACATATGGATCCAAATCAGCCCCTTACGAAGCAACGCATAAACTAGGGTTTAATCTTCTGTCACTCTAGCAACCCATCATCTACTTATTACTTCCCAATGCCTTCCTCTAGGACCAAATAATGGTGAAGTGTCATGTAGTCGACATTCACATGACACCACTAGAGGAGAGACAATATACATCTCATCGAAATATCGAACGAAGACCAAATTAACATGACTACTAATAGCAAGACTTCTCCCATGTCCTCAGGAACAAAAGTAACTACTCACAAGACATAATATTGTTCATGATCAGAGGGGTATTAATATGCATAATGGATCTGAACATATGATCTTCCACCAAATAAACAAACTAGCATCAATTACAAGGAGTAATCAACACTACTAGCAACCCACAGGTACCAATCTGAGGTATGGGTACAAAGATTGGATACAAGAGATGAACTAGGGTTTGAGAGGAGATGGTGCCGGTGAAGATGTTGATGAAGATAGCCCTCCCCAACATGGGAGAGTCGTTGGTGATGACGGCGGTGACGATTTCTCCCTCCCGGAGGGAAGTATCCCCGGCAGAACAGCTCTGCTGGAGGCCTAGATTGGTTTCCGCCTCGGTTCCGCCTCGAGATGGCGGCATCTGGTCCCGAAAGCCTTCTTATGATTTTTTTCCAGGTCAAAACACTTCATATAGGAGAAGATGGGCATCGGGGGCCTGCCGGCTGGCCCACGAGGAAGGGGGCGCGCCCCCCACCCTCGAGGCCAGCCGGTGGCCCCTCTCGTGGGTTTCTTTCACCAGATATTTTTTATATTTTCCAAAATGATGTTCTATGGAGTTTCAGGGCTGTTGGAGTTGTGCAGAATAGGTTTCCAGAGTTTGCTCCTTTTTCAGCCCAAAATTCCAGCTGCTGGCATTCTCCCTCTTCATGTAAACCTTGTAAAATAAGAGAGAAAAGGCATAAGTATTGTGACAAAACATGTATGAACAGCCGATAATGCAATAAATATCAACTTATAAGCATGATGCAAAATGGATGTATCGGTATGCACTTTACAAATATCTATGTCCCGATCTTGGATATAACTACGAATGGGGTTGAAGCGGCGCTTGATGTGCTTGGTCTTCTTGTGAAACCTGGGCTCCTTGGCATTGGCAATAGCTCTAGTGTTGTCACATAAGAGAGTCATCGGGCCCGACGCGCTTGGAATAACTCCTAGGTCGGTGATGAACTCCTTCATCCAGACTCCTTCCTGTGCTGCTTCGGAAGCAGCTATGTACCCCGCTTCACATGTAGATGCCGCCACAACGCTTTGCTTGCAACTGCACCAGCTGACTGCCCCACCATTCAAAATATACACATATCTAGATTGTGACTTGGAGTCATTGATACGTCTCCAACGTATCTATAATTTTTTATTGTTCCATGCTATTATTTATGAAGTCTTGGATGTTTAATGGGCTTTATCATTCACTTTTATATCATTTTTGGGACTAACCTACTAACCCAAAGGCCCAGTCCAGATTGGTGTTTTTTGCTTGTTTCAGGGTTTTGCAGAAAAAGAATATCAAACGGAGTCCAAACGGAATGAAACCTTCGCGAGAGATATTTTTGGAGAAAATCACGCACAAAGAACTTGAGAACAACGTCAGAAGAGCCACGAGGGGCCCACAAGGGTGGGGGCGCCCCCCCCCCTTCCCAGGGTGCGCCCCCTGCCTCGTGGAGCCCCCGTGACACCCCCGGTGCCCTCCTTCTTCCTATATAAGTCTACGTACCCCAGAAACTCCGTGAACAGAGAGAAACCCCTAATTCTACCGCCATACCTTCTGTTCCCGTGGAGATCCCATCTTGGAGCCTGTTCCGGAGCGCCACCGAAGGGGGATCCATCACGGAGGCCTTCATCATCATCATCATCATCGCCCTCACCATGAGTTGTGAGTAGTTTACCACTGACCTTCGGGTCCATAGCTAGTATCTAGATGGATTCTTCTCTCTCTCTGGATCTCAATACAAAGTTCTCCTCGGTCTTCGAGGAGATCTATTCGATGTAATTTCTTTTTGCGGTGTGTTTGTCGAGATCTGATGAATTGTGAGTTTATGATCAAGGTTATCTATGAAAGATATTTGGTTCTTCTCTGAACTTTTTATGTGTGCTCATAATATCCTTGCAAGTCTCTTCGAATTATTGGTTTGGTTTGGCCTACTAGATCTATAGTTCTTGCAATGGGAGAAGTGCTTGGCTTTGGGTTCAATCTTGCGGTGTCCTTTCCCAGTGATAGTAGGGGCAGCAAGGCATGTATTGTATTATTGCCATCGAGGATAAAAAGATGGGGTTTATATCATATTGCTTGAGTTTATCCCTCTACATCATGTCATCTTGCTTAAAGCGCTACTCTGTTCTTATGAACTCAATGCACTAGATGCATGCTGGATAGCGGTCGTTGTGTGGAGTAATAGTAGTAGATGCAGGCAGGAGTCGGTCTACTTGTCTCGGATGTGATGCCTATATACAATGATCATGCCTAGATAGTCTCATAATTATTCGCTTTTCTATCAATTGCTCGACAGTAATTTGTTTACCCGCCGTAGAATATCGCTATCATGAGAGAAGCCACTAGAGAAAACTATGGCCCCCGGGTCTATTCTCAACATATCAATCTACATCTACTTTACTTTTACCGCTTTTATTTGTTGTTCTTATAAACTAAAAATACCAATAATATAAACTATCATCTCTATCAGATCTCACTTTCATAAGTGACCGTAAAGGGATTGACAACCCCTTATCGCGTTGGCTGCGAAGTTCTTATTTGTTTGTGCAGGTGCGAGGGACTCGCGCGTGGTCTCCTACTGGATTGATACCTTGGTTCTCAAAAATTGAAGGAAATACTTACGCTACTGTGCTGCATCACCCGTTCCTCTTCGAGGGAAGACAACGCAAGCTGGAGAAGTAGCAGTCATCCGGATCTGTGTCGAAGCTAGCATCGATGTAACCCTTTACGACGAGCTCTTCGTCATCTCCATACACGAGAAACATATCCTTAGTCCTTTTCAGGTACTTCAGGATGTTCTTGACCGCTGTCTAGTGTTCCATTCCGGGATCACTTTGGTACCTCCCCACCAAACATATGGCAAGTTTCACATCAGGTCTGTTACACAGCATGGCATACATAATAGAACCTATGGTCGAGGCATAGGGGATGACACTCATATTTTCTCTATCTTCTGCCAAGGTCAGGCATTGAGATGTGCTCAATCTCATACCTTGTAACACAGGCAAGAACCCTTTCTTGGATTGATCCATATTGAACTTCTTCAATATCTTGTCAAGGTATGTGCTTTGTGAAAGACCAATGAGGCGTCTTGATCTATCTCTACAGATTTTGATGCCTAATATGTAAGCAGCTTCTCTAAGGTCCTTCATTGAAAAACACTTATTCAAGTAGGCCTTTATGCTTTCCAAGAGTTCTACATCATTTCCCATCAGCAATATGTCACACATATAATATGAGAAATGCTACAGAACTCCCACTCACTTTCTTGTAAATACATGCTTCTCCATAAGTCTGTATGAACCCAAACGCTTTGATCACCTCATCAGAGCGAATGTTCCAACTCCGAGATGCTTGCACCAGCCCATAGATGGAGCGCTGGAGCTTGCATACCTTGTTATAATTCTTAGGATCGGCAAAACCTTCCGGCTGTATCATATATAATTCTTCCTTAAGGAAGCCGTTAAGGAATTTTGTTTTGACATCCATTTTCCATATCTCATAATCATAGAATGCGGCAATTGCTAACATGATTCAGATGGACTTCAACATCGCTACAGGAGAGAAAGTCTCATCGTAGTCAATCCCTTGAACTTGTCGATAACCCTTAGCGACAAGCCGAGCTTTATAGATGGTCACATTTCCATCCGCGTCAGTCTTCTTCCTAAAGATCCATTTATTTTCTATGGCTCGCCGATCATCGGGCAAGTCAACCAAAGTCCATACTTTGTTATCATACATGGATCCTATCTCGGATTTCATGGCTTCAAGCCATTTGTTGGAATCCGGGCCCGCCATCGCTTCTTCATAGTTCGAAGGTTCGCCGTTGTCTAACAACATGATTTCCAGGACAGGGTTGCCGTACCACTCTGGCGCAGAACGTGTCCTTGTGGACATATGAAGTTCAGTAGTAACTTCATCTGAATCTTCATGATCATCATCATTAACTTCCTCTCTAGTCGGTGCAGGCACCACAGAAACCTCTTCCTGCACTGCGCTACTTTCTGGTTCAAGAGGGGTTACAACAACCTCATAAAGTTCTACTTTCCTCCCACTTACTTCTTTCGAGAGAAACTCTTTCTCTAGAAAGGATCCATTCTTGGCAACGAAGACCTTGCCTTTGGATCTGTGGTAGAAGGTGTACCCAATCGTTTCTTTTGGGTATCCTATGAAGACGCATTTTTCTGATTTGGGTTCGAACTTTTCAGGTTGAAGTTTCTTGACATAAGAATCGCAACCCCAAACTTTTAGAAACGACGGCTTAGGTTTCTTGCCAAACCAAAGTTCATACGGTGTCGTCTCAACGGATTTTGATGGAGCCCTATTTAAAGTGAATGCGGTAGTCTCTAAAGCATAACCCCAAAAATATAGCGGTAAGTCGGTGAGAGACATCATAGATCGCACCATGTCCAACAGAGTACGATTACGACGTTTGGACACACCGTTATGCTGAGGTGTTCCAGGCGGCGTCAGTTGTGAAACAATTAACATTTCCTTAGGTGTGTGCCAAATTCGTGAATTAAATATTCCTCCACGATCTGATCGTAAGAACTTTATTTTTCTGTCATGTTGATTCTCAACCTCATTCTGAAATTCCTTGAACTTTTCAAAGGTCTCAGACTTGTTTTTCATCAAGTAGACATACCCATATCTACTTAAGTCATCAGTGAGGGTGAGAACATAACGATAACCACCGCGAGCCTCAACGCTCATCGGACCGCACACATCAGTATGTATGATTTCCAACAAGTTGGTTGCTCGCTCCATTGTTCCGGAGAACGGAGTCTTGGTCATCTTTCCCAAGAGGCATGGTTTGCACGTGTCAAATGATTCATAATCAAGAGACTCCAAAAGTCCATCTGCTTGGAGCTTCTTCATACGTTTGACCCCAATATGACCAAGGCGGCACTGCCACAAGTATGTGGGACTATCATTATTAACCTTACATCTTTTGGCATTCACACTATGAATATGTGTAACATCACGTTCGAGATTCAATAAAAATAAACCATTGACCAGCGGGGCATGACCATAAAACATTTCTCTCATATAAATAGAACAACCATTATTCTCGGATTTAAATGAGTAGCCATCTTGCATTAAACGAGATCTAGATACAATGTTCATGCTCAAAGCTGGTACTAAATATCAATTATTGAGGTTTAAAACTAATCCCGAAGGTAGATGTAGAGGTAGTGTACCGACGGCGATCACATCGACCTTGGAACCATTCCCGACGCGCATCGTCACCTCGTCCTTCGCCAGTCTCCGCTTATTCCGCAGCTCCTGCTTTGAGTTACAAATGTGAGCAACTACACCAGTATCAAATACCCAGGAGCTACTACGAGCGCTCGTAAGGTACACATCAATAACATGTATATCACATATACCTTTGACGTTGCCGGCCTTCTTATCCGCTAAGTATTTGGGGCAATTTCGCTTCCAGTGACTCGTTCCCTTGCAATAAAAGCACTCAGTCTCAGGCTTAGGTCCATTCTTTGGCTTCTTCCCGGCAACTGGCTTACTGGGCGCGGCAACTCCCTTGCCGTCCTTCTTGAAGTTCTTCTTACCCTTGCCTTTCTTGAACTTAGTGGTTTTATTCACCATCAACACTTGATGTTCCTTCTTGATTTCCACCTCCGCTGATTTCAGCATTGAATACAACTTGGGAATGGCCTTCTCCATCCCTTGCATATTGTAGTTCAGCACAAAGCTCTTGTAGCTAGGTGGGAGCGATTGGAGGATTCTGTCAATGACCGTGTCATCTGGGAGATTAACTCCCAGCTGAAACAAGCGGTTGTGCAACCCAAACATTTTGAGTATATGCTCGCTTACAGAAGTATTTTCCTCCATCTTACAACGATAGAACTTGTCGAAGACTTCATATCTCTCGGCCCGGGCATGAGATTGGAAAACCATTTTCAGCTCTTGGAACATCTCATATGCTCCGTTGCTCAAAACGCTTTTGGAGCCCCGATTCTAAGCTGTAAAGCATGCCGCACTGAACCAGGGAGTAATCATCACTACGCGACTGCCAGGCATTCATAACATCATGAGTTGCTGGGAAAATGGGTGCGTCACCTAGCGGTGCTTCAAGGACATATGCTTTCTTGGCAGCTATGAGGATGATCCTCAAGTTACAGATCCAATCCGTATAGTTGCTACCATCGTCTTTCAGCTTGGTTTTCTCTAGGAATGCGTTGAAGTTGAGGGCAACATTAGCGTGGGCCATTTGATCTACAAGACATATTGTAAAGATTTTAGACTATGTTCATGATAATTAAGTTCATCTATACAATTTTAATGAACTCCCACTCAGATAGACATCTCTCTAGTCATCTAAGCGATACATGATCCGAATCGACTAGGCCATGTCCGATCATCACGTGAGACGGACTAGTCATCAACAGTGAACATCTTCATGTTGATCGTATCTTCTATACGACTCATGTTCGACCTTTCGGTCTTCTGTGTTCTGAGGCCATGTCTGCACGTGCTAGGCTCGTCAAGTGAACCTAAGTGTATTGCGTGTGTAAATCTGGCTTACACCCGTTATATGCAAACGTTAGAGCCTATCACACCCGATCATCACGTGGTGCTTCGGAACAACGAACCTTAGCAACGGTGCACA
This sequence comes from Secale cereale, assembly GCA_902687465.1. Classification (NCBI taxonomy): domain Eukaryota; kingdom Viridiplantae; phylum Streptophyta; class Magnoliopsida; order Poales; family Poaceae; genus Secale; species Secale cereale. Next base: position 872,632,492 of record LR738711.1, on the reverse strand, counting down.
ATTAGGGGGAACACAATTCTTGAAATTTTGGTGAGAGGTCATCTTATTTATGCTACCGTCGTTTTAAGCAAATAAGATGTAAAACATGATAAACATCACATGCAATCAAATAGTGACATGATATGGCCAATATCAGTTTGCTCCTTTTGATCTCCATATTCAGGGCTCCATGATCATCATCGTCACTGGCATGACACCATGATCTCCATCATCGTGTCTTCATGAAGTTGTCTCGCCAAACGTTACTTCTACTACTATGGCTAACGGTTAGCAATAAAGTAAAGTAATTACATGGCGTTTTCAATGACACGCGGGTCATACAATAAAATAAGACAACTCCTATGGATCCTGTCGGTTGTCATACTCATTGACATGCAAGTCGTGATTCCTATTACAAGAACATGATCAATCTCATACATCACATATATCATTCATCACATCCTTTTGGCCATATCACATCACACGGCACATGCTGCAAGAACAAGTTAAACGTCCTCTAATTGTTGTTGCAAGTTTTTTTACGTGGCTGCTATAGGTTTCTAGCAAGAACATTTCTTACCTATGCCAAAACCACAATGTGATATGCCAATTACTATTTACCCTTCATAAGGACCCTTTTCATCGAATCTGATCCGACTAAAGTGGGAGAGATAGACACCCGCTAGCCACCTTATGCAACTAGTGCATGTCAGTCGGTGGAACCTGTCTCACGTAAGCGTACGTGTAAGGTCGGCCCGGGCTGCTTCATCCCATGGTGCCGCCGAATCAAGATAAGACTAGTAACGGCAAGTAAATTGACAAATCGACGCCCACAACAACTTGTGTTCTACTCGAGCATAGTAACTACGCATAGACCTAGCTCATGATGCCACTGTTGGGGATCGTTGCAGAAATTCAAAAAAATTCTATGCATCACCAGGATCTATCTATGGAGTGAGTAGCAATGAGAGAGGGGAGTGCATCTTCATACCTTTGAAGATCGCGTTACGGAAGCATTACAAGAACGCGGTCGGTGGAGTCATACACGAAGCGATTCAGATCGCGGCCGAATCCGATCTAAGCACCGAACAACGGTGCCTCCGTGTTCAACACACGTGCAGCCCGGTGACGTCTCCCGCATCTTGATCCAGCAAGGAGAGAGGGAGATATTGGGGAAGACTCCGTCCAGCAGCAGCAGCACGATGGTCTGGTGGTGGTGGAGGAGCGTGGTACTCCGGCGGGGCTTCGTCAAGCTTCGCAGGAGAAGAGGAGGAGTTGGGAGGGGGGAGGGCTGTGCCAGGCAATGGGTGCGGCTGCCCTCCCACGCCCCATATATATATATATATATATACTCCCTTACCCCTATATATATATATATATATATATATATATATATATATATATATATATATATATATATATATATATATATATATATAGGGGTAAGGGAGAGGGGGGCCGGCCCCCTCAGATCTAATCTGAGGGGGGCAGGGGAGCAGGCTTACCCCCCAAGCCAAGGGGGCTTACCAGGGTTCATACAGACTATGCGCCCCCTAGGGTTTCCACCAAAC
>LR738711.1:872589630-872629320 GCA_902687465.1 Secale cereale | reverse complement strand
TATATAGGGGTAAGGGAGAGGGGGGCCGGCCCCCTCAGATCTAATCTGAGGGGGGCAGGGGAGCAGGCTTACCCCCCAAGCCAAGGGGGCTTACCAGGGTTCATACAGACTATGCGCCCCCTAGGGTTTCCACCAAACCCTAAGCACCTTGGGCCCTTGGGGGGCGCACCAGCCCACCAGGGGCTGGTTCCCCCCCCCCCCTTTACTTAGTCCACTTGGCCCACCAAGCAGGTGGCCCCACCCGATGGACCCCCGGACACCTTCCGGTGGTCCCTGTACAATACCGGTGATCCCCGAAATCATTCTGGTGACCAAAACAGGACTTCCCATATATAAATCTTTACCTCCGGACTATTCCAGAACTCCTCGTGACGTCCGGGATCTCATCCGGGACTCCGAACAACATTCGGTAACCACGTACAAATATTCCCTATAACCCTAGCGTCATCGAACCTTAAGTGTGTAGACCCTAAGGGTTCGGGAACCATGCAGACATGACCGAGACATCTCTCCGGCCAATAACCAACAGCGGGATCTGGATACCCATGTTGGCTCCCACATGTTCCATGATGATCTTATCAGATGAACCACGATGTTTGGGATTCAATCAATCACGTATATGATTCCCTTTGTCTACTGGTATAGTACTTGCTCGAGATTCGATTGTCGGTACACCGATACCTTGTTCAATCTCGTTACCGGAAAAGTCTCTTTACTCGTTCTATAACACATCATCCCGTGACCAACTCCTTAGTCACATAGAGCTCATTACGATGATGTCTTACCGAGTGGGCCCAGAGATACCTCTCCGTCATACAGAGTGACAAATCCCAGTCTCGATTCGTGCCAACCCAACAGATTCTTTGGGGATACCCGTAGTGTACCTTTATAGCCACCCAGTTACGTTGTGACGTTTGGCACACCCACAGTACTCCTACGGCATCCAGGAGTTTCACAATCTCATGGTCTAAGGAAAGGATACTTGACATTGGAAAATCTTTAGCATACGAACTACATGATCTTGTGCTATGCTTAGGATTGGGTCTTGTCCATCACATCATTCTCCTAATGATGTGATCCCGTTATGAATGGCATTCAATGCCCATGGTCAGGTAACCGTAACCATCTATTGATCAACAAGCTAGTCAACTAGAGGCTCACTAGGGACATGTTGTGTTCTATGTATTCACACATGTATTACGATTTCCAGATAATACAATTATAGCATGAACAATAGACAATTATCATGAACAAGGAAATATAATAATAACCATTTTATTATTGCCTCTAGGGCATATTCCCAACAATAGGATCGTATGCTTCTACATATTGCAATAATATCAAGTTTCCTCTCTATGTGCTTAAAATCTTGGAGTTATGCTCGTTTTCCCTTCCTGTGCTAGTTGATTATTGTTCCCATAAGTTGTTTGCTCACAAAATCCCTATGCATAGGAAGTGGGTTAGACTTAAAGGTGTTAGTCATATTCTTCATGATGCTCTCTTTATGTTTCAATTCTTATCATTTACGTGAGCATCATTAATATCATCATGCCTAGCTAAAAGGCATTAAAGAAAATTGCTTGTTGGGAGACAACCCAATATTTACCATTACTTTTTTGTGTGTTCACATGCTTAAGCTACTGTAGTAATCATGTTTTATAGCTTTTGTTTCAATAAAGTGCCAAGTAGAACCTTTGGGAAGACTTGGGTGAAAGTCTTTGTGATCTTACTATAAAAAACAGAAACTTTGCGCTCATGATATTAGCTGCCATTTTTTACTGGAGAGCGCTTTTAAGTTGATTCTTTTTGCAGATGATTAATAGACAAATTCCTCACGTCCACCAATTTATTTCAGAATTTTTAGAGTTCCAGAATTATTCGAAAGTTACATATTGCTAGAGACTGTTCTTTTTTTACAGATTCTATTTTCTATGTGTTGTTTGCTTATTTTGATGAATCTATGAGAAGTATCGGAGGGTATGAACCATAGAGAAGTTGGGATACAGTAGATATTACACCAATATGAATTTAGAATGAGTTCACAATAGTATCTAAGTGGTGGTTTTATTTTCTCATACTAACGGAGCTTACAAGCTTACTTTTGAGTTTTGTGTTGTGAAGTTTTCAAGTTTTGGGTAAAGATTTGATGGACTATGGAATAATGAGTGGCAAGAGCCTAAGCTTGGGGATGCCCAAGGCACGCCAAGGTAATATTCAAGGACAACCAAGAGCCTAAGCATGGGGATGGCCTGGGAAGGCATCCCCTCTTTCGTCTTCGTCTATCGGTAACTCTACTTGAGGCTATATTTTTATTCACCAAATGATATGTGTTTTGCTTGGAGCGTCAATTTTGTTTTATTTTGTTTTGCATGCTGTTTGAATGATATCCAAAGATCTGAAATTTTTAAATGTTAGAGAGTATTCACATAGTTACATAATTATTCAACTACTCTATGTGCTTCACTTACATCTTTTGAGCTAGGTAATTTTGCTCTATGTGCTTCACTTATATCTTTTTAGAGCACGGCGGTGGTTTTATTTGGAATATATAGATGAACTCTCATGCTTCACTTATATTATTTTGAGAGTCTTAAACAGCATGGTAATTTTCTTTGGTTATGAATTTAGTCCTAATATGATGGGCATCCAAGATGGGTATAATAAAAACTTTCATATAAAGTGCATTGAATACTATGAGAAGTTTGATACTTGATAATAGTTTTGAGATTTGAGGATGGTGATATTAGAGTCATGCTAGTAGAGTAGTTGTGAATTTGAGAAATACTTGTGTTGAGGTTTGCAAGTCCTGTAGCATGGACGTATGGTAATCGTTGTTTGACAAATTTGAAGCATGAGGTATTTCTTTGATTGTCATCCTTTGTGTGGAGGTCGGGATCGCGCGATGGTTAACTCCTACCAACCCTTCCCCTAGGAGCATGCGTGTAGTACTTTGTTTTGATGACTTGTAGTTTTTGCATAAGTATGTGAGTTCTTTATGACTAATGTTGAGTCCATGGATTATACGCACTCTCACCCTTCCACCATTGCTAGCCTCTCTTGTACCGCGCAACTTTCGTCGGTACCATACACCCACCATATACCTTCCTCAAAACAGCCACCATACCTACCTATCATGGCATTTCCCATAGCCATTCCGAGATATATTTCCATGCAACGTTCCACCGTTCCGTTCATATGACACGCTTCATCATTGTCATATTGCCATGCATGATCATGTAGTTGACATCATATTTGTGGCTAGGCCACCATGCATAATTTTTCATACATGTCACTCTTGATTCATTGCACATCCTGGTACACCGCCGGAGGCATTCATATAGACTCATACTTTGTTCTAGTATCGAGTTGTAATCTTTGAGTTGTAAATCAAGAGAAGTGTGATGATCATCATTATTAGAGCATTGTCCCAAATAAATAAAAATAAATAAAAGAAGGAAAGGCCAAAGAAAAAAACAAAGGCCCGATAAAAAGAAGAAGAAGAAAAGAAAAGCGAAAAAGAAACAGAAAAAGGGGCAATGCTACTATCTTTTCCACACTTGTGCTTCAAAGTGGAACCAATGTCTTCATCATAGAGAGTCTCTTGTTTTGTCACTTTCATATACTAGTGGGAATTTTCATTATAGCACTTGGCTTGTATATTCCACCGATGGGCTTCCTCAAATACCCTAGGTCTTCATGAGCAAGAAAGTTGGATGCACACCCACTTAGTTTCTTTTGTTGAGCTTTCGTACATTTATAGCTCTAGTGCATCTGTTGCATGGCAATCCCTACTCACTCACATTGATATCTATTGATGGGCATTTCCGTAGGCCATTGATACGCCTAGTCGATGTGAGGCAATCTTCTTCCTCTTTTTGTCTTCTCCAAAACCACCACTCTATTCCACTTATAGTGCTATATCCATGGCTCACGCTCATGTATTGCGTGAAAGTTGAAAAAGTTTGAAAAAAAATTAAGTATGAAACAATTGCTTGGCTGAAACTGGGGTTGTGCATGATTTGGATATTTTGTGTAACGAAGATGGAGCATAGCCAAACTATATGATTTTGTAGGGATGAACTTTCTTGAGCCATGTTATTTTGAGAAGACGTGATTGCTTTGTCAGTATGCTTGAAGTATATATTATTATCCTTATGTCAATATTAAACTTTTGTCTTGAATCTTTCGGATCTGAACATTCATGCCACAATAAAGAAAATTACATTGAGAATTATGTTAGGTAGCATTCCACATCAAAAAATCTGTTTTTATCATTTACCTACTCGAAGACGAGCAGGAATTAAGCTTGGGGATGCTTGATACGTCTCCAACGTATCTGTAATTTTAGATTGTTCCATGCTATTATATTATCCTTCTAGGATATTTTATGGGCTTTAATATACACTTTTATATGATTTTTGGAACTAACCTATTAACCCAGAGCCCAGTTTCTGTTTTTCCTTTTCTTTGAGTATCGCAGAAAAGGAATACCAAATGGAGCCCAATTGACGTGAAACTCAACGGAGGTTGTTTTTGGACTAGAAGAAGTCTAGGGAGTACCAGAGGAGGACTAGAAGGTTCCCGGGCTGCCCACGACTGTAGGGGGAGCGCCCCATCGTGGACAGCCCGGAGACCCCCCTTACTTGTTCCCGACTCCAACACCCCCTATATATACAGAAACCTCCATAAAATAATCTAGATCGGGAGTTCCGCCGCCGCAAGCCTCTGGAGCCGCCAAAAACCAATCTAGACCCGTTCTGGCACCCTGCCGGAGGGGGAATCCCTCTCCGGTGGCCATCTTCATCATCCCAGCGCTCTCCATGACGAGGGGGGAGTAGTTCACCCTCGGAGCTGAGGGTATGTATCAGCAGCTATGTGTTTGATCTCTCTCTCTCTCTCTCTCTTTCTCGTGTTCTTGAGATGGCACGATCTTAATGTATCGTGAGCTTTGCTACTATAGTTGGATCTTATGATGTTTCTCCCCCTGTACTTTCTTGTGATGAATTGAGTTTTCCCTTTGATGTTATCTTATCGGATCGAGTCATTAAGGATTTGAGAACACTTGATGTATGTCTTGCATGTGCTTATTTGTGGTGACAATGGGATATCACGTGAGCTACTTGATGTATGTTTTGGTGATCAACTTGCGGGTTCCATGACCTTGGGAATCTATGCATAGGGGTTGGCACATGTTTTCGTCTTGACTCTCCGGTAGAAACTTTGGGGCACTCTTTGAAGTACTTTGTGTTGGTTTGAATAGATGAATCTGAGATTGTGTAATGCATATCGTATAATCATGCCCACAGATACTTGAGGTGACAACAATGACATTAGGGTTTTGTTAGATTTGTGTCTTAAGGTGTTATTCTAGTACGAACTCTAAGATAGATCGAACGGAAAGAATAGCTTCGTGCTATTTTACTATGGACTCTTGAATAGATCGATAAGAAAGAATACATTTGAGGTGGTTTCGTACCCTACAATAATATCTTCGTTTGTTCTCCGCTATTAGTGACTTTGGAGTGACTCTTTGTTGCATGTTGAGGGATAGTTATATGATCCAGTTATGTTATTATTGTTGAGAGAACTTGCACTAGTGAAAGTATGAACCCTAGGCCTTGTTTCAACGCATTACTACACCGTTTATGCTCACTTTTATCATTAGTTACCTTGCTGTTTTTATATTTTCTTATTACAAAAACCTATATCTACCATCCATATTGCACTTGTATCACCATCTCTTCGCCGAACTAGTCCACCTATACAATTTACCAATGTATTGGGTGTGTTGGGGACACAAGAGACTCTTTGTTATTTGGTTGTATGGTTGCTTGACAGAGACCATCTTCATCCTACACCTCCTGCGGATTGATAAACCTTAGGTCATCCACTGGAGGGAAATTTGCTACTGTCCTACAAACCTCTGCACTTGGAGGCATAACAACGTCTACTAGAATAAGGTTGTGTAGTAGACATCACCGGGCGCCAGCGGTGATGTGGGCGCTGGTGGAGGCGATGTGGCGCAATTTGATTGGCTGAGGGGGCGGCTGGACGCGTCCGGCCATCGGCGGATGTGTCCGGTGCATTGAGGGAGAGTTGGATCTAGGGTTTTGCCCGAAAATGGACGTGAGGGGCTGTTTTTATAGGTAGAGGGAACTAGGAGAGTCCAAATGAGGTGTCGTTTTTGGCCACGCGATCGTGATTCAACGGTGAAGAGCATGGAGGGGGTTTAGATGGGCTAATGCGCTGTTGTGACGGGGTGTTGGGCTAAAAGAGAAAGGGCTTCCAGCGGTTAACGCGGTTAACCGTTGGGGCACCAAACGACCTCCAAATGGAATGAAATTTGACAGGAGGTCTACCGGTGATATACCAGGACCACTCGACAACTCTCGGCCCATTTCGAGGATGTTTTTCTCCCACTCACGAAACAAGATTTGAGAGGTGCGACAGGTGCTGGGTGAGAGAGTCAAAATCTGAAACGGACTACAGAGAGGACAGAGACGATGCAACTACACACGGATGCAAGTGAGACTAAGCCAATGCAATGCACTTGATGAAAATGGCATACCGATATGCAACACACACTCAAAGCAAAAACAAAAAAAAATACCCGAAATGAAGGAGGAGCCTAGAATGGAATTGATTAAGTTAACAATGAATATATTGCCATATTGGGAATTGTTACATCTGCGGCGTTACATTTATATTTTGAATAATTAGCTACTCTTGGTGCTGCTGTAGATGAGCTTGCATGTTGAATTCTTAGAGTTCTAAGTAGTTTGAATGCTTGTTATGGCCTCTAGGCATCCCAATGTGTAGTTGCTATCATTCTTGTAGAGTTTTGATGATAAATTTTTGTTACCAAACTTTTCCGCAAATTGTACGTGAATATGATGAACCTCTTTGGAAGGAGTTCTTTGAGGAGGAGATCATCGGGAGAATCTTCTAGTGATAGTTCCGCTCGTCGGTCTTACGTTGAACCGAGTGAAAGCTCCATACGAGATGCCACCACCAAAACATGCTTGTGGCCTTGTGATGATTATATGGTGCATGTAGGCATTAGGGAGGAATTCCAACAATTGGTTCACAATGCCGATCTCGGTCCCTACATTTCAGATAAGTGCGATCAAAACCACACTCTCACTGAATCATTTGTCAAAGGATTTAAATTTCATCCCCGTGAATCTAGGATGTCATTCAAACTGTATGAAAATCCTTTTACCATATCACTAGAGGGTTTTTCTCAGCACTGCAAAATCCCATTCTGGGGTTCACTTGACGAACCACCAAGGGCTGAGTACCAATCATTTTTAACTAATATTTGCTACGGTGAATTGAGGGGAGTGACGCAAGGTAGAATAAAGAGGATTCATTTTCCTGCAATTCAGTACTTTGCTTTATTTAATGGGAAATATATTGTAGGCAAACAAGATTGCAGTACACTTTGTGATCCAGACTTGAGCCTCATACGCATCGCTCTCACCTGTGATAGGAGTTATAATCTTGGGGCGATTGTTGCATGCAGGTTACAACACAACGCTAATAGTGGCTGTTTCTATGGCGGAATCTATGCCGCACGTTTAGCAAGAGAGATGGGTGTTTCACCTTTGCCCTTTGACCCTATCCTACCCACGTAGTATTTAGACTTTGATGCTATGAAAAATCATAAGATCCATAAAGGAGACATTCATAATTTCACTTACAAAGTGTTATTTAACCAATCGACTGTTGTGTATACATATTTGCATGTGCCTGCTCTTTTTGATTATCACAGCAAGGGGAGATATTTCGTTCTTGAGAGCGAGGCCCGAGCCCACAATGTTACGGTCGAGGCAGCACGGCAGGCTGAGGCATCCGCACCGAGAGCCTCCGTGAGCTACCACACCGACCACTATCCAGGCTATTGTCTACTTACCAAGTTAGGCCAAAAGCCTAAGCTTGGGGGAGTACGTGTTTCCCACCGACTTTACAATCATGTTCACACATTTCAGTTGTCGGTGCTCACACTTTTTCATTATATTATCCATGTTTAATTTATTTTCTCGCTTTCTTCTTTTGTGTCTGAAAAATTTGAGAAAATACAAAAAAAAGCCATGCTTCTTTTTGCTCTTCTTTTTAGAATAGTTGTTGTAGCACTAAGAAGAAAACCCAGAAAGATTTCATTGTTCTTCTTTTGCTTGTTGGGAGTTCCCCGTGTAAATAGTTTTTTCCCGTTTTTGCTTTCCTCTTTTATTTGCTTGTTCTGGAAAATCAAAAACTCAAAAAATATTTCAGTGTGTTTCTCTGAATTTCTTTTCTTTTTATTTGAGTCGTACCAAAGAGAAGAGTACGATGAAAATGTTAAGTGGCTCTCATATGCATAAGTGTTTATCTAATAAAGAGCCCATTTTTACCTTGCATTCTCCTGTTGAATAAAATATTTGCAGATTCCAGCTTAGTCCATGGCACTCTTGCACCATTATTATTTTCACATCGTTCGGTCGTGCAAGTGAAAGGCAATAATGACGATATTTGATGAACTGGTCGTGGCAGAAAGAAACTGGTATGAACTCGACTTGTTCTGCTTTTGTAAATATGTTTAGCCTAGTATCCATGATTCAGCTCATTATGATTAAACATGTTTGCAATGACAATTAGAGATTATAGTTTCACATGCCATGCATAAGTAGCTAGGAGTTGATAATGACTTATCTTAGATATCAACATTGCGTTAAAATGATTGTGATGTTGTATGATGATATGGTATCCTCGTCTCAATGTTTGAGTGGCTTGACTTGGCACACGTTCATACATGTAGTTGAATCAAAACCAACATAGCCTCTATGATATTTATGTTCATGGTGTCCATATCCTACTCATGCGGGTGTCCAATGTTTGTTATTCATAATGTATGTTCATGACCGTTGTTGCTCTCCAGCTGGCCGCTTCCCAACCTATTTGCCAGCCTTCGCCTGTACTAAGTGGGAATTCTACTTGTGCATCAAAAAGTCTTAAACCCAAGTTATTCCAGATGAGTCCACCATACCTACCTATATGTGATATTACCCTCCTGTCCTAAGTAAATTTGCATGTGCCATCTCTAAAAACTTCAAATAAATATCCTTTTTGTGTGCCTGGATCGTTCATGGAACGACAGGAGGTAGTCGTTTTCTTCCATGCTAAGCGGGTTATTCTCAGACCGAGTGTTTATTCACTCACCATCGCAAGATAAAAGGGCGATGTCGGTGTACTAAAGTAGGGGTACCTTAGTATCCCGAACTTGTGCACGGGCAGTCGCAGCATCCCGTGGCAGGGCTTACCGCGCGTGCGCCAAGGCCCAGTGAGGTTCCTTTGAAACCATTCAAGAACAAAGTATCCAAGTCAGAGAAACAAGGCCCCGGCAAGAGGAGCTTGCCGGGAAGGCCACTCAAGGCTCAAGACCACCTCTTAGGTACAAGACCCTGGCAAGAGGAGCTTGCCAGGAAGGCCAAGCATGGCATTTCAGAAGACTTGTCGCGACGCTTCGCACGTCGCGGCAAGGCCCGGAGAGCGACAAGCTTCCGGGCGCGGTAAGGTAGCGACCGCGGCAAGGCGCTTGCCGCGGCAAGCTTCCACTATGTGCCCGCGCTCCAGCTCATCCGGCCACGCGTCGCCCTGGGGCCCCTCCAGGGGCACGTGGCGGAAGGCTGTGCAGCCTGGGGTACACGGTGGCAAGCCGCGATGACAAGGCCACCATCGTGGCGAACAGAGACGCCCTGACGGACGCTTTTTTACACTATTTGGGGCGACGGCGACGGGCATTTAATGCCCTTGTCCCCTGCCGTCAGAGTTAGGTATAGAGCACTATGCATACACTGTTCCAACTACCACCATTTTTACACTTTTACCCTCATCTGCGTTGCCACCTGTCGGTGACCCCTTCGACCTATAAAAGGAGGCCCATGCGCAACGTAGAGGGGGTTCCGATCTTCGATTACTCTCACGCTCGGTGTAGCTAGCAACAAGTACTGTAGCTCTCATCGCTCCCGAGCCAAGAACACAATACAAACCAAGGCAGGAGTAGGGTTTTACGCATCCGTGCGGCCCGAACCTGAGTAAACTACCCGCGTGTTCGCCTCGATCCGCTCTTCGTGCATCCTCCGCTCCCTTGCCGTACCGAAAAGGGGCTCCGGTCCCATAGGTGTTCGTGGGCGACCAGTTTCCCCGACATCTTTGGCGCGGAAGGAGATAGTGTTATGGACCAAGTGCCGTTCAAGAAAGCCTCGCCTTGTCGGGAAGCAGACGACACGAAAGCTAAGTTGCCAAAGTTTGAGCATTCGAATTTTTAAATTTTAAAGTTATCTTCCTTGAACGAGCACACTTTGTACGGAAAACCTGTGCGCGGAGGAACCTACTCGTGGCTAGCCGCGCCCTTACTTTGTTTCGAGCACGCTCAACGGCTTAAGTGTGCTGCGACAAGTGTCGCGCCCTTACTTCGTTTTCGAGTTCGCTCAACAACCTAAGTGCGCTGCGACTAGCTGCGGCGAGGTTTCTTGCCGGTAGCGGCATTGCCAGCGGGCTGCTGAAGTTCCGCACTCAGCTCTCGCGGCAAGGGCCCCCTTACCGGCAAGTTCCCTAAAAAGCGTAGGGTAAAAGCATACAAAGCAAGGAAGTCAAGTAAAGGAAATAACACTGCATTAACTACCCAAAATAAGTTATGTTACAAAATGACTTGTCGCTGTTCTAATAGACTATCGTTCGTAACATGGTTGGCAGCGACAAAGGAAGCAAAAAGGAAAGCAGCCTAATCTGCGCGGTCGCCGTCGACTCTCTTGATCTTGCCCACCTTGGCCACAATAGGTGCGACAAGGGCCTTGAGCGTCTCCTGGTCGGCATCGGGCGGCAAGGTCCGGAGAACGTTGTTGAGGTTGAGCCCCGGGTTGCGGAAGACTATCTTCATCAACACCTTCTCCAAGACGCCTGTGCAGAGCCTGCGTGCCTCGTTCGCCAGCTGCGTGGGGATCCTTTCCCGGAGTTGCTCGAGGGCCGGCGCCACTCCCCTGAAGAACAAGCTCAGCTTGGCGCTGTGAGGGAGATTCTCGTCGGTGGAGTACCCGAGGTGCTCCGTCCCCAGCCCCGCCAACTCCCTGTCGATGTCAGCGGCGGCGGCGACAAGCCCCTCGGTCCAGTGCTCCACCGTCAGCCTGAAGTTGTTTTGGGAGAGGGCGGCGCTGTCCCACAGTGCCCTCTCAGCCCTGAGATCCTCCTTCAGTTTCGTCTCCCGCTCTCTGGCGCCATCAAGTGATGCGGTGAGGGTGGAGAGTTTCAACTCCAAGTCTGCAATGGAGTCCTTGGCGACGGCAAGCTCCTTGCCCTTGTCGGAGAGACGGACCTGCAGCTCGGAGTGGCTGTGGGCGTCCTTATCCCTCTCCGACACGAGTGCGGCAACCTTCTCCTCGCTCGTCTTCAAGTGGACCTCCAGTTGCGCCACCCTCGCCTCTAGGTCCCTCTTGGCAGTCTCAGCAGCTGCCGCGGCGTCCTTCGCCTCCTGCAGAGCTCCGCCAAGGGACTGTTCGCGCACGGCAAGGTCGTCCTCGTGGCTATCGAGGTCGACTTTCCGCTGCGTTAGTTCACCTTCCCGCCGAGACAGCTCTTCGGCGGCGAGCCGTTGCTGCTCCTCTGCTTCGGCCTTCTCAAGTATGAACGCCTGATGCGCCTCGGCGAGCTCCTCCCGCTCCTCCGCCAAGGATCGGAGGGCCGCCTGGTTGGCGGCCCGGAGCTCTTCGGCGCGCTTCTCCAAGTCGACGCCCGCCTTGGCGGCCAGAGCCTCTCGGGACTCCAGCTTGGCCTGCCTGGCGCGGTACAGGGCCAGGAGCCTCCGCAGAAGCTGCTCCTCCTTGGGCTCGCTACTGCTGCCGGGCGCGTCGACAAACTTCAGCCCGACAGAGGCCAGGACTTCCCCATCGAAGACCTCTCCCTCCGCGGGCGCCCTTGACGTAGATGCCCACGGAAGCTGAATGAAGACCCTGTTTCCAGCCTCCAGGTAGGCGCCAGTTTCGGCCGCGGCAGCAGCAGGGTCGGCGGTCGGCGTAGCGTCTGACGCTCCTGCGGCCTCAGGGCCGTCAGTGCGACCGCCGGTCCTCTCCTCAGCTGTCGCGCCGGCGGCCTTAGCTGCCTCTTCGACTGGGGGCTCGTCGGTGCCGATCGCCTCTTTGGTAGCCGCAGCATCACCAGTGTTGCCGCGCACGTCCTCCTCAGTGGCGGCCTCTGTCTCCATCGGCTCTGCGGCGGGCGGATCTGAAGACAATAAAAATCAGAAGAAAGAAGAAAATAATTGTCAAGCAAATATCCAAAAAGAAAAATTCAAGAGAGGAAAAGTCCAAGGGTTACCTGCGCGGGCCTCTTCTTCGACGGGGTTCCTTGCCGGGGAGCTCTCCCTCGGCGGCGTGGTGGTGGCCCCCGCCGACGGAGGGCCGCTGGCGCCTTCCCTTGGCGGAGTGCCCACCCTTGGCGGGGTTCTCGCCCTTGGCGGGGTACTCGCCCTTGGCGGAGTACCCGCCCTTGGCGGAGTATTCTCCCTCGCCGGGGAGCTCCTCCTTGGCGGAGATGTCGAGACGTGCGGCTCGTCGGGAGCAGTCTCTTGGCGCTCCTGAGGCTGCAGCTCTGCTTCTATACAAGTCAGCAAACAAACAAGACGTTAACAAGGATAAGAATCCCACGCGCGCCCGACAAGCGAAGAAGTGAACAGAAGACTTACGCTGGGGGCTGCGCTGGGAGTTGCGCTGGGGGCTGCTCTGAGGAGCAGTTGCCTGGTCCGGCAAGCTTGTCACTGGCGCATCCCCTGCCGCTGCGACGGGCTCGTCCTCAAGATCGACCACCGGGATCTTGGCCCTCTTCGTCGCCCTCTGGGACAGGGTCCTGGAAGAAAAACAAGATCAGAATCAGGCAAAGAAGATTCAAGACAAGAGCAAATCGAAGGAAACAAGAGTTGACAGTGCTTACTCTTCCTCCTCCTCGTCGGAGCTGAGCACGGAGAAATCAAAGTCCGCCTCGCGCGTCCCGGCACGAGGAGCTGGAGGAGTAGGCTTCCTCGGCCGCTTGGCGGGAGCAGGGACGGTGGTCTGAGAAGACCCCGCTCCAGTTGTCGCCGAGGCCCGAGGGGCGGCAGGAGCGTTAGCCGCAGCCCGGGAAGACCCTCCTCCAGCCACTGTTGAAACGCGGGGCACTCCCTTGGCGGTTTTGCTTGTCGTGGTGGCACGCGTTGAGCGGCGCTGCGGCTGCTGGCCCGCCGGACGCTCCGCCACGTCTGCGGCTTTGCGGAGGCGCCTCCTCGCTGTAGCCGGAGGGCTTGACGGTGGCGGTGAACTCCCTGAGGACGAAGAAGACGAGTCGAGATTCAGCGACCCGCCTGAGTCTTCGGCAGAATCGCTTGATTCGGCGCCCTGCTCGGCGGGCTCGCTCGACTCTGTGCCTTGCCCGGTGGCTTCGCTCGTCCCAGCAGGTTGCCCGGCAGGCTTTATCACCCTGAGGAGCTCTTCCTCCTCGGCCAGACTTACCGCCTCCGCTGCATCCGCCTCCTCCAAAGTATATCCAAATTCGCCCGCGGCCCTGGCTGCGGCTGCCTCCTCCAACCTGCTGGCAATATAAGCCATCTCCTCGTCGGTGGTGTCGCGGGTGAGGCCTCTCTTCTCGTCGGGATTGATTGGCTGCTCCACCAAGTTGTCAAAGAACGTTTGCACGACTTCGTCAGAAGGCTCCCGCCAAGTGGGGTCAATCCCATGGGAGTCACACCATGGCATCGCCGCGCAGATAGCGCTAAGCGACGAATTGTTGCATAGCGGAACTACGCCCCGCGGCAATGCGAACCACTCTGGATGTTTGGGGTCGTGCTTGAATAGCTCATGGAGCATTCCATTGAGCTCCATGACAGTGAAATTGTAGTTGAGGCCTGGGCGCAGCCTCATAAAGTCTGCCGCATTACCAAACTCCCAAGCAGGCCTTTTCCTCTCCTGCAAGGGAGCGATGCGACGGCGAAGGAAATCTGCCCCGACAGCCCCTACGGTGAGCCTGGCTTGCCGGAGGCGAAGAATCCTAGTGATGGCTATCTTCATCTTATCGTCCTCAGGAGCCAGGTCACTCCAATCATTGCCGCGCACTACTGCAACTTGGCGCCGGGAAGTGAACTGCTGGGGTTCATCCTCCATGATCCAACACCAGTTGGCCCTCCACTCCTCCCACTTGCCGCGGAGTTCCCCAGTCAAGTATGCCTCTTTCTTATGAAGCCTAAATATCCAAGAAATCCCGCCGGACAAAGGAGACCCAGACTAGACTCGAGGCATAAAATAATGGCGGAAGAGGGCTACGTTGGGGTAGACTCCGACAAAGTTCTCGCACAAATGCGCGAAAACGGCCCTGGTCAAGACGGTGTTTGGGGTGAAATCAAGGAGACGAAACCCGTAGGTATTCATAATATCGCAGAAGAATTCGGAATACGGCGGGCAGAGTCCACAATGGAAGAACAGAGCAAAAAAGGCATATCCTCCAGGAAACATCTCGCAGGCCTCGGCGGGGAGTACCTTGGTGCGCGGGTGCGCTTTTGTCTCCCTCGACCAGAAGAGATAGAATTTTTCCTTCAATTCCTTCGCGCTGAGCCTCGGCGGGAAGACCACCATCTTCTTCCGCATTGATGCTAGCTTCAGCGCCTTGGCGGTCTTCGCGGCCTTCGCCTTGTCGCCCTTCGGGGCCATGGCTGGGACGGCGAGGGAAGTCGACGGCGCTGGGGATGCTGGTGGCGGCGGAGGAAGGGCGGAGCGCTGCTCTCTTTCAACCTTCGGAAGGAGGGGAGCAGCGGGGGTTTCTGGAGGATGAAGAAGAAGTGGGTGAATGGAGGGAACTGCCCCTGTTTCCCCTGCTTTAAGGGGGGAGAGGGGGACGTTCCGCATTTTCCCCATTAAAGAAACAGGCCACGATCTCTCCCACGATGCCGCAATCGACGCGTGCCGTTAGGGAGGGGTGCGGCGGATACGGAGTGGGGTGCGGTGCACCATGGGCCGCGCGTGTCCGTGCACTGTTTTGGGCCTGGCCCTACAGCGGTCGGCACCGTGTGTGGCCCAGGCCCGAGGGCTCCTGTCGGTGTACTAAAGTAGGGGTACCTTAGTATCCCGAACTTGTGCACGGGCAGTCGCAGCGTCCCATGGCAGGGCTTACCGCGCATGCGCCAAGGCCCAGTGAGGTTCCTTTGAAACCATTCAAGAACAAAGTATCCAAGTAAGAGAAACAAGGCCCCGGCAAGAGGAGCTTGCCGGGAAGGCCACTCAAGGCTCAAGACCACCTCTTAGGTACAAGACCCTGGCAAGAGGAGCTTGCCAGGAAGGCCAAGCATGGCATTTCAGAAGACTTGCCGCGACGCTCCGCACGTCGTGGCAAGGCCCGGAGAGCAACAAGCTTCCGGGCACGGCAAGGTAGCGACCGCGGCAAGGCGCTTGCCGCGGCAAGCTTCCACTATGTGCCCACGCTCCAGCTCATCCAGCCACGCGTCGCCCTGGGGGCCCTCCAGGGGCACGTGGCGGAAGGCTGTGCAGCCTGGGGTACACGGTGGCAAGCCACGATGACAAGGCCACCATCGTGGCAAACGGAGACGCCCTGACGGATGCTTTTTTACACTGTTTGGGGCGACAGCGATGGGCATTTAATGCCCTTGTCCCCTGCCGTCAGAGTTAGGTATAGAGCACTATGCATACACTGTTCCAACTACCACCATTTTTACACTTTTACCCTCATCTGCGTTGCCACCTGTCGGTGACCCCTTCGACCTATAAAAGGAGGCCCATGCGCAACATAGAGGGGGTTCCGATCTTCGATCACTCTCACGCTCGGTGTAGCTAGCAACAAGTACTGTAGCTCTCATCGCTCCCGAGCCAAGAACACAATACAAACCAAGGCAGGAGTAGGGTTTTACGCATCCGTGCGGCCCGAACCTGGGTAAACTGTCTGCGTGTTCGCCTCGATCCGCTCTTCGTGCATCCTCCGATCCCTTGCCGTACCGAAAAGGGGCTCCGGTCCCATAGGTGTTCGTGGGCGACCAGTTTCCCCGACAGGCGATAATAGGGATTCCTAGTCCCAAATTGCAAAAACAAAAAGAGCTTACAAATAAACAAACAAAAACTCCCAATTGAGTCCAAACCTTTACTTTTCTTCTTGGGAACCGCCACTAGCGTGTTTAGCACGGGAGATATTGATAACTGATAGTCGTGAAGTAAATGAGAAGGGTGCATGTCTCAAAATATCATTTACCTCTATTTTAAAAACTTCAGCTCTGGCACCTCTGCAAATCACTGCTTCCCTCTGCAAAGGGACTATCTATTTACTTTTATGTTGTGTCATCACCTTCTAAAATAAGTGCCAGATCTGAGAGCACTACTGTCATGCCTATGCATTGTGTGTAATGAATGTTGGGTGTTAGCATGACTGGATCTTTTCTACCATGAATTACAATGTTTAGTCGCGGCTTGAACTTTGGAGGTGCTCTGCATTTATGTTTTGTGGTCCCAAAAAGGGCTAGCGAGATACCACTATTGTCATATTATATCATGGTTATTTTGACAACATGTTGTTGTTTGAGATGTCTTATTATTGTTCACTACCTGATTATGTCATTGATATGAGCTAATATAATTTCTAAGAGTTATTGTCGACATGGTTAGTCATGATCTTTGCTGAAAACCTAGGTGCTATTTAAGCTTATTTATGAAAACAAGAGAAAAAGAGTTCGTAAAAGTTTTTCTTTCCCACTTTCAATTTATCAACTGAATTGCTTGAGGACAAGAAAATGTTTAAGCTTGGGGGAGTTGATACGTCTCCAACGTATCTACTTTTCCTAACGCGTTTCCTCTTGTTATGGACTCTAATTTGCATGATTTGAATGAAACTCACCCCGAACTGACGCTATTTTCAGCCAAACTACCATGGTGTTGTTTTTGTGCAGAAATAAAAGTTCTCAGAATGGAACGAAACTTTGCGAGGAATTTTTATACAATAAAAGAAAAATACTGGAGCCAAGAACCACCAGAGGGGGTACCTAGGTGGGCACAACACACCAGGGCGCCCCCCCCCCCTCCTGGCGCGCCCTGGTGGGTTGTCCCCACCTGGTGGCCCCGCAGACGTCAACCCTGATACTATATATTCACATTTACGTAGAGAAAAATCAGGGAGAAAGAATTATCGTGATCCACAAGACAGAGCCGCCGTCACCTCTTGTTCTTCATCGGGAGGCCAGATCTGGAGTCCGTTTGGGGCTCTGCAGAGGGGGGTCTTCGTTCTTCGTCATCACCAACCATTCTCCATCGCCAATTCCATGATGCTCCCCACCGGGACTGAGTAATTCCTTTGTAGGCTCGCTGGTCGGTGAAGAGTTGGATGAGATTCATCATGTAATCTAGTTAGTTTTGTTAGGGCTGATCCCTAGTATCCACTATGTTCTGAGATTGATGTTGCTATGACTTTGACATGCTTAATGCTTGTCACTTTGGGCCCGGGTGCCATGATTTCAGATCTGAACCATTTATGTTATCACCATTATATTTATGTTCTAGATCCGATCTTGCAAGTTATTGTTACCTACTACGTGTTATTATCCGGCAACCCCGGAGTGACACTAGCCAGGACCACTCCCGATGATGACGGTTATTTGAGGAGTTCGTGTATTCACCGTGTGTTAATGCTTTGTTCCGGTTCTCTATTAAAAGGAGGCCTTAATATCCCTTAGTTTCCAATATGGACCCCACTGCCACGGGAGGGTAGGACAAAAGATGTCATGCAAGTTCTTTCCATAAGCACGTATGACTATTTACGGAATACATGCCTACATTATATTTATGAACTGGAGCTAGTGTCATATCGCCCTAGGTTATGACTAGCATATGATCAATATCATCCAACAAATTACCGATCCATGCCTACGATTTCCTACATATTGATCTTGTCAAGTTACTACTACTATCGCTAATGTTACACTTGCTACAAAATTACTGCTATCACTGTTACCGTCACTATTATTGTTGCCACTACTATCAAACTATCATATTGTTGTGCTACTGATCACTTTGCTGCAGATAATTAATCTCCAGGTGTGGTTCAATTAACAACTCAGCCGCTAATACTTACAAATATTCTTTGGCTCCCCTTGTGTTGAATCTATAAATTTGGGTTGAATATTCTACCCTAGAAAACTATCGCGATCCCCTATATTTGTGGGTTATCATGAGCTTGCAAGTACATTCAATGTACTGATCTGGCGTGTCATGCCAGTTTGCAGGTCATGCCTTGTCTGCTTACTTGTTTGTCGTGGATCCCTTGTTGGCGAGCTAGGATAAATGTTCCAGCCAGAGTCCCTATGGAGTGGAGTCCATCATCGTCGTCGTTCGTTGTTCCGCTGCTTGCATAGAGCAACCGTGGAAGGCGTAGCGTCGTCATGCCGATGTAATTCCCTGTTATATTGGAACCCTTCTATCCCTATCCATGTTGTAATAAAGAGCTGATTTGTTCCATGCTAAGCAGTGCAGTATTCCAAAAGACTTACCTCGATCTCTGGGTTCAAATACAGGGCGTTTAGGTCTCTCTGAGCCGGGGTGCCACTGATACGTCTCCAACGTATCTATAATTTTTTATTGTTCCATGCTATTATATATTCTGTTTTGGATGTTTAATGGGCTTTATTATACACTTTTATATTACTTTTGGGACTAACCTACTAACCCAAGGCCCAGTGCAAATTGCTGTTTATTTGCCTATTTTGGTGTTTTGCAGAAATGGAATATCAAACGAAGTCCAGACGGAATGAAACCTTCGGGAGAGTTATTTTTGGAACAATATCAACGCAGAAGACTTGGAGTACGCGCCAGGAAGCGAGAGAGGCGGCCACGAGGGCAGGGGCGCGCCCAGGGGGTAGCCGCGCCTCCCACCCTCGTGGGCCCCCTGTTGCTCCCCTGACATCCCTCTTCCTCCTTTATATACCTACGTACCCTGAAACTACCGAGGAGCACCACAAAACCCTAATTCCACCGCCGCAACCTTCTGTACCCGTGAGATCCCATCTTGGGGCCTATTCCGAAGCTCCATCAGAGGGTTCATCGATCACGGAAGGCTTCTACATCAACACCATAACCTCTCCGATGAGTCGTGAGTAGTTTACCACAGACCTTCGGGTCCATAGTTATTAGCTAGATGGCTTCTTCTCTCTCTTTGGATCTCAATACAAAGTTCTCCTCGATCTTCGAGGTGATCTATTTGATGTAATTCCTTTTGCGGTGTGTTTGTCGAGATCCGATGAATTGTGGGTTTATGATCAAGATTATCTATGAACAATATTGGAATCTTTTCTGAAATCTTTTATGCATGATTTAAATATCCTTGCAAGTCTCTTCGAATTATCGGTTTGGTTTGGCCTACTAGATCTATAGTTCTTGCAATGGGAGAAGTGCTTGGCTTTGGGTTCAATCTTGTGGTGTCCTTTCCCAGTGACGGCAGGGGCAGCAAGGCACGTATTGTATTGTTGCCATCGAGGATAAAAAGATGGGGTTTATATCATATTGCTTGAGTTTATCCCTCTACATCATGTCATCTTGCTTAAGGCGTTACTCTGTTCTTATGAACTTAATACTCTAGATGCATGCTGGATAGCAGTCGATGTGTGGAGTAATAATAGTAGATGCAGAATCATTTCGGTCTACTTGTCACGGACGTGATGCCTATATACAATGATCATGCCTAGATATTCTCATAACTATGTGCTCTTCTATCAATTGCTCGACAGTAACTCGTTCACCCACCGTAGAAATCTGCTATCATGAGAGAAGCCACTAGTGAAACCTATGGCCCCGGGTCTATCTTCATCATATTAGTTTCCCGTCAACTTGCCAATTTCTTTCGCCGTTGCTTTACTTTGCATTATTTATTTATTTTCTATACCAAAAATACCAAAAATATTACCTTATCATCTCTATCAAATATCACTTTGGTAAGTGACCGAGAAGGGATTGACAACCCCTTTTATCACGTTGGCTGCAAGGTTCTTATTTGTTTGTGCAGGTACGAGGGACTCACGCGTGGTCTCCTACTGGATTGATACCTTGGTTCTCAAAAACTGAGGGAAATACTTACGCTATTGTGCTGCACCACCCTTTCCTCTTCGAGGGAATACAACGCAAGCTCGAGAAGTAGCAAGAAGAATTTCTGGCGCCGGAGCCGGGGAGATCTACGCAGAAGTCATATACCAAGTACCTATCACAAACCCTTATCCCTCGCACTACATTATTTGCTTCTCGTTTTCCTCTCCCCCACTTCATCCTTGCTGTTTTATTTGCCCTTTTTCCGTTCGCTTGCTTCTTGTCTGCTTGTGTGTTGGATTTCTTGTTCGCCACAATGGCTCCACCTATTAGTGTTGATCCTCACCTTAAGAGGTTGGAAGATATTGAAAACAATGTTAGAAGTTTTATGTCGTTGCAATTTGAGCATAATAATTTCTTTAGAAACGAGCTGAAAGAATAGAAAAGTTTTATGGAGTACATGAATAAAGAGCTTGACGATATGTCTAAAGAATTTTATGGTGTGAAATCTCAGTTTGCTCATCTTGAGAACTTAATAGCCCAAATCTCGGATAAGCAAGCCACCTTAGTTAATAAGATGGTTGCTAAACTGGAAGATCATGATAATAAAGATGAAGATCTAAAAGTGATTGATGTGTCTCCTATTAAATCCTTGTTTTCTAGTATGAATCTTGATAAAGATGAGACTGGAGATGAGTCTACTTTAGTTAAAAGGCGTCCCAATGATTTGGAGTTTTTAGATCTTGATGCTAAAAGTGTTAAAAGTGGGACTGAAGAGGTCAAAACTTTAGATAGCAATGAACCCACTATCTTTGATTTCAAGGGGTTTAATTATGATAATTGCTCTTTAATAGATTGTATTTCCTTGTTGCAATCCGTGCTAAATTCTCCGCATGCTTATAGTCAAAATAAAGTTTTTACCAAACACATAGTTGATGCTTTAATGCAATCTTATGAAGAAAAACTTGAATTAGAAGTTTCTATCCCTAGAAAGCTTTATGATGAGTGGGAACGTACTATTAAAATTAAGATTAAAGATCATGAATGCTTTGCCTTGTGTGATTTGGGTGCAAGTGTTTCCACTATTCCAAAAACTTTGTGTGATATGTTAGGTTTCCATGCACTTGATGATTGTTCTTTAAATTTGCATCTTGCGGATTCTACCATTAAGAAACCTATGGGAAGGATTAATAATGTTCTTATTGTTGCCAATAGGAATTATGTGCCCGTAGATTTCACTGTTCTCGATATAGATTGCAATCCTACATGTCCTATTATTCTTGGTAGACCTTTCCTTAGAACGATTGGTGCAATTATTGATATGAAAGAAGGAAATATTAGATTCCAATTTCCATTAAGGAAAGGCACGGAACACTTTCCTAGAAAGAAAATCAAATTACCTTATGAATCTATTATAAGAGCCACTTATGGATTCCCTACCAAAAAAGGCAATACCTAGATCTATTCTTGTATCGTGCCTAGCTAGGGACGTTAAATGATAGCGCTTGTTGGGAGGCAACCCAATTTTATTTTCTTTATTTTTGCTTCTGTTTAGGAATAAACATTGCATCTAGCTTCTGTTTAGATGTGGTTTTGTGTTTTAATTAGTGTTCGTGCCAAGTATAACCTTTGGGAAGACTTGGGTGAAGTTTATGCGATCATGCTATAGAAAACAGAAACTTTAGCGCTCACGAGATTAGCTACCATTTTTTACTGGAGAGTGATTTTTAGTTGATTCTTTTTGCAGATTATTAATAGACAAATTCCTCACGTCAACAAATTTATTTCAATTTTTTTTTTGAGTTACAGAAGTATTCGAAAGTAACGGATTACTACAGACTATTCTGTTTTTGACAGATTCTGTTTTCCGTGTCTTGTTTGCTTATTTTTTATGAATCTATGAGTAGTATCGGGGGTATGAATCATAGAGAAGTTGGAATACAGTAGGTTCAACACCAATGTAAACAAAGAATGAGTTCATTACAGTACCTTTGAGTGGTGGTTTGTTTTCTTATACTAACGGAACTCACGAGATTTTTGGCTAAGTTTTGTGTTGTGAAGTTTTCAAGTTTTGGGTAAGGATTTGATGGACTATGCAACAAAGAGTGGCAAGAGCCTAATCTTGGGGATGCCCAAGGCACCCCAAGTTAAAATTCAAGGACAACCAAAAGCCTAAGCTTGGGGATGCCCCGGGAAGGCATCCCCTCTTTCGTCTTCGTCTATCGGTAACTTTACTCGAGACTATATTTTTATTCACCACATGATATATGTTTTGCTTGGAGCGTCATGTATGATTTGAGTCTTAGCTTTTAGTTTACCACAATCATCCTTGCTGGACACACCTTTTGAGAGAGATACAAATGAATTGGAATTTATTAGAATACTCTATGTGCTTCACTTATATCTTTTGAGCTAGATAGTTTTGCTCTAGTGCTTCACTTATATCTTTTAGAGCACGGTGGTGGTTTTATTTTGTAGAAATTATTGATCTCTCATGCTTCACTTATATCTTTTTGAGAGTCTAATAGAACAGCATGGTAATGTGCTTTGTTTATAAATTTAGTCCTAATATGATAGGCATCCAAGATGGGTATAGTAAAAAACTTTCATATATAAAGTGCATTGAATATGATGAGAAGTTTGATACTTGATGATTATTTTGAGATATGAGGATGGTGATGTTAGATTCATGCTAGTGGAGTAATTGTGAATTTGATAAACACTTGTGTTAAAGTTTGATTCCCGTAGCATGCACGTATGGTGAACCGTTATGTGATGAAGTTGGAGCATGATTTTATTTATTGAGTGTCATCCTTTCTGTGGAGGTCGGGATCGCGCGATGGTTAACTCCTACCAACCCTTCCCCTAGGAGCATGTGTTGAATACTTTGTTTTGATAACTCGTAGATTTTTTCAATAAGTATATGAGTTCTTTATGACTAATGTTGAGTCCATGGATTATACGCACTCTCACCCTTCCACCATTGCTAGCCTCTCTTGTATCACGCAATTTTCACCGGTACCATACACCCACCATATATCTTCCTCAAAACAGACACCATACCTACCTATTATGGCATTTCCAAAGCCATTTCGAGATATATTGCCATGCAACTTTCCACCGTTCCATTTATTATGACACGCTTCATCATTGTCATATTTCCATGCATGATCATGTAGTTGACATCGTATTTGTAGCTAAGCCACCATTCATAAAATTTTGTACATGTCACTCTTGATTCATTGCTCATCCCGGTACACCGCCAGAGGCATTCATATAGAGTCATATTTTGTTATAGCTTCGAGTTGTAAGTCAATAAAAGTGTGATGACCTTCATTACTAGAGCATTGTCCTAGTGAGGAAAGGATGATGGAGACTATGATTCCCGCACAAGTCGGGATGAGGCTCCGGATGAAAAAAAAGAGGCCATAAAAAAGAAAAGAAAAAGAGAGAAATGCCCAAAGAGAAAAAACGGAGAAAAAAAAAGAAAAAATGAGAGAAAAAGAGAGAAAGGACAATGTTACTATCCTTTTTCCACACTTGTGCTTCAAAGTAGCACCATGATCTTCATGATAGAGAGTCTTTTGTTTTGTCACTTTCATATACTAGTGGGAATTTTCATTATAGAACTTGGCTTGTATATTCCAATGATGGGCTTCCTCAAATGCCCTAGGTCTTCGTGAGCAAGCGAGTTGGATGCACACCCACTTAGTTTTCTTTGAGAGCTTTCATATAATTATAGCTCTAGTGCATCCGCTGCATGGCAATCCCTACTCACTCACATTGATATCTATTGATGGGTGCTACTTCTCGAGGTTGCGTTGTATTCCCTCAAAGAGGAAAGGGAGATGCAGCATAGTAGCGTAAGTATTTCCCTAAGTTTTTTAGAACCAAGGTATCCATCCAGTAGGAGACCACGTGTGAGTCCCTCGCACCTGCACAAACAAATAAGAACTTCGCAGCCAACGCAATAAGGGGTTGTCAATCCCTTTACGGTCACTTACGAAAGTGAGATCTAATAGAGATGATAGTTTATATTTTTGGTATTTTTATTTATAAGAACAGAAAGTAAAAGCGGAAAAAGTAAAGTAGATGTAGATTGATATGTTGAGAATAGACCCGGGGGCCATAGTGTTCTCTAGTGGCTTCTCTCATGATAGCGATATTCTACGGCGGGTAAACAAATTATTGTCGAGCAATTGATAGAAAAGCGAATAATTATGAGACTATCTAGGCATGATCATTGTATATAGGCATCACGTCCGAGACAAGTAGACCAAATCCTGCCAGCATCTACTACTATTACTCCACACATCGACCGCTATCCAACATGCATCTAGTGTATTGAGTTCATAAGAACAGAGTGACGCCTTAAGCAAGATGACATGATGTAGAGGGATAAACTCAAGCAATATGATGTAAACACCATCTTTTTATCCTCGATGGCAACGATACAATACATGCCTTGCTGCCCCTACTGTCACTGGGAATGTACACCGCAAGATTGAACCCAAAGCCAAGCACTTCTCCCACTGCAAGAACTATAGATCTACTAGGCCGAACCAAACCAATAATTCGAAGAGACTTGCAAGGATATTATGACCACACATAAAGAGATCAGAAAAGAACCAAATATTTCTCATAGATAATCTTGATCATAAACCACAATTCATCGGATCTCGACAAACACACCGCAAAAAGATATTACATCGAATAGATCTCCTCGAAGACCGAGGAGAACTTTGTATTGAGATCCAAAGAGAGAGAAGAAGCCATCTAGATACTAGCTATGGACCTGAAGGTCTGTGGTAAACTACTCACAACCCATGGTGAGGCAACGATGATGATGTAGAAGCACTCTGTGACAGATCCCCCCTCCAGCGGAGCTCCGGAACAGGCCCCAAGATGGGATCTCACGGGAATAGAAGGTTACGGCGGTGGAATTAGGGTTTTCTCTGTTCGTCTGATGGTTTCGGGGTACGTAGGCTTATATAGGAGGAAGGAGGGCACCGGGGGCCTCACGAGGGACCCACGAGGCAGGGGGGCACGCCCCCCACCCTCGTGGGCACCTCGTTGCCCCTACTCCGTGGTTCTCAAGTCTCACGCGCGTGATTTTCTCCAAAAATATCTCTCCCGAAGGTTTCATTCCATTTGGACTCCGTTTGATATTCCTTTTCTGCAAAACCCTGAAACAGGCAGAAAACAGCAATCTGGACTCCGTTTGGGTTAGTAGGTTAGTCCCAAAAATAATATAAAAGTGTATGACAAAGCCCATTAAACATCCAAAACATCATAAATAATAGCATAGAACAATCAAAAATTATAGATACGTTGGAGACGTATCAAGCATCCCCAAGCTTAATTCCTGCTCGTCCTCGAGTAGGTAAATTATAAAAACAGAATTTTTGATGTGGAATGCTAACCAACATAGTTTTTCAATGTAATTCTCTTAATTGTGCCATGAATGTTCAGATCTGAAAGATTCAAGACAAAAGTCTATATTGACATAAGAAATAATAATACTTCAAGCATACTAACAATGCAATCATGTCTTCTCAAAATACTATGGCTAAAGAAAGTTATCCCTACAAAATCATATAGTCTGGCTTTGCTCCCTCTTCATCACACAAAATATTCATATCATGCACAACCCCGATTTCAGCCAAGCACTTGTTTTCATACTCTATTCTTTCAAACCTTTCAACTTCCACGCAATGCATGAGCGTGAGCCATGGACGTAGCACTATGGGTGGAATAGAGAGGTGGTTGTGGAGAAGACAAAAAGGAGGGAGATAGTCTCACACCGACTAGGCGTATCAACAGGCTATGGAGATGCCCATCAATATATATCAATGTGAGTGAGTAGGGATTGCCATGCAACGGATGCACTAGAGCTAAATATGTATGAAAGCTCAACAAAAGAAACTAGTGGGTGTGCATCCAACTTGCTTGCTCACGAAGACCTAGGGCATTTGAGGAAGCCCATCGTTGGAATATACAAGCCAAGTTCTATAATGAAAATTCCCACTAGTATATGAAAGTGACTAAACATGAGACTCTCTATCATGAAGAACATGGTGCTACTTTGAAGCACAAGTGTGGAAAAAGAGATAGTAGCAATTGTCCCTTTTTTCTTTTCTTTCTCTTTTTTTTGGGCCTTTATTTTTTTTTCTTTGGCCTTTCTCTTTTTTTTTTGTGGAGGGGCTTTATTGATTTAGCCTTTCCTCCCATGGGACAATGCTCTAATAATGATGATCATCACACTTTCATTAAATTACAACTCGATATTACAACTCGATACTAGAACAAGTATGACTCTATATGAATGCCTCCGGCGGTGTACCGGGATGTGCAATGAATCATGAGTGACATGTATGAAAAATTATGCATGGAGGCTTTGCCACAAATACAATGTCAACTACATGATCATGCATGGTAATACGACAATATGTTGCGTGTCATATGAACGGAATGGTGGAAAGTTGCATGGCAATATATCTCGGAATGGCCATGGAAATGCCATGATAGGTAGGTATGGTGGTTGTTTTGAGGAATATATATATGGTGGCTGTTTTGAGGAAGGATATATAGTGGGTGTATGGTACCGGCGAAAGTTGTGCGGTATAAGAGAGGCTAGCAATGGTGGCAGGGTGAGAGTGCGTATAATCCATGGACTCAACATTAGTCATAAGAACTCATATACTTATTGCAAAAATCTACGAGTCATCAAAACAAAGTAATCAACGCATGCTCCTAGGTGGGAGGTTGGTAGGATTTAACCATCGCGTGCCCCCGACCTCCACACAAAGGTTGGCACTTTACAAATACCTCATGCTCTAACTTCGTCACATAGCGGTTCACCATATGTGCATGCTACGGGAATCACTAACCTTAACAAAAGAATTTCTCAATTTCATAATAACTCCACTAGCATGACTCTAATATCACTATCCTCATATCTTAAAACATTTATCAAGCATCCAACTTCTCATCATATTCAATGCACTTAGTGTGAAAGTTTTTACTACATTAATATTGGATGTCTATCATGTGAAGACTAGTTTTATAGCCTAAACACATTACCATGCTGTTTTAATAGACTCTCAAATAGATATAAGTGAAGCATGAGAGTTCAACAATTTCTTCAAAATATTATCACCACCGTGATCTAAAAGATATAAGTGAAGCACTAGAGCAAAAACTATTCAACTCAAAAGATATAAGTGAAGCACATAGAGTGTTCTAACAATTCCAAGGCCATATTTAACTCTCTCAAATAGGTGAGTCCAGCAAGGATAATTGTGTCAAACTAACAAGCAAAGACTCAAATTATACAAGACGCTCCAAGCAAAACACATACATGTGGTGAATAAAAATATAGCTCCAAGTATAGTTACCGATGGATGAAGACGAAAGAGAGGATGCCTTCCCGGGGCATCCCCAAGCTTAGGCTTTTGATTGTCCTTGAATTTTACTTGGAGTTCCATGGGCATCCCCAAGCTTAGGCCCTTGCTACTCTTTGTTCCATAGTCCATCAAAGCAATACTCAAAACTTGAAAACTTCACAACACAAAACTTAGACAAAAATCTCGTGAGCTACGTTAGTATAAGAAAGCAAACCACTACTCAAAGGTACTGCAATGAATTCATTCTTTGTTTATATTGGTGTTAAACCTACTGTATTCAAACTTCTCTATGGTTCATACCTCCCAATATTACTCATAGATGCATTGAAATAAGCAAACAACACACGAAAATCAGAATCTGTCAAAAACAGAACATTCTGTAGTAATCTGCAGGTTTCTCATATTTCTGTAACTCCAAAAAATTCAAACTAAATTGGTAAACATGAGGAATTTGTCTATTAATCATCTGCAAAAAAATCAACTAAATAGCACGCTCCAGTAAAATCTGATGACCATTCTAGCGAGCGCTAACAATTCTGTTTCTCACAGCAAGATCATATAACCTTCACACAAGTCTTCCCAAAGGTTCTACTTGGCACAAACACAAAACCACATCTAAACAGAAGCTAGATGCAATATTTATTACCTAACAGCAGCAAAAACAAAAAATATAAAATTGGGTTGCCTCCCAACAAGCGCTATCATTTTACGCCCCTAGCTAGGCACGATACATGATAGATCTAGGTATTGCCATCTTTGGAAGGCAATCCATAAGTGGCTCTCATAATAGATTCATATGGTAATTTGATTTTATTTCTAGGAAAGTGTTCCATGCCTTTCCTTAACGGAAATTGGAATCTAATATTTCCTTCCTTCATATCAATAATTGCACCAATCGTTCTAAGGAAAGGTCTACCAAGAATAATAGGACATGAAGGATTGCAATCTATATCAAGAACAATGAAATCTACGGCCACATAATTCCTATTGGCAACAATAAGAACATCATTAATCCTTCCCATAGATTTCTTAATAGTGGAATCTGTAAGATGCAAATTTAGAGAACAATCATCAAGCTCATGGAAACCTAGCAAATCACACAAAGTTTTTGGGATAGTGGAGACACTTGCACCCAAATCACACAAAGCATAGCATTCATGATCTTTAATTTTTATTTTGATAGTAGGTTCCCACTCATCATAAAGCTTTCTAGGGATGGAAACTTCTAACTCAAGTTTTTCTTCATAAGATTGCATCAAAGCAGCAACTATGTGTTTGGTGAAAGCTTTATTTTGACTATAAGCATGCGGAGAGTTTAGTACGGATTGCAACAAGGAAATACAATCAATCAAAGAGCAATTATCATAATTTAATCCCTTGAAATCCAAAGTAGTTCGTTCATCACTATGCAAAGTTTTAATCTCTTCACTCCCACTTTTAACAATTTTAGCATCAAGATCTAAAAACTCCGAATCATTGGAACACCTTAATGTAGAATCATCTTCAATCCTATCTTCATCAAGATTTATGCTAGAAAACAAGGATCTAATAGGATACACATCAATAACTTTCAGATCTTCATTTTTATTTTCATGATAACTAGAAGAACACGCTTTTATATAATTCTCTCTTTTAGCACGCATCCTAGCGGTTCTCTCTTTGCATACATCAATGGAAATTCTCATGGCTTTGAGAGACTCATTGATATCATGCTTAGGTGGGATAGATCTAAGTTTCAAAGAATTAACATCAAGAGTAATTCTATCCAAACTTCTAGCCAATTCATCAACCTTAAGCAATTTTTCTTCAAGCACAGTATTGAAATTCTTTTGCGATATCATAAACTCCTTAACACTAGTTTCAAATTCAGAAGGCATCTTTCCATAAGAGTTGTTGTAGGAATTACCATAATTATTAGAGGAATTACTAGGAAAAGGCCTGGGATTAAAGTTCCCTCTATAAGCATTGTTACCAAAATTATTCCTACCAACAAAATTCACATCCAAAGATTCATTGTTATTTTCAATCAAAGTGTACAAAGGCATATCATTAGGATCAGAAGAAGCACTCTTAGCAGCAAATAATTTCATAAGTTCATCCATCTTTCAACTTAAAACACTAATTTCTTCAATAGCATGCACTTTTTTACTAGTGGATCTTTCGGTGTGCCATTGAGAATAATTAACCATAATGTTATCTAGGAGTTTGGTAGCTTCTCCTAAGGTAGTTTCCATGAAAGTACCTCATGCGGCCAAATCTAAAATATTTCTAGAAGCAAAATTCAAGACAGCATAAAAGTTCTAAATAATCATCCATAGATTCAAACCATGTGTAGGGCAATTACGTATCATTAATTTCATTCTCTCCCAAGCTTGTGCAACATGCTCATGATCTAGTTGCTTAAAATTCATAATATCGTTTCTAAGAGAGATGATCTTAGGAGGAGGGAAATACTTAGAGATAAAAGCATCTTTGCACTTATTCCATGAATCAATACTATTTCTAGGCAAAGAGTAAAACCAAGTTTTAGCACAATCTCTAAGTCAAAACGGAAATAACTTCAATTTAACAATATCGTTATCTGTATCCCTTTTCTTTTGCATATCACTCAAATTAGCGAAGTTGTTTAGATGGGTAACGGCATCTTCACTAGGAAGGCCGGAGAATTGATATTTCATGACAAGATTCAACAAAGCAGCACTGATCTCACAATATTCAGCATCGGTAATAGGAGCAATCGGAGTGCTAATAAAATCATTATTGTTGGTATTGGAGAAGTCACACAATTTGGTATTGTTCTGAACCATAGTGACAAGCGAGCAATCCAACTCACACAAGCAAACAAGAAGCAAGCGAACGATAAACACACGGCAGAAGAAGGGCAAATAAAACGGCAAGGGTGAAGTGAGGGAGAGGAAAACGAGAGGCAAAAGATGTAATGCGAAGGATAAGGGTCTGTGATAGGTACTTGGTATATGACTTTTGCGTAAGCCTCCCCGGCAACGGCGCCAGAAATTCTTCTTGCTACTTCTCGAGCTTGCGTTGTATTCCCTTGAAGAGGAAAGGGAGATGCAGCACAGTAGCGTAAGTATTTCCCTCAGTTTTTGACAACCAAGGTATCAATTCAGTAGGAGACCATGCGTGAGTCCCTCACACCTGCACAAACAAATAAGAACTTCGCAGCCAACGCGATAAGGGGTTGTCAATCCCTTTACGGTCACTTACAAAAGTGAGATCTGATAGAGATGATAGTTTATATTTTTGGTATTTTTATTTATAAGAACAGAAAGTAAAAGCGGAAAAAGTAAAGTAGATGTAGATTGATATGTTGAGAATAGACCCAGGGGCCATAGTGTTCTCTAGTGGCTTCTCTCATGATAGCGATATTCTACGGCGGGTAAACAAATTACTGTCAAGCAATGGATAGAAAAGCGAATAATTATGAGACTATCTAGGCATGATCATTGTATATAGGCATCACGTCCGAGACAAGTAGACCGACACCTGCCTGCATCTACTACTATTACTCCACACATCGACCGCTATCCAGCATGCATCTAGTGTATTGAGTTCATAAGAACAGAGTAACGCCTTAAGCAAGATGACATGATGTAGAGGGATAAACTCAAGCAATATGATGTAAACCCCATCTTTTTATCCTCGATGGCAACAATACAATACGTGCCTTACTGCCCCTACTATCACTGGGAAAGGACACCGCAAGATTGAACCCAAAGCCAAGCACTTCTCCCATTGCAAGAACTATAGATCTAGTAGGCCAAACCAAACCAATAATTCGAAGAGACATGCAAGGATATTATGAGCACACATAAAGAGTTTAGAAAAGAACCAAATATTTATCATAGATAATCTTGATCATAAACCCACAATTCATCGGATCTCGACAAGCACATCGCAAAAAGAGATTACATCGAATAGATCTCCTCGAAGACCAAGGAGAACTTTGTATTGAGATCCAAAGAGAGAGAAGAAGCCATCTAGATACTAGCTACGGACCCGAAGGTATGTGGTAAACTACTCACAACTCATGGTGAGGCGACGATGATAATGTAGAAGCACTTCGTGATAGATCCCCCCTCCGGCGGAGCTCCGGAACAGGCCCCAAGATGGGATCTCATGGGAACAGAAGGTTACGGCGGTGGAATTAGTGTTTTCTCTGTTCGTCTGATGATTTCGGGGTACGTAGGCTTATATAGGAGGAAGGAGGGCACCGGGGGCCTCACGAGGGACCCACGAGGCAGGGGGCGCGCCCCCCACCCTCGTGGGCACCTCGTGGCCCCTACTCCGTGGTTCTCAGGTCTTTCGTGCGTGATTTTCTCCAAAAAAATCTCTCCCGAAGGTTGCATTCCGTTTGGACTCCGTTTGATATTCCTTTTCTGCAAAACCCTGAAACAGGCAAAAAAACAACAATCTGGACTGGGCCTTTGGGTTAGCAGGCTAGTCCCAAAAATAATATAAAAGTGTATGACAAAGCCCATTAAACATCCAAAACATCATAAATAATAGCATGGAACAATCAAAGATTATAGATGTGTTGGAGACGTATCGATGGGTCCACAACCCATTAATACGCCTAGTTGATGTGAGACTATCTTCCTCTTTTGTCTTCTCCACAACCACCACTCCATTCCACATATAATGCTATATCCATGGCTCACGCTCATGTATTGCGTGAAAGTTGAAAAGTTTGAAAAAATTGAAGTGTGAAACAATTGCTTGGCTGAAACCGGGGTTGTGCATGATTTAAATATTTTGTGTGATGAAGATAGAGCATAGCCAGACTATATGATTTTATAGGGATAACTTTCTTTGGCCATGTTATTATGAGAAGACATAGTTGCTTTGTTAGTATACTTGAAGTATTATTATTCTTATGTCAATATTAAACTTTTGTCTTGAATCTTTCGGATCTGAACATTCATGCCACAATAAAGAAAATTACATTGAGAGTTATGTTGGTTAGCATTCCACATCAAAAATTCTATTTTTATCATTTACCTACTCGAGGACGAGCAGGAATTAAGCTTGGGGATGCTTGATATGTCTCCAACGTATCTATAATTTTTATTGTTCCATGCTATTATATATTCTGTTTTGGATGTCTAATGGGCTTTATTATACACTTTTATATTATTTTTTGGACTAACCTACTAACCAAGGCCCAGTGCAAATTGCTATTTTTTTTTCCTATTTCAGTGTTTCACAGAAAAAGAATATCAAATGGAGTCCAAACGGAATGAAACCTCCGGGAGAGTTATTTTTGGAACAATATCAACGCAGAAGACTTGGAGTACACGCCAGGAGGCAAGAGAGGCGACCACAAGGGCAGGGGGCGCGCCCAGGGGCGGTAGGCGCGCCCCCACCCTCGTGGGCCCCTTGTTGCTCCCCTGATGTCCCTCTTCCTCCTATATATACCTACGTACCCTGAAACTATCGAGGAGCACCACGAAACCCTAATTCCACCGCCACAACCTTATGTACCCGTGAGATCCCATCTTGGGGCCTGTTCCGGAGCTCGACCGGAGGGGGCATCGATCACGGAGGGCTTGTACATCAACACCATAGCCTCTCTGATGAGTCGTGAATAGTTTACCACAGACCTTCGGGTCCATAGTTATTAGCTAGATGACTTCTTCTTCTCTCTTTGGATCTCAATACAAAGTTCTCCTTGTTCTTTGAGGAGATCTATTCGATGTAATTCCTTTTGCGGTGTGTTTGTCGAGATCCGATGAATTGTGGGTTTATGATCAAGATTATCTATGAACAATATTTGATTCTTTTCTGAAATCTTTTATGCATGATTTAAATATCCTTGCAAGTCTCTTTGAATTATCGGTTTGGTTTAGCCTACTAGATCTATAGTTCTTGCAATGGGAGAAGTGTTTGGCTTTGGTTTCAATCTTGTGGTGTCCTTTCCCAGTGACAGTAGGGGCAGCAAGGCACGTATTGTATTGTTGCAATCGAGGATAAAAAGATGGGGTTTATATCATATTGCTTGAGTTTATCCCTCTACGTCATGTCATCTTGCTTCAGGCGTTACTCTGTTCTTATGAACTTAATACTCTAGATGCATGCAGGATAGCGATCGATGTGTGGAGTAATAGTACTAGATGCAGAATCGTTTCGGTCTACTTGTCACGGACGTGATGCCTATATACAATGATCATGCCTAGATATTCTCATAACTATGGGCTCTTCTATCAATTTCTCGACAGTAATTCGTTCACCCACCGTAGAAATCTGCTATCATGAGAGAATCCACTAGTGAAACCTAAGGCCCCGGGGTCTATCTTCATCATATTAGTTTCCCGTCAACTTGCCAATTTCTTTCGCCGTTGCTTTACTTTGCATTTATTTACTTTTTCTCTATACCAAAAATACCAAAAATATTACCTTATCATCTCTATCAGATCTCACTTTTGTAAGTGACCGAGAAGGGATTGACAACCCCTTTTATCGCGTTGGCTGCAAGGTTCTTATTTGTTTGTGCATGTACGAGGGACTCGTGCGTGGTCTCCTACTGGATTGATACCTTGGTTCTCAAAAACTAAGGGAAATACTTATGCTACTGTGCTGCATCACCCTTTCCTCTTCGAGGGAATACAACGCAGGCTCGAGACGTAGCAGCCACACACAACTCATGACGTTGTCTTCCTTTTCCTACATCAACTATTTGATCAAGTGTGAAAATATTTAAAGAGGGTTCACAATCAAAAAAGATGTCCAATATAGTATATTTGCATGAGAACTCTCTCTTGTGCTAATCTTTCATGAATTCTTTAAATGACCAATGGTGTGTTTGTTAAATTTCAATAGGTTTTTTTTCCTACACTCCATGTGAAGCCATTACTTCCCATGAGACAAGTATATGAAATTCATCTGCAATAATGAGATGCATAATAGTGAAAATCAAGCACAATACTAGAACTATTCTTTATTATATATAATCTCACCAACAAATACAATCATAATACGAAGGAACGGTAGCACACATTGCAAACTATTTCATACTATAGATTTTCTGAATCATGATTTAACTAAGGATATAATTAAGATAGATAATGGTGATAAAAGTGATGATGATATGATACTGGTACACCTCCCCCAAGCTTGGAACAAGGCAAGGGTGGTGCTGATACAAGAGTACTCAAGTTTCCTACTTTGGTGATGAAGGAGCACACTTGTTTTCCTTGATGAAATTCAAAAGGATTTCCTTTAGGTCTCGAATCTTATGAAGCACACACTATATCATGGTAGCATTATTTTTCACTTCATGCATGATATCCTTGTTTTTTTGATCCCCGTGGGTTTTTCTTTCCGGCATCACTTTTACTAGGATGGGAGATATCTGAATTGGAGGGTACATGCATACGACAATTATTCCCAACCCCATATTTTAAACTAAATTGTGAAAAGTATTCATGTGTAACCTAGCCAAGGGATTCTTCAAGATGGATCCCTTTAATACCTTGAAACCTGAATAAATTCCCATTGTCTTTAAGGTCCTCGATGAAACTAGGGTAGTGGAGATGCTGGCCAGAATCTCCCGCTCGAACTCTCGTGCATGAGCTTACAGGGAGTTTGTGTTGGAAATACGCCCTGGAGGCAATAATATTGTATTGTTATACTTCCATGTTTATAATTTAGAGTTTAAATTCTATGATATAACTGCTATGATCCTAGAATATGCAATTTACTCGAAAACTCATATGCATGTGTGGAATGATAAACGATAAAATATGATTCCTAGTCTCACCTCTAAGACTAGCTCAAATGTTGTTGGCGATCATGTTTTTTGGATCTTAGGATATCGTTAAGAGTAACGATAGTCCTAAAACAACTATGAGAATATGACGTTGGAAGAATGATCATATTGAATTGACCCAAACTTGTTTGTTATACTTTGAGATATAATCGTCACAAGTCAATTGTTATATCATGGAGAATTAACGTGCGATTTAGTTCCTTACACCAGGAGAGTATCATAGTCTCTTCTTACCGTACCATGAACTTTGGGGTTTCTCAAATGTCATCTATAACACGGTGATCGTAATGATAACTTACACTACAAAAATACACTTTTGTGATGATACGTGTTTGTCACAGTAGGTCACGTTTTCTATCATGCATTTCATCCATGAGGATTTTATGAGAGAATCACGATAGTCATACGTGTGATGTCGTAAAAGTGTTCCATGGCAATACTCAAATTATCATCACGGAAGTGTCCACTTTATCATGATAAAATGGTGTGTCATGGAAGTGCTTTCGTCAAGGGTAACCGACACGTGGCATCCACCATAACGGGTCGACGTTAAGCTATCAGGCCTGGTTTTGGATCCGATAACCCATTAACAGCAACGACCAATGGTGATTTCGCCATGTGAAATTCTCATTGGCCGAAGGAAACACGTTCTGCTCTGCGTTGGGCAAGATGTGATCCATCCAATGGAGGAGACGTGCCTATGATACGTCGACACGTGGCATGGCCAACAAAGGAACATATAGGTTTAAAAGGTCGGCCCGGTCATAGGCCTGTATGATTTACTCAGGTACTAGTGGGCTGGCCCACTAACGGCCTACTTAAAATGGTCCATCTATAGCCCACCGCCAGATCTGGCATGTTAATTGTTCGCTCAGTCCTTGGGCCCCATTATGGCCTAGTGAGTTTTCGACATGTTAGAGGCCCAATGTAGACATGGGCCCATTTTAGCCCGTTGTTTAGAATCAGCAGTCTGTGCAGCGGAGGCAACATCAGCAGCCCGAACAGCGGAGGCAGCATCAGCAGCCCATGACACGAATGCGTAGGAAGGCCTCCATGCCCGCATAACCGAGAAGCGGCGAAGGAGGGCGGTCAAGTCGATGGCCAAAGAGCAAGGCAGGGCGGTTCGTGCCATGACCGGACTGCTCCCCAAGGAGGAGAAGGATGAGGACGGCGATGAATCGGACATCTCTGGCAGTGAGCATATCCAACTCGACGTCTTTGATCGCTATTGCCGCAAGGACAATGGGAAGGACAAATGCAAGGGAAACGGCGGCTGTGGATGAGTTAGTAGAGCATGTCCATTTTTAGTAGTCCGATGATATGTGTTTCGAGCATCTCCAGCCGCGCCCCCAGAAAGGCCTCCCCGGGCGATTTTTCGCACCGGCACCGAAAAAACAGCCCAGTCGCGCCCCCATGAGCCCGATTTTTGCCGGCCTGGGCCGAAATCAGCGCCGGCGGACCCAGGCCGAACTCGGCGCGCTGGGGGGCATCCGGGGGCGCCGGAGCGAGTTGTTTTGGCGCGAAACAGCCGCGGGCCCATCGAGTCAGCGAGACGGGCGCTTCGTCGCCCTCATTGCCTTGGTTCCCGCGGGAATCAATGCCAAGGCTGTCACGCTGCCGCCGTCGGTCAGCCTCGTCATTGATTCCTCACGACGGCTTACACACGGGCGCGGCTACATATAAGCCGGTGGCCTCCCTCGCCTCTGGCCACACCAGCCCTAGCCACCGAGCCCTCCCTCTTCCTCTCCCGTGCGCCGCCGCCGAGCCCTCCCTCTCCCTCTTCCGATGGCCGAACGATTCCCCGGCGACAAGGCGGCGGCCAACGGCTTCGGCCGCCGCTCTCTTCGCAAACAGGAGTCGTGGCTCCTGTTCGAGGCCAACATCCCGCCGCCACCGGACATGCGCGTCGGGCCGACGGGGTGGAGGCTCAGCAACGGGAGAGTGCCCATTCCCCCGTTGCCCGACGCCGTGGCATGCCTCGCCTACTTCGCCGCCGAGGTAGAGATCGTGCGCTCCTCCCTCACCGACGAGCAGCTCACCTTGCCCCAGTACGCCGCCGACAACCATGTGGCTGGATGGCGTACTTCGAGCGCCATCAGCATCAGAGGCTGGCGTCCACCAACGGGGCGCCGGTGGTGGGCGGCACGAAGAACAGCGAGGGGCGCCATCTGTGGTGGGGCGTCCCCGGTTGTACGCTCGAGGGCGTGCTGACGCACCTTGAGGGCGGCAACAACCCGCCGCTGGTGTACCCTCCCCTGGCGAGGGCGGCCGCCCCGGCCCACTGCCGACGCGCCGGGCAATGGATGCCCAGGAGGTTTGGCTCCTCCTCGTCTTCCTCCTCGCACTCTTCTTCCCACTCCTCCAGCACTCCGGTGCTGCTCGGCGTCAAGGCCTAGACCGTGGCGGAGACGCCGCGGCCGGCGCACTCGCAGCGCCGGCATCGTCATCAACGAGGGCGGCCGGCGCGCCTCCTCGTCGGCTCCTCCGCGCTTCGTCAAGCCAAAGACGGAGCCGGGGCTCGCGCCGGTGAAAACGGAGCCGGGTCTCCCCGCAGTGAAGACGGAGCACGGCGACGTGGAGCTCGACGACGAAGCGGCCCTGGAATGGGCGCGCAAGGACGCCCTGAAGATGGCGAGGGAGCGCCAGTGCGCCGCCCTGCGCCGGTTCGAGCAACACCACCGGGGCCGCGACGAAGGAGGAGTCGTCGTCATCGAAGACAGCAACGACGACGACGCACTGCCGCCGCCAGTCCGAGTTGGCGACGCCGGTCAGGGGTCCACAAGGGACGGCCGCGTCAAGGAGGGGAAGGCCGACGATGACGACGGCGGTGAAGATGGCGGCGACGACGGCGACTACTCCGCGTTCAGCCAGTTCCTTTTTAAATATATTTGCTATGTAAAAAGCCGCGAACATGTCTAATATATGCCAAAGTTTGCCGAATTTTAGACGTGTTTAGCCGAACTTCGCCGAACGTTTTCTTTTTTGAAAAAATTTAGACGCGTCTGGGGCCGACGGCTGGGGACCAACTCGCGCCCAGGGCGTTTTTTTGCGCCGGCTCACCCCCCAGGCCGCGATTTTAGGCGTCCCCTGAGGGGCCAACGGCTGGAGATGCTCTTAGCTACATCGTGTGTTGCATAAGACTAATATCAATTTGAGAATTCCTTTTGATGGATCCGGTTGTGAAGGAGCAAATTTGTGTGTTGTCGCTGTCCGCGGCCACGTCCGGTCGCGTTCACGGTCATTTAGGGGCCGGATTTCGGTACTTGTGTGGTTGTAAATGCTCTTAATC
Organism: Secale cereale; assembly: GCA_902687465.1. NCBI lineage: Eukaryota > Viridiplantae > Streptophyta > Magnoliopsida > Poales > Poaceae > Secale > Secale cereale. The sequence continues at coordinate 872,590,779 of LR738711.1, read as the reverse complement.
ATTTGAGAAATGTTTTGAAGAGTTTTTTTAGGAAAGGCCATCATTGTTAGCTTTATTGAAATAAAACAGAAATTACATCATCTACAAGATTAGAGACAAGACAGACAGGAGGCTCATCTGTCCAGCTAAGAGAAACTTTATTACAATAGCTAAAACTAGCTACCACATGCGCCACTTGATTTGAAAAACGAAAAGAGGTAAATACACCGGTGGTGCCTGAACTTGTCACCGATGTTCATTTTAGTGCCTGAACTTGAAAAATACACCGAACTGGTTCTAAAACTTGACATGAACGTGTGAATACGATACTGATTCTGTCCATAGATGTATAGCGCGACGACGTGGCATTGCGTATGGCTGACGTGGCACTGACATCGCGTGGGCCTATTTGTAGCTACGAAACAAAATTACTTGAGTACTAATATATGACCATGTGACTAGTGGGCCCGCCTGTCAGTAAGTAATCAGTAAGAAAATTAACATAAAAATGTACTGCACGGGCATCGAACCTGCAACGTGATGCTTGGGAAATACTTGGGCTCACCATTCCAACAAACATGTTTTGAAAACAATGTCTGCCGCTCACTCTTAATGTATTTGAACCGAAAACTCCTGTATACATAAATGGGTTGCAGAGTGTGGCCCATTTTCCGCACATTATTTTTTAATGTAAAAAGTATGTCAATAATAATCGTAATAATAAAAGCTAGATTTGAATATTCATCTGTTATTAATAATTACTCTATGCTACACAAATATCCGTGTGCACACAAAATAAATATATAGAGGTATGTAATAAAAATGTTACTTAAAAATGTTCCTGTAATTTTTACAAGTATTAAATTATTATTACAAATACTATTTTTAATATATCCACGAGTGTTTAATTGTTTAATAAATACTAACATTTAAAATATATTTTCAAAATAATAACTATTTTCTAAAAACATTATTTTATAAATAATAAGTTAATATTTCGAATTTACAAGAATATGTTTAAGTAATTTATTTTATTTTATACGGTTTACCTCTATATACTTTGTGTGCGCATGGATATTTGTGTGGCATGAGGTACTTTCTTATAACGTATGAATATTTGAATCTTACTTTTATTATTATTATTATTATTATTTACGTATTTTTTGCAAA
>LR738711.1:872570268-872589594 GCA_902687465.1 Secale cereale | reverse complement strand
AATATGTGCTACCGGCAGCTCATTTCAGGATACAAGTGTTTCTGGCTGAATATATTAGCCTTGAGGGGCCAGTTCTAACATCAAAGCTTGTTCGGTTTGGTGGCTAGCGCGAGCATTTTAAACTACAGCTCCGCCAACTCCGCTCCGGGAGTTGTGGAGCGGAGCGTTGCCGCACAGCCCCTTATTATTCAAGTAATTATGTTTCATAGTTTTAAGTGGGCCCCATGTCATGTATGTTCCACATCAGCCATATACGGTGCCACCTCGACGTACTTTAAAACCAGTTCGATGTATTTTACAAGTTCAGGCACTAAACTAAACATCTGTGGCAAGTTGAAGCATCATGGGTGCATACTTAAACCTTGCTAAGGTACTTGACAGGCGGGCTCACTAGCCATAGAGACATTTAGGCCCTGTTCGGTAAAGGTCCGCTCCCGGAATCTGTGGAGTGGCTAAATGGCAACTCCAGCATTCTAAACTACAGCTCCGCCAACTCCGCTCCAGGAGTTGTGGAGCGGAGTGTTGCCGAACAGCCCCTTATTATTCAAGTAATTATGTTTCATAGTTTCAAGTGGGCCCCATGTCATGTATGTTCCACATCAGCCATATACGGTGCCACCTCGACGTACTTTAAAACCAGTTCGATGTATTTTACAAGTTCAGGCACTAAACTGAACATCTGTGGCAAGTTGAAGCGTCATGGGTGCATACTTAAAATTGACCTTCCTGAAAATCGATGCCATATCCACACACATTGTAATAATAGCAGTTGTTGCATCCCACCATCTCAATTGACCAGTGCAAAAATTTAGGACCTCAATAAGTCCCGAACGTTCGGAATTTAAGCATGTCATCCCGAACGTTTATTGATGGTAATTTTAGTTGCTGAGAAGTGGCAACTTTAGTTATTAACACATGACAACTTTGTTCCGGTTCGTTTTATGTCAGAAAATTGCCATGTTTGTCAACGTCGCCTTAACTAAAGTTGCCATGGAAAGAGTTCGGATTAGCATGCTTAAAAATCGAACGTTCGGGATTTATCTATTCCGAAAAATTATCACGTGAGGAAAGTTTTGAGGAGTTATAGGCTTTTGAAGATTTTATTATAGACGCTCTAAGTCGGACGCTCATGAGTTATCGTAGTTTGAATATCGTATAGATGTGCCCTCTACAGTTTGCTTAGAGCTAGACCTGGCCAAACCTCGGGCCGGGCCTAGCCAAGCCCGAGGGAAAAAACGTAGGCCCGAACCCGGCCCAGACTAGCCACCGGGCCTGTTTTTTGGGCCCGAGCCCGGCCCGAACTCGCAAAAGCCCGACGGGCCTCCTGCCGGGCGCCTTCAGGAAAACATAAATTTGAAGGGCCCGGGCCCGGCCAACGGGCTCGAAATCTAGGCCCAAGCCCGGCCCGGGAGCAGCGCCGGGCCAGGCCGGGTCGGGCTTTTTCGGGCCGGGCCGGGCTGCCCATGGCCAGGACTACTTAGAGCTCATCGCAGACTTTGTATCCGGATGGTTTACTAGAGGTTCTACTGTGACCCATGGTTAATGGGAGGTATTTTCGGTCACACACAAAAAAAGTAACTGGAAACTATTTTCCACCTAAAAAACAAGGCTAATGGCCTGCAAAGGAATGCACTCAACACAGAATTTCCTTTCACACATGTTACAAAACTGCAGCATATAACAGTCGTACTCAAGTATATAGCCCTGTCGATGTGCTATTAACTTCCCGTACATAGTCTGAAAGGAAAGGCAATGGGTACGACGAAGCTGCAAACGAATTCTTCAGACTGGTCTAAGATAGTACGGAACATTATATCACATGAGAAGCCTATCTCGTCTCCTCTCCAAAACAGTTCTCTGATGAGTGTTATACCCAAACTCTCACTCATTTGCACTTCCATGTTCACTCATTCCTTTGGTGGCGGCGACCGAATAGATCGCAAAGCGTATCGACCAACAGAATGCAGCCGCTGCAGCGTGCGGCGCAGCCCAGGCAGCAGTTCTTCAGTTTACGCACCCCCTTAACCAGCCCCTTGACGAGTGGTGGGACAATCAGCCCAAGCAAGAGTGCAGCTCCGCCCAAAGCATTGATAATGCAGGTCACCTGCGTAAAATTGAGACCCTGGAGTTAAACCAACATATAGGTTTCCATGTGAATTAGCATTAAGCCGACATAACTGAACTTTCGAGTCTATATTTTCTAGCTAGTAGCACTTTCAATCGAGTCTACCTTTTCCTTCTACAAATCACATTCATGTGTTCCAAATTTAGCATTGGAAGCCCAAAAAAGTGAACTTACAGATAAAAAGGTGCCAAATGATCCAAGAATATAGCTGTAGAACACAAAGAAGGCCGCGTCCAACGTGTTCATGACACACATGCCCGCTGTGTGAAAGAGAACGGTCTCGTCCGGGAAGCCCTTGCATCTCAGCTTCAAAAAAGTGCATCCAGTTGAATTTGTTAGTCAAGTAACTTACTACAAATGTATGTACTACAATCATTTGATGATTGGAAAAAGGTCTTACTATCGGAAGTAATGCCACTATGTTGACTATGAGAACAGCCGCGATTCCATAAAAGTTAATGATCCAACCGTCGCTTCGATAATTTGCAGAAATAGCACTCATCAGCCAATAAGAACCTGCAAAAAACCCACCTAGAACGAGAACCACCTGCACATGAAGATTCTTCACAATTCTTATCCATGACTCAATAGAAAAAAATCAGTTAATTCCCGTAACTAAATTCTCACCCAACAGCGTGCGGAGTCGTCATTTTGAGTGAGTGCCCGATGGATCAGATGGAACAATGCGAAAGCAGTGCCCAAACAGAATCCCAAAATGCTCACAACAAGTACATCCCTATGATCATGCCCGTCATCAATGACAAATAGGACGTGCGAAGCCAACAGTAGGTTTAAGGCTGCTCCAAGAACAAATGACTTCACAGAGAAAAACCTGTTCCACTCTTGTGTATACATCAGCACAAAACTGCGAAAAACAATTCAATAAGTTGGAAGTCAAGTCGCTTCAAAACGTTCGAGATCAATTCCCAACTTAAACTCTCTAGCTTATCCACGGCAAGCCAGTAAACAAGGTAGGCCGAGTATGTTCTTACACTGGACTGACATCTATGAAGATGGACAAGAAGTTGAACCCGGCCCCGATTAGAGCAATCTCTGCGGCTTCTCCCGGAGCTAGATTAATTCCCAGACCTCGAGCCATCTAGGAAGAGTTCACAGAGTATGCATTATAACAGGTTCAAAAAAGAGTATGCATAAGTTCAGAAGAAAAGTTCAGTGAAGAACGCTGCAGGCGCTCCCAGTTGCAGGTCCTACAGTGTTGGATTTTGAACTTGCGTAGATCAAATCCACCCAGGAGCACCACGTATGTGTACGTGCAAAGCTAGCTCGAACAAGCACACTGGCAGCTTGATCGATTAGTGCCTAGTACACGTACATGCAACTAGCCGGAGACTTGCGTATGTATACGCCTCTGCTGGCTAGCTTCTCGATGGAGTCGATGTACTTCGGCGTCGTCGGCGAAACACTTGAACGAAACAAACTGATCGATATAGATCGCCAAAGGCTCGTATCGAGCCTTGCTCTTGCTTTGTATTGCTTCTGTGGTTTTTGTGTTACAGGGAGGTTTACATGGCTATATATAACAGCCCAGACTAATACGAGCTAACCTACTCGGTTAAGACATAGGAGTACTACTCGGACTAGTACAGGGACGTGCACTCGGACGTCGTATTTATTCCTACATTCACCCCCCTAAACATGACGTCCGCGGTGCGACCTGGATCCCAAATGCGATGACTACTACTCATAGGGAATATCCTTGGCATTGCTTTTGCCGTTCTTCGTAGCATTTTAGGGATCATCTTTGCTGTTGTCGGCTCGTCCGTAGCTTGACGCCAGCGCTCCTCCTTGGTCGCGTCTTCAACCTTCACCTGTTCTTTGATGCTTGGTAGACTATCTTTCGGATCATCGAGGGGTTTCCTGAACCCGAGCGAGACCAAACTTCGGTCTAACTTTAAGTTCCAAGCTCGTGGAGCTTGCTTTAGCCCGTAAAGTGCCTTCTTGAGCTTGTAAACTTTTCCTTCTTCGCCTTTCTTCTCGTAGCTGAGGGGTTGTTCCACATACACTTCTTCTTTGAGGTCGCCGTTGAGGAAAGCGGATTTTACATCCATATGATGAACCTTCCAATCCTCTTGCGCTGCCAAAGCTAGGAGCACTCTCACCGTCTCGATTCGAGCAACCGGTGCAAACACCTCCTCATAGTCAACTCCTTGACGTTGTACGTAGCCCTTTGCAACGAGTCTTGCTTTGTACTTCACAATGGCACCCTTCGTGTCCTTCTTTAACTTGTAAACCCACTTCAAACCTATGGCCTTTTGGTTCGGAGGTCGGGTTACCAAAGTCCACGTGCCGTTGCTCTCGATCGCCTTCATCTCCTCATCCATGGCGTGCATCCAACTTGAACTTTTGCTCGCCTCTACGAAGTTCGCTGGCTCCTCAACTCCGAGCAAACATAGTCCGGAGTACTCGAGTGTAACTGGCTTTGCGTACTTGTAGACTTTCTTGAGGGTCTTGTAGCGACGAGGCCCGGAAGAATCCGTTGTGGCTTGCGAAGGAGGCGACACAAATTGTGTCGGCGTCGATGCACTTGAGGAAGACGGTTGAGTCTCAGACGTGGTAGATGACGGGTCGTTGGCATCCGTGTCGTCGGCGTAGTCGTCGTGATCTTGACCATCATCTTGATTTTCATCATCACTATGCGCCTCATTGTCGTTGTCGTTGCCGAGATCTCCACCCGTGTCTTGCGCGTCGTTGTCGCTATGACCTTGCGACCCATGCACGTCGTCGTCGGTGTCGGCACCAAGATGATCACTGCCATTGTGGTCACCTTGGTTGGGCGTCTTGCCAACCACCTGGATATCTTCCCCTGCATCATCATCAGTTGGAAAATCAACTGTGAATATGTTACCGTTTGGAGCATCGTCGGCTGCTGTGCTCCAATTCCACGCTTTGTTTTCTTCAAACACGACGTCGCGTGAAATCCGTAGACGCTTGGTTTGTGGATCGTAGAAGCGGTATGCCTTGGTGCCGGAACTCCTCTCATACCCGATGAACACCATCTTGGTGCTACGATCGGCAAGCTTTGAGAGATGCGGCTCCGCCGTCTTCACATGCGCCACGCATCCGAACGTCCGTAGATGAGACACATTCGGCTTACGTCCGTATATTGCTTCATACGGAGTCTTGCCGATCACAGCCTTCGTTGGAGCCCGGTTGAGAAGATAGACTGCCGTCGAGATAGCTTCTCCCCAAAAGGTCCCCGGCAAGTTCTTGCTCTTGAGTAAACTTCTCGCCATGTCAACGACGGTTCGATTGCGCCTTTCAACAACCCCGTTCTGTTGTGGCGTATAAGGTGCCGTGAGGAACCTCTTTATGCCAATCTTCTCGCAGTAGTCGTTGAACTCGTTTGACGTAAACTCTCCGCCGCGATCTGTTCGTAGAGCGCGAACCTTCAGCTTGTGTTCCATCTCCGTTGCAGCCTTCAGCTTCTTGAACGCTTCAAACGCCTCATCTTTAGATCGTAGGAGAACGACCCACATGTATCTCGAGTAGTCATCTACCACAAGGAAGAAATACTTCTTTCCTCCGTGAGTTGCTGGGGTGATAGGGCCACATAGATCACCATGGAGCAGCTCGAGTGCATCACTTGCACGATAGGTAGACTGAGCAGGGAACGGCCTGCGGTGCTGTTTTCCAACCAAGCACCCATCACATACTCGATCAACATGGTCGATAAACGGCATCCCAGATACCATCTCCATCTTTGACATCTTCTTCAAGGCGTAGAAGTTAACGTGTCCATATCTAGCATGCCATAACCACGAATCATCATCACTCTTGGCGAGCCAACACTCCGGTTGAGATTGATCAAGGTTGAGGATATAGAGCCTGTTCCGCGTGCGATTCACGCGTGCTAGTACGTTTCGGAGATTGTCGAAGATCGTCATCACTCCGTTCTCAATATCCACCTTGCATCCATTCTCGTCAAGTTTCCCGACAGAGATGATGTTGTTGCGAAGCCTTGGGATGTAGTACACTCCGGTGAGTATGCGATGTTCTCCTGTGAGACCCTCGAAGAGGACAGAACCTTGCCCGCAAATCTGCACATTTGAACCATCACCAAACTTGACCGAGCCTTGAACATCATATTCCAGCTCGAGGAACTTCTCCTTGCACCCCGTCATGTGGTTACTGGCACCCGTGTCTAGATACCATGACACGTTCTGATTTCCGGATAACTTCGGTATTACTTTCTTCTCATGAAGTAGCACCTTCCGGGTTGGTTTCACAACCACCGTTTGGGCGAGATCACAAACTTCGGCCATTAGAAGACATGGACGTCCGTCTTCTTTCTTTGCCAAATTTGCCTTGATCTCCCGCTTGTTAGGCTCCACGAGATCACAAACTTCGGCCATCAGAAGACCTGGACGTTCGTCTTCCTGCTTCGCCAAATTTGCCTTGATCTCCCTCTTGTTAGGCTCCGGACAATCCTTCGCAAAGTGACCCATCTCGTTGCAGTTATAACACTTGACCTCGGACATATCCAAGTTCCGTGGCTTCCGCTCTTTAGATCGGTCGGCCTTACCACGACCTTGTGGCTTGCCTTTACCTTTGCCTTCTTCGGTTTGTCCGCCGCGCTTCGCGTTGCTTGAGCCTTCGCCAACGTTGCGCCTTCCTTTGCTACTTGGGGACTCCCAATCTGCGCGTGAGTACATGAGTTGGTCACCACCTCCTCCTTTGCCCTTCCGACAGCCACGAGCATTCTCTTCCCATGTCCGCAAGCGTCCGATCGCCTCCGTTATGGTCATGTCGTCGATGTCGTAAAGCTGCTCGAGTGTGCCGATGATGTACGTGAATTTATCAGTCACCGAACTGAAAAACTTCTCCACAATCTCGGTCTCCTTGAGCTTCGCACCAAGCGCGCGGATCTCTCCCACCAAAGTAGTCAGACGCATGGCATAGTCGTTCACCGATTCAGTTTCCTCCATCTGCAACTTGTGAAATTGGCGCTTCAACACTTGTGCCCGAGCCTTCGTGACGCGATCTTCTCCGATCCTCATCTCTTTGAGTGCGTTCCACGCCTCTCTTGCCGTCTCGTATTCCGCCAATGTCATCAGCACGGAATCCGGTACAGACTGGGCTATGGCGGCCATGGCACCTTCGTCGCACTCCTCGTCGACATCGTCGTCCGTGATGGCCTCCCACACTCGTAGGGTTCGGAGAATAATCTTCATCTTGACCGCCCACACGCCGTAGTTGGCGTCGGTGAGCATCGGATACTGGATGGGGATGTTGCGATGCGCCAGTACGTTGGCGCCGCCCGTTCCGCCACCACTAGTCGCTGACTTGCCGCCCTTCTTCACCTTGCTGCCTTTCTTGTTCGCCTTGGAACCGCCGTTGCTGGACTTGGCCGACTCAGCGTCGCTGTCCACCATCGTAGATCGTAGATCGTCGAGGCTCTAGATACCAATTGTTGGATTTTGAACTTGCGTAGATCAAATCCACCCAGGAGCACCACGTATGTGTACGTGCAAAGCTAGCTCGAACAAGCACACTGGCAGCTTGATCGATTAGTGCCTAGTACACGTACATGCAACTAGCCGGAGACTTGCGTATGTATACGCCTCTGCTGGCTAGCTTCTCGATGGAGTCGATGTACTTCGGCGTCGTCGGCGAAACACTTGAACGAAACAAACTGATCGATATAGATCGCCAAAGGCTCGTATCGAGCCTTGCTCTTGCTTTGTATTGCTTCTGTGGTTTTTGTGTTACAGGGAGGTTTACATGGCTATATATAACAGCCCAGACTAATACGAGCTAACCTACTCGGTTAAGACATAGGAGTACTACTCGGACTAGTACAGGGACGTGCACTCGGACGTCGTATTTATTCCTACATACAGCACCTAGGCAAAGGCGGCGAACGGCTGCGCGCGGCACGGTCGACTTCTAGCAAGAGCACTACATGCGCCGGGACGCTGGCGTGCCACTTCCGCTCGCCGGATGCAGAGATGGTGCCCGTGGGGGCGCCCGTGAACGCCACGGCGTTCCAGCGCGTGGCGAGCTGCAGCTGCCTGGCCCAGGCTCACCGGCCGGCGAACGGCGCGCCCCGCGCCAGAGCACGCGCGCTAACGTGTGATCTTCCCGTCGAAATCACAGTGAACCTCGGGGCGCTGCACTCCTCTAGCCCGGCCATCCGCGTATTGCACGGCCTCGACACTCTCGCATCGGTGCCAATCTGCGCCCGCCTGTGTCACGGGCGTCAGCCCTCGCGGGTAAGAGCCACCGCACGGCCTCACCATCCGCACCACCCGAAGTTCTACCGGCGTCAGGAGCAGAAGCGCCCTCCTAACCCTCTCCCGAGTCCCGACACCACACCACCCGCGCGACCCTCGACGCCGACGGCCTGCCTACTAGCCTCCATGAATCGGAGCCGCGCAGATCTAGTCGCACGCGTTGCGCGGAAGAGAAGAAGCATACCTCGCCTGCGATGCAGGTGCTGCCTCCAGTTCGCCGGTGCCGTCCGCTTGGGGAGGGAGGGGGTTTGTCAGGGACGTCTTCTGCGAGAGGCTTTGAGTGTCTCGTGTGCACAGTGCACCTAGCAATTAAACACTGTCGAAAGGCACTTACACCGTAACCGCCTCCGCCAGCTCAAGTCAGATACATCTTTTACGCCTACTTTTCCAGGGTAGTTTCTTTTTTTTTCGAAAGTTTTTACCCAGCTTGACTATCTTGTATATATGCAGTTTACACGAATAATTCAAATGTCATTTTTATGAACCAATATTAATTTTATAATTAAAGAACTACTTCCTCAATATATTCAAGAATATTTTTTATATTACTTTTCACACAAATATGCTTATTGTAGTTTCATGGAATTTATACTCAATATATTAATTTATTATTCCTCAATATATTATTATTTTCCTCTTAATATGGCTAATCTTTGTGATTTCACTGCTATGAAACGTTTTTCTCCTTCCCACGACCGACTCCGATCTGTCTGTCTCTTGTGGCCTCGGGGCAACGGAGGCGCGGCCGATCCTAACCTTTATCGGTGGGAGGTTCCTGGTTCGTTTTTATATGTTTTCGTAAGTTTATTTAGGGTTTGTGTCCAACTCAAAAAGGCGACAGCTCCTTGAAGATAAAATAAGGTTGCCTTCGGCAGATCTCAAGGGATTCGCTTGGTGTTTGTCTTCGATGGATCTCCTTTGTGTCTGGTCTTCGTTCGTCGGTGTTCGTGTGTCTATAGGTTGGATCCTTTCAACCCATGCTTCTCTTCATTAAAGGCGATTGTTGTTCTGGAGCGATGATCCTTTGTGGCTTTAGTACCACAACTTCCGTCTATGTACTAAAACAAGGTTTGCTCATACCAGTGAGAAAGGGGTGATGATCACGTCGTGTTTTCAACTTGCTACGGTGCTTGTTGTTGTCGATAAGTGGTGTTCGGATATGGATGAAATTTCTGTCACCTCGGATGTTCTCTGTATTGTCGTAATGTTTGAGGAACCAATGGGAAGTTTTTTTGAAAAGGCAAATAAATTGTGGTTCCATGGCATCATTTGGTATTTCTTAGGGCGAAACCCATTCATAATCACCGAATCCGCGTGTACAGCATGATATGAACGAGCTCGTCGGGGGTGGGTTCGCTCGGCGCAGGTGTGTGTGGCGAAGCAGATGCGCAGCGGTTGCGTGGACGGTCACAACGAGGCAGGGGGCCGTGGACGTCGGAGTCGGATCAGCCTCCATCGAGCTCCAGGAGAGCGGCACATGCTCGCCCTACGTCACCACGCCCCGGCTCCTCCGACGGACCCGTGGTAACGCACCGTGGTTTGAATCACGCGAATCGCAGTCAGGCATGTTAGGCGACTGGCTTCGTTGGCTAATTAATGTTCGCGAGTGTTCGATCTTTTTAAAATTCTTAACCAAATGTTCATTCGACGTAATGTGCATGTCGAGAGAGAAAAACTTTCTAGGTTTGTCCGCCTTTGAATTTATTTAGAACATTGTTCTACTCTGATAGGTCCCTAGAAAATATGCTTCGATAATATATATACCCCATTCTTTTTCTTTTGGTTTCTCATGAATTCTAGCCCCGCCAGCTTCATATATTATTATTTTTCAAAACGGAGGCAAAAGATCTGCCTCATCCATTAATAAAGAAGAAGAGAGTTGTCTAGTTAATTGCTGGAAAACTAGGCGAAAACCATCACAAATCGTTGAGCAGCACACACTGAATACCCCACACACACTCCAACGAGGGCATCATCGACACAGCACGCAGGCGTATCGTCATCACTTCTCCCCTAATGGCCTCATCGCCAACCCTTAAACACTGAGCAAACGACTCCGACTTCGCCGTAGACGGTCATTGACCCAACCCATAGTGAAGAGGCCATGAGGAGCCACATGAAGACCCATACCAGAACTCAGCCACCTACGGCAAGACAACGCAGCTCCAACTCTGATGGAGAACTACGAAGGAGAACTAGGCAAGGTTGACGCCGTGTGGAGGATCACCGGACGGACCACAGCTTCATATATTAGGCCACCAAGCGCCTCACCTCTAAAATATATATTAGGCGACCCATGTATGTGAGGCTGCATGTGGCCCCTTCGTGCCCTTAGCTATAGTACAGTCGCTATGGGTGGTCGGCATATGATGGTCTCATTGTCTTGAAGGCTACTACGGCGGCACTCGATGTACCGACAGTGGCCCCGTCGCACCGCCAATGACAGTGGTGCAGTGGTGGCTCGAAGTGCCATCGTGTGCCGTCGTTGCCACCTATTTGTTGTCTGAAGCTTGCGGTGTAGGGCCTCTTCTCAAAGGTGCCACCCCGAGCGCATCCGCTTTGCATTGATTAGTGCATTGTCAAGGTGTGTCCATCCGAAGGATGTTGTGTGGATGTCTAACCGTCACCGGGTGGTGATAGTTTGCGAGGCGCCTCAACTCCCGTGTGCTATCTTTTTGTGTCAGAGGTGTTATTTTTCGCTCGAAAATCCTACACCTACGAAAACCTACCCATGTTGACGTAAAACTTCCAACTAATCTAAACACCGATGGTTTCTTTTATTTCCAAATTACATGTGGTTTCGTTATATCATGCTTTTCTATTGTACCCAGCGTCGACGCTGATGACTGTCACATAATCACCCACCAGTAGAGAATGTCAACAGTAACTGGCAGCTGTTGCAGGTATGTTAGTAGTGATAGTTACAAATCCTAGCCCAACATGGAAGGGTCTTCACTAACGGGTCTACGTTGTCTGTCTGTGCTATCCCTTCTCCACTCCCCGAGGCAGCTGCCCATCAGTGGTGATTAACACACCACTGGCAGTAAGGTAATGACTAACACCTTACCTGCCAATGAAGTGGTTTAAATTCTCATCAATAATTAGTTTTTTTCTAGAGTCGTGAAAATATTGAGTAGTAGCTAGAAAAGCATTGTGGAAAGTAATATTATAGTTGCTCTTATGTACCCTCACCATCCAAAAATACTCGTCAGAAAATTGGATGTATCTAAACATATTTTAGTTGTAAATACATTCCATTTTATCCATTTTTTGGACTAGTGTTTCAGGCGGATGGGGTAGAAAATAAGACTGAGGTTCGTAGCATCTCTCGACAAAGGTGTTCGTGAATTTGTCATGGGTGTGTACTTATGGTATACGTGTGACGTCTGAGCGTCGAGGTTTGCGCTCATGGGGAGACACGAGTGAGCATATGTGAGGACTGTGTTTTGGTGCCCAAGCTCATCTACATCCCCATGAATTATAAATTGAACAAAAAAATGATTATTATTGTGGCACCGAATATGCTCGAGTGTGCTAGGAGCTTGCGAAATGTCATGGATAAATGATATTCATGGAGCTGCAGACAAAAAAAAAGGGCTCCCGAGGAAACTTCGAAAAAAGGCATTCTGCAGATCCAACTACTCCCTCCGTCCGGAAATACTTGTCATCAAAATAAATAAAAGGAGATGTATATAGATGTATTTTAGTTCTAGATACATCCTCTTTTGTCCATTTTGATGACAAGTATTTTCGGACGGAGGTAGTACTTTTTTGTAAAGCTCTTCGAATATTATTTCACCAAAAAAAGTGTGCACCCTCCTAGCACACTCAAGCATATATTTATTTGTTTTGATTTTTTTCCATTAGGCAGTAGATGAGCTTGGGCTCATGCATCTATAGACTATCGCCTGTGCTAGATAAATTGTTGTGTGTATGATAAAAAGGCAAAACCTTGTAGATGGGAGGTCGCGCATGTAGTAGAACTGACTACTGGTCTCGTGTTCCAAAAAAAAAAAAAAACTGTCTGCTGGTCTCCACGCTAGCAACAAAATTAGTAGTATCCATTTCTTACCAAAAATATATGCAACCCGTGATTCCTCGGACGCACGACATAGGGGTAGTGCACGTCTGTTATAGTATGGTCTGCTCGGAACGGTCATTCTAATAGGAAATCTACATTTAGGCACCTAATCTTTTAGTGATGGTTAACACAAGTAGCTATACTCAACGACGATAGTCATCTGATCAAAATGGGTAAAATGTTCAAATGGGGTAAAATCAGGTCCAGAGTTTCATACATTGGGTAATCTGAAGATTTGATTTTAGTAAATGGTGAAATTGGTGTCACAAATGCACAACTATAAAGTAAAAGTAGAATTCACTCGTAATAATTTTTTACTATCTCTTTTTTTTTGCTTCCCCTATAGAGGTTAATAATTGGATAATAAGTATAACAAATGCAGAGGTGCAATGTAGTCCTTTACGTATGTACCACCGCCATTTACCATCTACAAATCTGCTACAATAAAGGGAGGGGGAGTGTCGTAGGGCTACGTCAGCCAGTCAAAATTCGAAGTGCAAAGCTACTTTGGCTGCCGAGTCTCGAAAAGTAAATATGTTGCACGCCGGCAAGCGAGCGCGGCAGGGACAGAGGGGCGGAGGCGCGGAGCCACTCGCAAACGGCGTGGGATGTTAAGTGGAGGACGTGATCGTCTTGAGGAATTCTTCGATATTTTTTAATTGGTTCAATCTTCAAATCTAAAGATGGCTGTCCTATGTAGGAGAATACGGCAAACTAAACTATCATGCGCCGAGGGAAAACATGTGCGGTGATAAATTTTTGTCACCATATCACAATTAGAATATAAAATGATTTTCACATGCTTAAGAAGTTGAAATTTCACTAGGTGGATGTAATTGTGTCTAGTTGTCTCACACATTAACATTACACTTCCTCTTAATAATAAAATTCTGAACCGCCAACAAGATTTGAGAGTCCAAATTATGCATTATTTTCTAGTCTTTCTTTTCTTTATTTTTGGTTGCCTCACAGGTTTCCACATAATGTGTTTGTTTGGCTACTAGCGCCCCCAGAAATAAGAAAGATAATTATACTACGGCTAGCGAGCCTGCAACCCTGCAGTCAGACTGTAGCTGGTGTAGGCGTATGGCGACATTTTTACCATAGTCTGCAGCTGGCTACGTGAGCGTCGAGCATGACGTGCAACGAGCACATGACGAGTCAGTATACTGTACCCGCAAAAAGAAAAAGAAAAAGTTTGATTTGTACTACCAGAGAATAATCGTTAGAGATTATAGGGCTGTCTGCTATCCTCGTTCGGCTTAATCGAGAAGCCCCGTGACAGAAAATCCTAAAGTTACTCCTTGTAAATAGGTTACGTATATATAGGTGACCTAGGTCAATTCTACTCCCAGTAATAAAGAAAACCTTTTTACTGATTGTTGGGTTGAAGATAACTACGCGCAGGCTCAAAAAAGATAAAAATAACCATAACTCCTGCGCCCAACTGAGGGAGGGGTCCACCAAGACAAAACAAAATGCAAAGCCCTCAACCCCTTGCTCACGCCAGCCTATCCACTCCATGACATGCGGGTCCATGTACTGCTCCTTCTACTGGCTAGTTACGACCGCGTTCTGGTACGTGACTCCAATGTACACATCCATCGTGGCCCTGGTCGTAGGTGGCGGAGGTGGAGGCCGCCTTCTCCTTGACAAGCCAGTGGGCTCGTCCCGGTGTGTGGTGCATCCACTACAATTTTTCCTTTTACATTTGTCGAATGAAAATGTAAAAGAGTACACCATCAAAATGGGATTGACAGAAATACTGAAGCAGCAGCTGTCAACACGTGTCCCTCCTTTCGGCCATGTGATGTGGCGGCAGCTACCTTCGGCCATCTCGCATGGCGGAAGCTCCTTCCCGAGCGCTCGGGACGCACGCCCGAGTTTTGCTTGCTGACGGAGGTTATGTACATGTTTTTCCCCTCAACTTTTTTGCGAAACTTATGTATACGTACGCGCACACACCATGGTCGCCACGTCCGTAGCACGAACGAGCCGCCCGCCAACCTGGCTCGTAGGTGTCAAGCTCAGAAATGTTTTGCTATCTTTTCAGTTTTGTCATGTCGGTTTTTACGTAACTTGTACTTTATTCTTTATGATATGAATGAGACACGTATTATCATGAAAAAAAAAACCTGGCTCGTAGGTCATGTGGTTGTTTTACGTCTAGAACCCATCAGCTTCGCGTAAGTACATGTATGACTATAGCTACACGTAATAACTCCCTTCGTTTCTAAATACTTGTCTTTTTAAAGATTTGAACAAGTGACTAAATATGAAGAAAAATCAATGAATCTACGCTCTAAAATATGTATACATACATCTATATATTATTGTTCATTTGAAATATCTAAAAAAACAAATATTTAAAAACGAACGGAGTAATAAAAAAAATGCGTAGGTGCGCTTAAGGCTTCAATGCATGCACGCATCGGCACGTGAGGTAAAGCTAATCCATCGATCAGCTAGTGTATGCATGTAGGTTCACATGCACTTATCCTGCTCCACAACAAACAAGCAACATGATCTTCATTCCAGTTCCTCCCAGTTGAACAAACGAAGACGGCTTCTGCCCAGCCTAAAAACTAGGGTTTCTCTGCCTCCCGCCGGTGCCGGTGCCGGTCCGCCCCGTCTTCCGTGGCCTTAGGGCCATGGCGGCGGAGTGGATCCCGGCCCTTGCCGGTGGGAGGGCTTCGTTTTTAGATCCTTTTTCAAGATTTGCTAGGGTTTGTGTCCTATTCAGGAAGACGAGATGGCGGCGGCTCCCTGAAGATGGAATAAAGGTCTCCCCGCCTAGCCCCCGTTCCGGTGATGCGTCTAGCATCGTCGGTGGGCGTGTGGAGGTGTGTCTCCGGTGGATCTGTCTTCGGTGGATTTGCTCGGATCGGTTCGTCGTTCGTCTTTATTCGTGTGTCTTCATATTGGATCCTTCTTATCTACAATCTTCATCGGCGGCGGTTGCTGTTCTGGGGCGTTGGTTCTATGGGGCCTTAGCACGACGACTTCCCGACTGTCTATTACAACAAGGTTTGCCCGGCTTCGGCGAGGGAGGGGCGATGGCAGCGGCGCGCCTTCGGCTCGCTTCAGTGATTGTAGTCCACTAGTAGAAAACAGGGCATTGGTCCAGCCCATTAGCCCCGGTTCAATCTAGAACCGGGACCAATGGGGGTACTGGACCCGGTTCGTTAGCCCAGGGGGCCGGCCGGGCCACGTGGGCCATTGGTCCCGGTTCGTCTGGACCTATTGGTCCCGGTTGGAGCTAAAAACCGGGACCAATGGCTCTTGCTCCTGGCCCATCACTATTGGTCCCGGTTTGTTTTATGAACCGGGACCAAAGGCACCCCTTTAGCCCCGGTTTGTAGAACCAACCGGGACCAGTGAGTTGCCTATATAAACCCCCTCACTCAAGAGCAGAGCTCACTGCTCTGTTTTTTTTTCTGGCCGAGGGGGAGAGGGGTTAGTGGTGCTCTAGCTCACCTCCTATGCACACAACGTGTTCGGTGGAATGCCCGAGCCACACTAGTTAAGCTTTTCTCCTCTCGAAGCTCTATTTTCTCCGAGATTTGTCTAGGTTTAGCGGTCCGTCACGTCCCGTCCCCGTCTTCGCCGCCGTCGATCGCCCCCGCCGATCTCGTCACCGGCACCACCGTGGTGAGCCTCTTGTTATGTCCATGCTTTTCTTACTTTTATTATTGCTTTAGATAGATATTTGTCTAATTTTCTTACGTTTATTATTGCTTGTTATTATATAGTGCGATGGTTTTGATGTGTACCTAAGGCCATTAGTTGAAGAACTTTTACAGCTGTGGAATGGAAACGGTGTACGTGCGTGGGATGAGCACAAACAGGAGGAATTTGACCTAAAGGCGTTGCTGTTCGTGACCATCAACGATTGGCCCGCTCTCAGTAACCTTTCAGGACAGACAAACAAAGGATACCACGCATGCACGCACTGTTTAGATGACACTGAAAGTATATACCTGGACAAGTGCAGGAAGAATGTGTACCTGGGCCATCGTCGATTTCTTCCGACCAACCATCAATGTCGAAAGAAAGGCAAGCATTTCAAAGGCGAGGCAGATCACCGGAAGAAGCCCGCCATGCGTACCGGTGATCACGTACTTGCTATGGTCAATGATTTACATGTAATCTTCGGAAAGGGCCCCGGCGCACTAGCTGTTCCGAATGACGATGAGGGACACGCACCCATGTGGAAGAAGAAATCTATATTTTGGGACCTACCCTACTAGGCTCTTCAATCGACGTGATGCATGTGACGAAGAACCTTTGCGTGAACCTGCTAGGCTTCTTGGGCGTGTATGGAAAGACAAAAGATACAGCTGAGGCACGGGAGGACCTGCAACGTTTGCACGAAAAAGACGGCATCCCTCCGAAGCAGTATGAAGGTCCTGCCAGCTATGCTCTTACGAATGAAGAGAAAGAAATCTTCTTTGAATGCCTTTTCAGTATGAAGGTCCCGACTGGCTTCTCGTCGAATATAAAGGGAATAATAAATATGGCAGAGAAAAAGTTCCAGAACCTAAAGTCTCATGACTGCCATGTGATTATGACGCAACTGCTTCCGGTTGCATTGAGGGGGCTTCTACCGGAAAACGTCCGATTAGCCATTGTGAAACTATGTGCATTCCTCAATGCAATCTCTCAGAAGGTGATCGATCCAGAAATCGTACCAAGGCTAAGGAGTGATGTGGCGCAATGTCTTGTCAGTTTCGAGCTTGTGTTCCCACCATCCTTCTTCAATATCATGACACACGTCCTAGTTCATCTAGTCGACGAGATTGTCATTCTGGGCCCGTATTTCTACACAATATGTTCCCCTTTGAGAGGTTCATGGGAGTCCTAAAGAAATATGTCCGTAACCGCGCCAGACCAGAAGGAAGCATCTCCATGGGCCATCAAACAGAGGATGTCATCGGGTTTTGTGTTGACTTCATTCCTGGCCTTAATAAGATAGGTCTCCCTAAATTGCGGTACGAGGGCAGACTGACTGGAAAAGGCACGCTTGGAAGGGACTCAATAATATGCAGGGACGGTTATTCTTGGTCTCAAGCACACTACACAGTTCTACAGAACTCTACATTGGTGACCCCGTATGTCGATGAACACAAGAACAGTCTGCGCTCCAAACACCCGGAGCAGTGCGACGACTGGATTACACGTGAACACATCAGGACTTTCAGCAGTTGGTTGGAAACACGTCTCAGAGGTGACAACACTGTTTGTGATGAGTTGTACTTGTTGTCCAGGGGACCATCTTCGACTGTATTGATTTACAAAGGATACGAGATAAATGGGAATACATTTTACACGATTGTCCAAGATCAAAAGAGTACCAACCAAAACAGCGGTGTCCGCTTTGATGCAACAACCGAGAGGGGAAAGGACACATATTATGGTTACATAGTGGACATATGGGAACTTGACTACGGACATGATTTTAAGGTCCCTTTGTTTAAGTGTAAATGGGTCAATCTGTCAGGAGGCGGGGTACAGGTAGACCCACAGTACGGAATGACAACAGTGGATCTGAAAAATCTTGGATACACTGACGAACCGTTCGTCCTAGCCAATGATGTGGCACAGGTTATCTATGTGAAGGACATGTCTACCAGACCGAGAAAAAGAAAAGATAAGGAAGCGAATACATCATACGATGAGCCAAAGCGCCACATAGTTCTTTTAGGAAAAAGGGACATCCTGGGAGTGGATGGCAAGACAGACATGTCTGAAGATTATGAAAAGTTTCATGAAATTCCTCCCTTCAAAGTCAAGGCTGACCCAAGCATCCTGATAAACGATGAAGATTATCCATGGTTACGGCGCAATAAGCAAATGACACAAGCGAAGAAAAAGTGAAGAGTTATTTCCGCAACTATTATGATGATACCATGCCAACTTTGTAACAAACGAGTATGATACCATTGTCCGTTTGTACTATTCAAATTTCAATACTACTTGCACTAACAAAACAAAACAAAACAAAACAAACTTAAAAAATAAATAGCAACAATAAGTATTTTGTTGTAAGTATAAACAAAATAAAATAAATAAAGCAACAAAGAAAATAAATAAAGAAAGTAAAATAAATAAAGCAACTCTAAATACAGCAAAAAACAACTTAGAAATAAACAAATAAAATAAAATAAATAAAGCAACTCTAAATACAGCAAAAAACAACTTAGAAATAAATAGCAACAATAAGTATTTTTGTTGTAAGTATAAACAAAATAAAATAAATAAAGCAACAAAGAAAATAAATAAAGGAAGTAAAATAAATAAAGCAACTCTAAATACAGCAAAAAACAACTTAGAAATAAACAAAGAAAATAAAATAAATAAAGCAACTCTAAATACAGCAAAAAAACAACTTAGAAATAAATAAAGCAAAAAAGGAAAAAAAAAAATTGGGCGCTGCCCAGTGAGCCTGCAAGGCCTATAGCACAGGATCCACCTGTAATATAAGGCCCAGCAAGCTCACAGGGCAGCGCGCAGAGTTAGGCCCAGAAGCCTGCATTTGAGAGGAGCTCGAGAGGGTGGGAGCAGCAGCCCTTATAAACCACTCTCGAGCTCCCTCAGCTAGCGAGGTGGGACTAAACATCCCACCGCACCCGCGCCAGCACAGGGCCTTTGGTCCCGGTTGGTGGCACCAACCGGGACTAAAGGGAGGCATTAGTCCCGGTTGGTGGCTGAAACCGGGACTAATGACCCCCTTTAGTCCCGGTTGCTGCCACCAACCGGGACTAAAGGCCCCTCCTTCCCGCCCTTTGGGCTGCTGAAAAGGGACCTTTAGTCCCGGTTGGTGGCAGCAACCGGGACTAAAGGGTGGCATTAGTCCCGGTTTCAGC
>LR738711.1:872544142-872569859 GCA_902687465.1 Secale cereale | reverse complement strand
GCCCCGCGCCGTCGCCGCGCCCCGCGCCGTCGCCGCGCCCCGGCCGGCCCGTCGCCCCGCGCCGCCGCGCGCCCCGCCCCGCCGCCGTCGCGCCGCCGCGCCCCGACGCCGCCTCGTCGCCGCCCCGCCCCGCCGCCGTCGCGCCGCCCAGCCCTGCCGATGTGAGGGCCGGCTCCCTTTTTTTTATGTTTGATATTGCTGTATATATATATATATAGTTGCTGTGTATATATATATATATATGTGTATATTTTTTTATGTTTATATAAATTGCAGTATATATAGTTGCTGTATATATAGTTGCTGTATTTATATGTATGTGTATATCTTTTTTTTCTTAGGAATTTGCTAAATATATATGTTAAATATATATTTATGTGTATATAAATATATTTTTTCTTAGGAAGTTGCTGTATATATGTGATGTGTGTATATGTGATGTATATATATGTGTATGTGGCTATATAGTTTTTTGTTTATATATGCTAAATATATATAGAAAGTTTTATATATGCAAAAGTTACAAATTTAGAAAAAGAAGGATAGGAAAGAAGAAAATAAGAAAGAGGAAAGAAAGAAGAAGAGGAGAGGAAGAAGAGGAGAAATAAATAAGAAGAAGAAAAAAAAGAAAAAAAGAGGAGGAGAAGAAAGGAATAGAGGAGAAGAAGAGAAATTTTCTCTTCTTCTCCTCTATTCCTTTCTTCTTCTCCTTTTTTTTTTCTTTTTTTTTTCTTCGATCTTCTCCGGTTCCTTTTTTCTTCTTCTTCTTCCTCTTTTTTTATCGGATATGTCTATGTCGATATACACCCTCCCCGATAACTTCGACATTAGGGGGGGCCGGGGTCGAGGGTCGTCGAGGGACCGAGAGGCCGAAGGTCGAGGGGTCGAGGGTCGTCGAGGGACCGAGAGGCCGAAGGGCGAGGGGTCGAGAGGTTGCCTAGCAGTCGGGGGTCTAGGGTTGTGGATCGCCGAGCAGTCGGGGGTCAAAGTATTGAAGAATTCCATGACTTCATCATTTGCCAGAAGTAACCGGGGCATTTTGGTACAAAGTTATGCAAAGTTATTTTGGAACGGAGTTCCTGATAGAATAATCCGTCTTTTGTTACGAATTATCCTATCTGGGACTCCGTTCCAAAATAACTTTGGAGAGCTTCGTACCATCATGCTACTGTTACTTTGGCCTAATGATGAAGTATTGGTTTTGTTGAATCCTTTGACACTCGACAAAATGTGACATGAGGGGGTCTAGGGTTGTGGATCGCCGAGCAGTCGGGGGTCGAGGGGTCGAGAGAGGTTGCCTAGCTAGTGTCAAAGTATTGAAGAATTCCATGACTTCATCATTTGCCAGAAGTAACCGGGGCATGTTGGTACGAAGTTATGCAAAGATGTTTTGGAACGGAGTTCCTGATAGGATAATCCGTCTTTTGTTACGGATTATCTTATCTGGGACTTCGTTCCAAAACAACTTTGGAGAGCTTCGTACCATCATGCTACTGTTACTTTCGCCTAATGATGAAGTATTGGTTTGTTGAATCCTTTGACACTAGACAAAATGTGACATGAGGGTGTCTAGGGTTGTGGATCGCCGAGAAGTCGGGGGGGTCGAGAGGTTGCCTAGCTAGTGTCAAAGTATTGAAGAATTCCATGACTTCATCATTTGCCAGAAGTAACCGGGGCATGTTGGTACGAAGTTATGCAAAGATGTTTTGGAACGGAGTTCCTGATAGGATAATCCGTCTTTTGTTACGGATTATCTTATCTGGGACTCCGTTCCAAAACAACTTTGGAGAGCTTCGTACCATCATGCTACTGTTACTTTCGCCTAATGATGAAGTATTGGTTTGTTGAATCCTTTGACACTAGACAAAATGTGACATGAGGGTGTCTAGGGTTGTGGATCGCCGAGAAGTCGGGGGGGGGGTCGAGAGGTTGCCTAGCTAGTGTCAAAGTATTGAAGAATTCCATGACTTCATCATTTGCCAGAAGTAACCGGGGCATGTTGGTACGAAGTTATGCAAAGATGTTCTGGAACGGAGTTCCTGATAGGATAATCCGTCTTTTGTTACGGATTATCTTATCTGGGACTTCGTTCCAAAACAACTTTGGAGAGCTTCGTACCATCATGCTACTGTTACTTTCGCCTAATGATGAAGTATTGGTTTTGTTGAATCCTTTGACACTATAGCTAGACAAAATGTGACATGAGGGGGTCTAGGGTTTGTGGATCGCCGAGCAGTCGGGGGTCGAGGGTCGAGAGAGGTTGCCTAGCTAGTGTCAAAGTATTGAAAAATTCCATGACTTCATCATTTGCCAGAAGTAACCGGGGCATGTTGGTACGAAGTTATGCAAAGATGTTTTGGAACGGAGTTCCTGATAGGTTAATCCGTCTTTTGTTACGGATTATCTTATCTGGGACTCCGTTCCAAAACAACTTTGGAGAGCTTCGTACCATCATTCTACTGTTACTTTTGCCTAATGATGAAGTATTGGTTTTGTTGAATCCTTTGACACTAGCTAGACAAAATGTGACATGAGGGGGTTTAGGGTTTGTGGATCGTCGAGCAGTCGAGGGTTGAAGCTAGTTCTACGTTTGCCATTAATATATCCATCTGTCATGTTTGAATAATAATTGGCATGTTGTAAATATTTGTAGAAACAATGGACGACAACACCCGAGACCTAGCACAAGAAGCGATGTTGATGGACATAATCGCACACGGACAAAATGCCGTTAGGTCGTATCTCAACGACACCGATGAGCAGGTCGAACAAGAGCTGCGGCTGGAAGATCTAGGCTATGATATTGATGAATTCGGTGACCCAATGCACATGGAAGAAGTAGACCGTGAGGACGGCTCCGGTGACCCAATGCCGGTGCAAGAAGGAGACCGTGATGCTGGCTCCGGTGACCGAACCGAGTCCGGCCAGGAGGTATATATGTTAGTTAAGCATGTGCTGACTAGTTAATTGATTCATTCATTAACTCTCGTCTTTGTTCCTTTTTCTAGCCCTCCGGATCGAGCAAATCTTCGGTAAAGAGACGAGGAGCGAAGAAAAAGTTGAGGCCAGATGAAAAGTTTGAGATCTCAGAAATCTCGCGCTCCGGCGAGCCGATTGCACCCATCCGCACAAAGAACGCATTTGTTAATCAGTGCGGGGTTCTGGTTAGGGACAAGATCCCGATCAGCATCCATCAATGGTTAAAGCCGGCTGCAAACGACGCTCAGGTGACTTATGTCACTGATATGCAGAAAGAAGATCTTTGGACTGAGCTGAAGTCAAACTTCGTCCTACCGCGAGAGGTTGATCCGGCGAAGCCAGTTAAAGAGGAGTTAATCAAGTCTGCTGCACTTTCGAAGATGGCAGACCAATTCAGGGCATGGAAGAAAAAACTGAATACGTTTGTCAGAGATAAAACGACTCCAGAATTCGTGGGCATATATGAGAAGATCAAAGATGACTGGCCCGCATTTGTGGTCCATAAGAAGTCGGAAAAGAGTCAGAAGATGTCGGAGACAAACCGGATAAATGCTGCAAAGAAGATGCATCACCATCGCACGGGGTCGGGCGGCTACCTCGTAGCCCGGCCTAAGTGGGCCAAGGCTGAGAATGATCTGCTTCAGAAAGGGATCGAACCAGAGACAATGCACTGGCCAGAACGTTGCCGGACTTGGTTCTTCGGGGCTGGCGGAACCTTGGACCCTGTAACAGGGTGGTGCATTTGGACGGACAAGCAATTGGAAACACCACTCAGGAAGATGCGGCAGTATATCAAAGCAGCGCATGCAGGGACGTTCATCCCCGACAGAGAGAACGACGAGCTGACAATGGCCCTCGGGAATCCTGAGCACCCTGGACGGACACGAGGCACGCCAGGCTCCCTTCCGTGGCGTGCTGGGTTTCCGGACGCAGGAGGCTACAAATGCCATGACAGGAGGAAGAAAATGGAGATGACCGAAATCCAGGCGCTGCGGGCCAGAATACAAGCGATAGAGGAACGGGAAGCAGATCGGGAGAAAAGAATTGCCGAAGCTTCCCCCGAAGCTACCCCGCCATCTCAGCGGAGAAGCAGCGTGGCTTCCACCGAGCTGCTTCAGCCAGAGCTTGCCTTGACGGCTACTGCCAGGAATCCTGTGGATGCTATCACGCAGGCACAAAATTGCCACCTTATGGCACAGTGGATGAATCTGAAGGTCAAGGCGGCTGCTGGCTCTGTTTATCCTTCTGGACCAGACGACACTTTTCACTGCCGGCCGATTCCAGAAGGATATGCTAGGGTGATGGTCGACGAAATAACGGAGGGATTTGATGAGCTCCAGCTTGACCACCCTACCGGTGAAGGGGAGACTCGGCTGGGTTCTTCACTGAAGAATCCATGCCTATGGCGGAAGGACCTAATCAACATTCTGAACTGGACGCCTCCGCCTCCTCCTCCTCCTCCGACGAGTCAGGGCACTCCGCCTCCTCCACCGCCTCCTCCTCCGGCGAGTGACCATCAGGGCACTCCGGCTCCTTCTCCGGCGAGTGACCATCAGGGCACTCCGGCTCCTTCTCCGGCGCGTGGCGGCACACCGCCTCCTTCGCCGCCGGCGCGTGGCGGCACTCCGCCTCCTTCGCCGCCGGCGCGCCCGAGCAGACAGCCAGCTCCTCCTTCGCCTAATCAGCAAGGGCGGAAGAGACCTGCCGCTGCTCCGGCTGCTCCTGCTCCGGCGCCTAAGCAAGTAAAAAAGACAGCCGCTTCGTCTGGTCCGGCGACGTCTACCAGTACAGCCAGAGGCGGGAGGCGATGCAGATTCGGTCCTTCTCTCACGCCTCTAGAGAAGTTACCGTACGAGAGGTCCGACGAGGAAAACACGAAGATCGCTGAAGGCGAAGTGAAGGACTTTTTTGAAGGGTTGAAAGCACAGAGACATCCACCTCCAGAGGAGAAGATAGATGCGGTGAAAGCAAAGCGCACTCTTGCTGCCCTGAAGCAACCAGCGAAAAGTAAGCCGAAGGGCAACTATGACCGCATTATTCAAAAGACATTTCAAGATGCCAAGCGGTCCAGAAGTACAAAAAGTGATCAGAGGTTAGCAGAAGGGCGAGCTGGGAAACAAATTGCCCAGCTCGGCGAACAAGGGAACCAATCGTGCCCCCCGCTCAAGGTGTCTAGCGACATGGTCGCTAATGATCCGAGGATGGTGCCCGGTTATACCAATCTTGCAGATTACGCGTCCGACGATGTACACTATGATTTCATGGACGTGCAGATAGAAAGATACGAGTACAAAAAGCCTCTCGTCAAAAATGAAAGATCTCTATCAACGAATATGCGAAGATTGCATGATTGGTACATGAAAATCTGCAGAGAGTCTGGGGGGAGGAATAACTTGTATTTGAGAGTTAAACCGGAGCATGACCTCGTTGGAATTGACCTGTTTCCTGTTCCATTTGAGGAGTTCTATCAATTTTTCAATCAATTGGCCCTCGATAAAACAACGATCACCTGCTACTGTCTGTAAGTAGTACTACTTCTGTCATTAAGTCTCTCTATATAGCTGATCTTCATTGCATGTATTTATAATTATCCTCACTATATTATGCAGATTGAAGATCATCGAATTGAAGAAAAGACAAGTAGGTGATATTGGGTTTATTAACACATACCTCATAGATGCAACCGAGGTTAAATTGCGTCCCGGCGATACCGAGACCAACTTGCTACGATCGTTGGTGGTAAATGAAAACAAAGATATAATACTCTTTCCTTACAACTTCAAGTGAGTGTTAATGTCTTGTGCATATTTGGTTTCCCTTATATATATCAGTCAAGTTTATAGTGATGTAATGATCTCATGCATTCGTTCGCAGCTTCCACTATATTCTCTTAGAGATTAAGCTTGAGAAGGGAATAGTAACTGTCTTCGACTCTAAACGTAAAGATCCCGAGGAGTATGCGGACATGACTCAAATGCTAGCCAGGTAAGTTAAATCGATCAATATTATCCACCATGCATATATATCAGCAACTTCATTTCTGATATCAACTAATTGTTTCCTTTGTCTGGCAGGGCTTGGAAAAAATTCACCAAAAAAGCTCCGGGACTGCTGAAGAAGCTACAATTTAGATACCCGAAAGTAAGTACTATATAGTAGCATGTTCCGCGCGCGCATCTCCTATATCTTGATTCAAGCGCTAGTTTCATCAATACCAATTTGGCATTCTTGCTTATCAGTTTGATTGACCTCTATTTCTTGTAAAGTGGTTGTGGCAGGAACCCGGGAATGATTATTGTGGATACTACATTTGCGAGTCCATCCGCCACACGACCTGTGAGCGGGGCTACACTGATGAACAATTTGAAGTGCGTAAGCAATCAATAATATGCACAAATTTATAGCATCATTTCATGTATTGACCCCCTACTTCAAATTAGATGTTTCGGATGCGGGATGAACTCCTAACACCAGATCGTCTGCGAGCAATTCAAGAGGAATTGGCGGCATTCTTCCTTGAACACGTGATCGCTGAAGACGGAGAATACTATATGGACCATGCATCCATGTGTTAGGAGATTATTTTTGTAACAGATAATTATTGTATATATGTGCCCGGTAGTGTCGGATAGATATACGAGAACTTGTTGTTCGACCAATCTCTCGGAGAAGGAGAGGTGGTCGATATTACTTCTCTCTGTATGCATATATATATATGTTGATTATACGAGATCTTCTGTTCCTTCGTTTGCTTAGTAGCTAGCAGCTAGCTAGCTAGCTAGCGTGACTCTAGTCCTCTCTATATACGTATGTGTAGTATGTAGCGTCGACCAAGCACGGACATAAGAGAGAACACTTCTCTCTATTAATTAGCTAGCTAACACAATATATGAAACACCTAAATTAACCCCCAAAACCTAAAACCCCCCTCCCCTTTCAAAAAAAAAAACAAAAACCACAGCCACAGAAATGCTGACGCGTGGATGCCTTTTGGTCCCGGTTGGTACCACCAACCGGGACTAAAGCCCCTCCTGCCTGGACTCGGTGCACAGGCCACGTGGACACCCTTTTGCCCCGGTTCTGGATTGAACCGGGACTAAAGGGTCAGAGCATTAGTACCGACCTTCTTGTCCCGGTTCCAGAACCGGGGCTAAAAGGCCCAAATGAACCGGGGCTAAAGACCCTTTATCTACTAGTGAAAGAATTGCCGAAGCTTCCCCCAAAGCTACCCCGCCATCTCAGCGGAGAAGCAGCGTGGCTTCCACCGAGCTGCTTCAGCCAGAGCTTGCCTTGACGGCTACTGCCAGGAATCCTGTGGATGCTATCACGCAGGCACAAAATTGCCACCTTATGGCACAGTGGATGAATCTGAAGGTCAAGGCGGCTGCTGGCTCTGTTTATCCTTCTGGACCAGACGACACTTTTCACTGCCGGCCGATTCCAGAAGGATATGCTAGGGTGATGGTCGACGAAATAACGGAGGGATTTGAGGAGCTCCAGCTTGACCACCCTACCGGTGAAGGGGAGACTCGGCTGGGTTCTTCACTGAAGACTCCATGCCTATGGCGGAAGGACCTAATCAACATTCTGAACTGGACGCCTCCGCCTCCTCCTCCTCCTCCGACGAGTCAGGGCACTCCGCCCCCTCCACCGCCTCCTCCTCCGGCGAGTGACCATCAGGGCACTCCGGCTCCTTCTCCGGCGAGTGACCATCAGGGCACTCCGGCTCCTTCTCCGGCGCGTGGCGGCACACCGCCTCCTTCGCCGCCGGCGCGTGGCGGCACTCCGCCTCCTTCGCCGCCGGCGCGCCCGAGCAGACAGCCAGCTCCTCCTTCGCCTAATCAGCAAGGGCGGAAGAGACCTGCCGCCGCTCCGGCTGCTCCTGCTCCGGCGCCTAAGCAAGTAAAAAAGACAGCCGCTTCGTCTGGTCCGGCGACGTCTACCAGTACAGCCAGAGGCGGGAGGCGATGCAGATTCGGTCCTTCTCTCACGCCTCTAGAGAAGTTACCGTACGAGAGGTCCGACGAGGAAAACACAAAGATCGCTGAAGGCGAAGTGAAGGACTTTTTTGAAGGGTTGAAAGCACCGAGACATCCACCTCCAGAGGAGAAGATAGATGCGGTGAAAGCAAAGCGCACTCTTGCTGCCCTGAAGCAACCAGCGAAAAGTAAGCCGAAGGGCAACTATGACCGCATTATTCAAAAGACATTTCAAGATGCCAAGCGGTCCGGAAGTACAAAAAGTGATCAGAGGTTAGCAGAAGGGCGAGCTGGGAAACAAATTGCCCAGCTCGGCGAACAAGCGAACCAATCGTGCCCCCCGCTCAAGGTGTCTAGCGACATGGTCGCTAATGATCCGAGGATGGTGCCCGGTTATACCAATCTTGCAGATTACGCGTCCGACGATGTACACTATGATTTCATGGACGTGCAGATAGAAAGATACGAGTACAAAAAGCCTCTCGTCAAAAATGAAAGATCTCTATCAACGAATATGCGAAGATTGCATGATTAGTACATGAAAATCTGCAGAGAGTCTGGGGGGAGGAATAACTTGTATTTGAGAGTTAAACCGGAGCATGACCTCGTTGGAATTGACCTGTTGCCTGTTCCATTTGAGGAGTTCTATCAATTTTTCAATCAATTGGCCCTCGATAAAACAACGATCACCTGCTACTGTCTGTAAGTAGTACTACTTCTGTCATTAAGTCTCTCTATATAGCTGATCTTCATTGCATGTATTTATAATTATCCTCACTATATTATGCAGATTGAAGATCGTCGAATTGAAGAAAAGAAAAGTAGGTGATATTGGGTTTATTAACACATACCTCATAGATGCAACCGAGGTTAAATTGCGTCCCGGCGATACCGAGACCAACTTGCTACGATCGTTGGTGGTAAATGAAAACAAAGATATAATACTCTTTCCTTACAACTTCAAGTGAGTGTTAATGTCTTGTGCATATTTGGTTTCCCTTATATATCAGTCAAGTTTATAGTGATGTAATTGATGATCTCATGCATTCGTGCGCAGCTTACACTATATTCTCTTAGAGATTAAGCTTGAGAAGGGAATAGTAACTGTCTTTGACTCTAAACGTAAAGATCCCGAGGAGTATGCGGACATGACTCAAATGCTAGCCAGGTAAGTTAAATCGATTAATATTATCCACCATGCATATATATCAGCAACTTCATTTCTGATATCAACTAATTGTTTCCTTTGTCTGGCAGGGCTTGGAAAAAATTCATCAAAAAAGCTCCGGGACTGCCGAAGAAGCTACAATTTAGATACCCGAAAGTAAGTACTATATAGTAGCATGTTCCGCGCGCGCATCTCCTATATCTTGATTCAAGCGCTAGTTTCATCAATACCAATTTGGCATTCTTGCTTATCAGTTTGATTGAGCTCTATTTCTTGTAAAGTGGTTGTGGCAGGAACCCGGGAATGATTATTGTGGATACTACATTTGCGAGTCCATCCGCCACACGACCTGTGAGCGGGGCTACACTGATGAACAATTTGAAGTGCGTAAGCAATCAATAATATTCACAAATTTATAGCATCATTTCATGTATTGACCCCCTACTTCAAATTAGATGTTTCGGATGCGGGATGAACTCCTAACACCAGATCGTCTGCGAGCAATTCAAGAGGAATTGGCGGCATTCTTCCTTGAACACGTGATCGCTGAAGACGGAGAATACTATGTGGACCATGCATCCATGTGTTAGGAGATTATTTTTGTAAGAGATAATTATTGTATATATGTGCCCGGTAGTGTCGGATAGATATACGAGAACTTGTTGTTCGACCAATCTCTCGGAGAAGGAGAGGTGGTCGATATTACTTCTCTCTATATGCATATATATATATATATATATGTTGATTATACGAGATCTTCTGTTCCTTCATTTGCTTAGTAGCTAGCAGCTAGCTAGCGTGACTCTAGTCCTCTCCATATACGTATGTGTAGTATGTA
This sequence comes from Secale cereale, assembly GCA_902687465.1. NCBI lineage: Eukaryota > Viridiplantae > Streptophyta > Magnoliopsida > Poales > Poaceae > Secale > Secale cereale. The sequence goes on along the minus strand of LR738711.1, from coordinate 872,559,895 downwards.
GCGTCGACCAAGCACGAACATAAGAGAGAACACTTCTCTCTATTAATTAGCTAGCTAACACAATATATGAAACACCTAAATTAACCCCCAAAACCTAAAACCCCCCCTCCCCTTTCAAAAAAAAAACAAAAACCACAGCCACAGAAATGCCGACACGTGGATGCCTTTTGGTCCCGGTTGGTACCACCAACCGGGACTAAAGCCCCTCCTGCCAGGACTCGGTGCACAGGCCACGTGGACACCCTTTTGCCCCGGTTCTGGATTGAACCGGGACTAAAGGGTCAGAGCATTAGTACCGACCCTCTTGCCCCGGTTCCAGAACCGGGGCTAAAAGGCCAAATGAACCGGGGCTAAATACCCTTTATCTACTAGTGGTCGTCGCTAGGTGGTCTACAGATCTGGATGTAATTTTTATTATTTCTAGTGTTCGTTGTACTACCATGATTAAAGATGAATAGATTGGAAGTTTATCCCGCAAAAAAAAAGGTTCACATGCACTTGCATGATCAAATGTAGACGTGTTACCCTGTAGTTATTATTTTTTGCAAAAAAAAAAGTTAGAAAGCATGCTTGTATCCAATCACGACATAATACAAAGTTCTTAACCCGAACAAGCACACCCTAACGCATGCATAAACAACCAGAGTAACAAAGAGCACCCTAAAACAACCAGCAAAACATGAAGACCTCCATAGCTCTGTGTCATCACCCGTAAACCTTGTAAGGAGACCCCTGCAACATAGTAATCTGCATCCAGACCATCGGCATGCTGCTCCCCCAGTTCTTCGCTCCGGCGCCCAAAAGACAAGGACACACATGTGCATCCAACACGCCCGCACCAACCTTCACCATATGTGGCTTTGAGTACCGCTATATGTGCCCCTTCCAGATGAAAGAGAACTAGGATCCGGTTCCGACGCCGCGGTCGAGCCAACCGCCCGGGCAAAGAAGGACATCCCTCCAGCAGTAGCACAAAGAAGGATGAAGAAACACAATAAAAAATCATACCGACGAGGAAGAAGAATCTTCGTCTCCACACAACCACCACCCATCTGAGGACCAAACCGGCCGGCCTCCAGACACCATAGACCGCGTCCTCAATGAGATCCGGGGATCCCCCACTCTACTGGTTCCTAGACGCAGGCTAGAGCTCCGTCTGACCGCGAACAGAGCCCGGAGAAACTTATTTAGACTCGCCGCCGCCACGACGACCTCGACAGCGACTCCCTCAACCCTAACCCTAGTGAAAACACACTAGAAGCACGGATCCGTGTTCCTCCTCCCTCCCATCGCCGGAGTTGCTGGCGGAGGGAGAGGGAACCAGCGCTGGCGCCGGCGGCGCACAAAGGGATCCGCGACTCTTGAGATCACCTCACTAACCACCCCCACTCGAAGCGTTACGTGGGCCTGTGTTTTTGGCAGTTTTTTTTTTGCAAAGTTATTAACCGTGCGTCCGTGCCAAGCCTGTATCAAGCCGCGCCTTTGGAGTTCAGACAGTCAAGAGTTTAACTCGGTAAAAATGCCAAAGTTAAATCCAGCCTTATATGTGTAACACCAATTGAACACATCCACCGACATTCTCCTCCCGTCGGCGCCACCACCAGCCCACCCCATCTTCGATGGCCTCTAGGCCATGGGTGTGCGGAGGATCTCGGCCCCCTGGCGGCGGGAGGGACCTTGTTCTCATTCTTATTAGGTTCAATGTCTTGGTTGAGGCAGTGTGGCGGCGGCAATGTCCCTTAGTAGGAATAATGTCTCCCACGTTCTATCCCCGACCCGATGGTGCGTCCAGCATCGTCAGAGGGCGTGTGGAGGTGTGTCTCCGTCGAATCTCTCGAGATTCAGTCGGTACTGGTCTTCGGTGGATCTGTTTGGATCCGGTCTTCGTTCGGGTGTTTACATGTTTGATCCTTCTGATCTACCACTTTCTTCATCCACAATGGTTGCTACTCTAGTGCCTTGGTCCTATGGGACCTGAGGGCGTCTCCAAGGTGGACCCGCAAACCTTCCGCAATCATCCAGACTGCACTGTCCGACCACGGAAGCCATCCAACACGGTCCTGTATCGGTCCTCACGGCGGTCTGGACGCGATTTCTCTCGTAAAACGAAGACAAAAGTGGGGGATGTTTGTGAGAGTTCGGACTGATATCAAGCCCGTTTCTGATCGCCCTGGCCCACCAAAAAAAAGCCTATCCCCTTCCGCGCGCGCTCCCTCCCGGCGCCAGCTGCCCGCATTGATGTTGTTGTTCTTTGTACTGTCATGATTGAAGATGAATAGACTGAAAGTTTCTCGAAAAAAAATCAGCCCGGTGACAAATACATTGTTATGTACTCTTTTTTTTACTTGACGCGAATTTTTTATTTATTTAATATAATGCAAGTATGCGAGACTTGATCCGGTGAGCAGGGGGTGTGAGGCGTTTCAATGAAACATGATGGAAAGAGTTGGTTTTCTTTTTCAAAAAAAGCGTGGTTTTTGTAACTGTGGACGAGCTGAGTTCAGATGTTTCTCCCCCCACACCGAAATAAAGAGAAGTACTGACGCTCAGCGTCACCCTAAGAGAGGGCCCACCAAGCAAAACGAAACGCTGATTGCAGGCAGGATCAAAGTGATCAACCCCTCGCACACGCCAGCCCATCTTCCCTCTCATGGTCACAGCCGGCTACGTCAGCGATCTGGTGGGTGGCGGAGGTGGAGGCGTGCTCCTCTCCCTCCGTCTCCTCTGTTGGAGGCAGAGTATGCTGTTGGCAAAGATGCCCGTTGAACAAGCATCTGCGGCACTAGAGCATTCCCTTTCTTAACCAGTCTGTGATCAAGGACTGCCGCTTGTTGTAGTTGTAGCTCTATTGCCGAAAAAATAATACTTGCAGGCAGCTGAAGACTGGCGTGTAGTCAGTGGTAAATGGCTTGAGTTGCGAGTTGCGACACGTGAAAGGTAGGCTGAACCTGACTTTCGTATGGCGCTGGCAGCTCGAGCTTGTATGATAGCACGGTGTATAACCCAAAGTATTTAGAGCATCTCCAGTGGCAATGTGCAAGTTTGTCGAACAAGCATGTGTCGAACCCATTGGAGCATCCGGTGCGCAAACCAGTTCCTTTGCATACCCGACGTGGATGCGTGACGCGTGGTGACCCAAACCATCTGACGGCTCCACCAAATGTCACCGGAAAAGCAACCTCGGCTCGGCTCCTCCCCAACGGCCGCTCACATGTTCTTACTCCGGCGACATGTCCATGGTCACAATGACGGCATACGCGGAGCTCTTCAGCACTGGTTGGTGGCGTAAACCATCCACGGCGGTATTAAGAATTCTTTATTTAACACTACTTCAAAAATATGATTCCCTATCTGAATTCCCTCTTTGACTCTTGTTTTGAATTTCCTTCCATATTTGACATTGCCGTCCATCCCGTTACAGTTTGCCGTCAAATTGTTTTTCAGTGGACCATATTACCCCTCCGTTAGTCTGTATGCAACGTTGGAAAAACTGACCCAATAATCCCGTCAAGTCCAGAGAAAGCAGAGTACTCGTCGGTGAGCAGGATGTGGGCTCCGGCCACGTCAGGGCTGCAGAGCGCCCGTCGACGAGCTCAGCTGCGGGTCTGGGCCATGGCGTGGTTACGGAGCGCCCTTCGGCGAGCTAAGCTGCGATCATGGGCCATGGCGTGGTTGCGAGCATGAAGGAACTGATGCGCTTGGCGTCGTGGTGCGTGAACCCGATGAGCGAGCACTGCCCATGGACTGCGCACGGACACGGTGGTGGTGCAAAACGCCACGACGCGGCCCACGGTGGAAAAAGTCCATTTTAAACCCTGAGCACGTAGAGGTTCGGCGAAATGAACCCTCAAGTCGAAATCCCGTCGATCGCACCCCAAACTATGTAATCCCGGTCTAAATTAAACTTTCGGATCATTTCCTAAACAAGGATTGTCCATGTGGCAAAAGATGGCCGGGATTAGTGGCATTTTGCAAACGGCACACACCTGCTCCCCGCTGGCCGGCCCGTTTTAGTTTTTTTTTTCGTAAAAAAACTGAAATTCGCAAAGGGCGCAACACCCTCCTAGCCCGGCCCGCTTTAGCTTTTTCCCTTTAAAAACAAAATGAAAACGTGCGCAGTACAACTCGAGTGAGACCCCTTTGTTAAAATTAATTATGTGGATAATCTCCACGTTGTAATTAGGAGGCGGTTAGCCTTATGCTAACCGACGCTTCTTTCTCTCCCTTCTCTTCCAAAAGTGGCGTCCGATGGATGCGTCCCCTTAGGGGATATATAATGTAAATCATCATCAATGAAGAGGTGAGTTGATTCATTTTCTCTCAACACGTTATCAGCACTGCTCGCCGGAGCGATTCCGATGAGAAGACAAGAACAGGGGAAAAGGTAAGAAACGGAACCATGCCTCGAGTTCCGATGTACCTGCTTCTTCGCCTCCTTCGCGCCGACGGCCGTGGTCGTCGCTTCGTCGCTCGCCACCGCCGCCATGGTTTGGGCGGACTCTGGCGCTTCCAGCGCCATGTGCGCGACCTCCGCCGCTTCCGGCGTGGAGGTTGGAACCACCAGGACCTCCGTCGCCACCACCGGAACGGCGCGAGGCCCTCGAACCAGGCTGTGCAGCCGCGGGCGCCTCTCCAGCCTGTGCAGCCGCCGACGCCTCTCCAGTCCGTCGTGCCCGACCGGCTTCTCGCCGGTCCGCCCCCACCAAGGCTTGACGCCGACGAGAACATGGACCCGGCGCTGGCCGCTCCGCCGCCGCCGCCGTTCTGGTGCTCGGTGCACGGATGGGTCGTCTGCCCACTGCATCAGTATGACCTCCCCGTGGTCGACCCGGTGGTACCAGCGCCTCAGGAGGGGGGAACCGTCGAGGCCGCGCCGCTGCAGCATCCGACTCCAGCAGTTGTTGAGGCTGTCGGCGACGCGCCGCTCCAGAGGTTGCCGACGGCCGCGCGCGTCCCGAGCGACGCGGCCGCGCCACCACGCCTGCCGTCCCCGACACCGTCCACACCTCCGCCCTCGCCACGCGCGGAGGTTCGCCGCCGCCTACTGGCCCTGGGCGTGCCGCTCACCAGCACGCCGTCGAGCAGCCGTGCCGGCCGCGCTGGCGCAAGGAGTCCGGCCGCCCTCGGACTCTCCAGCGGCGTGGCCTCCAGCCATGGCCTTGTCGGTGGTTCCTCTTCAGAGGAAGACGAGGGAGCGCCAGGGCCATCTTCTCGCCGCCGGTGATGCGGCCGTGGGGCATCTTCTCCTGTCTCGGGCGCGATTGGGGATGGAAGTAGCTGAAGATTTTTATCCTCTGGAGACTCTCCCTTAGGGCATGGCCAATGCATAGCCTCAGGGTGATGCTTCACATGCCATGTAGGATCGGATAACAGAAAAAGTAGGTTCGGGTGAGGAAGCAGGATCCTCTTCAGGAGGCGGGTTCTTAGAGAGAAAAAATGTGGTATGGTGCATAAAGTTCGAAAAGTTAAAGTGAAGAGGAGGGATAGATGTCTAGTGTGAGTCACTTTCTATTCTTTGATGATGCCCACTAGTAGTAGCTTGCATTGGGGAGAAAAAATCAACACATATGCCTCAAATTACTTTTTGTCATGAGGCATCTGTATCCATATGCCACCATTGTACATGCCCTTATCCAACCGATTGGAGGGACCAGGCTGGTCTAGTCTTTGCGATGGTGCATTAAATTCGCCCATGTGCTTACTAGTCCTAGCATGCGTACTGGTCGCCAGCACCCCGGTTGATATTTGTTTTAGTTGCTAAGTATCTTTCAGCTTTTTAGCAGATTAGCTTTTAGTCTACTAACAGCACTTTTAGTTCCTGTTTAGACTTGTAAAATTCAGTTTCAGTACTGTTTATCTGTCGAGTATCATGTACCTAAAGATGTATATATTTCCATGTTCGCCGCATGTCGAGATTAATACGTCTATTTGCAATTGAGATTTTCAATTTCTTGCAAATACATGTGCAAAATTCAAGGTGTCATCCTTACCAATTTAAGGTTCACACTAATGATTTCGAGCCACATTTCTTGAAATCTATTAATTTTGCAAAATTAAGATGTATTTATATTACACAATCTGTAATATAAATAAATTACCGGTTTTTCACCGGAGATGATATGCTCTATGTGTTTATCACATTGCCATTCTTCATGAACATGTCACAGCGGTCGAGATTGATTTTTCCCGCACAACAAACTTGTAAATTTTTGACAATAACATCTCCCTCATTATATTAGAAAAACACAAGGTAATGAGTTGGATTACTGCCCATGTGCAGACTATCTTCATTACTGTGAGATCTATATGATCTTCAATGTGTTATGTTTCCATAATTGAGGTTGAGCATTTTCAAGTTATACACTTGAGTCAAATTTTTGCATTCTTATTACAAAACCATGATGGTTTTAAATTTACTTCTTGTAAATTAATTATCTCTGGTTTGCCCCTATATGTAATCGATGGCTAACAATATGAGGCTATTGCCCTCAATTGCCACAACTTACTTAAGCGGGTTATGGACATCAAGATCAGTCTTGCATCCCATGGGATAGTGTGTGCAATTCAAGCCACACCACCAGGACGCAAAGGACCTCAAGGGTAATGGTTTGAAACTCACTTCAAACCCTCAACCTGACACCATCAAGTTGTCACGAGACCCTATGAGCATGGAGAGCATGGTGATTGAATATGCATCAACCGACATGATTGGAGACTACATTTAGTCCCTCAATCCCCTTAGTGATCAATTTGTTTATGTCCATTTCTCATGATCTAATATGAACATGATTATTGTTGTCATCATATATTGTATATCACAATATATTGTATCAGCACTTTGGTACAAATTCATTTGTATGTATTCTATATATATCTGACAGTGATTTTCTTGAGAATGTTCATGTCTATATATAGATTTCTACGGGGGTCAATCTGATGAAAGATGATTTGTGCCATGTGGACATATGCACCACGAACTCTATACTCAGGGAAGTGAAATGTTTCCACACTCGTTGAAAGAAAGGAGATATTTTAAAATAGCTAGACGCGATGAGGTATTTGTTGGCTCAACTCGAGTCATATTTACTGTCCCTGTGGGTACTCGAGTAACGTCAGGATGCTTTATTGCTTCCGGGTTTAACTCGTACCCTACTAAACTATAGAGGTATCCGTCAAAGTAGTTTCATTGTGAAACTTATGATGACAACAAAGAGGAATATCTTCTCTTTACCACATGCAATAGATATGGCAATCACATTATCTTTGTATCATCATGATTGTACTACACATACTACAAAACCCGTAGCACATGTTGCGTACGAGATAGTTTTCCAAAGTGTCTTTTGCATGACAAATTTGGCATTCCAGTTTTTGGTCATCATTGACATTGGGTTGAAACCGAAACTATCAGCAATTCCAATGGTTTATGATTATTATGAAGCTAAATTCTAACAACATTTGGATTTTATGTGCACTACAAGTGACACAGGAAAGCTAATTTTAAGGCTCGCACACCTTAAAGTCTATGCTGAACCACTCACACTCCTTGAATGCATCAAGTTGAGGTAAGTGGCTCTTCCCATCCATTGACTAGACTATTCAGGTATTCCATGGTTCTAAAAGACATATCTACATGATGGTCTTAAGTGTGTGCTTTATTCACACGAAACCATTGGCTTTATCCTAACATTGATTTCAAGCAAATCAGATGGACAACATTGCAGAATTCTCCTTGAGTGCCTCCTCTATGGCTCTCGGATTGAAGTTTAGCAATTTGTCTTAATGTCTAGACTCAAAATAGTTTGGTAGAACCCCATCCAAAGAATTGAGCTCATTGCATGATCTTTACTTTGAATTGCAACTTACCAACTTTACGTTGGAGTCATGTAGTCTTACACACTCATGACCAAACTGCATATATTATACCCCTCTATCTTTGATACGTGGAAATCTACCAAGTATTTCCCATCTGCAGTACTTCGGTTGAATACCGATATCACCACCCGGCATACATCATTGGCCCCTCAACATATAGTTAGGATCTATGTGAGGAATAAATGTATTACCGTCAATACCTCAAGCCCCTCACATGGGGAGTTATTCAAGGCCAGTATGTTGATTCAATGAGGAACATTTCCAGGCATTAGGGGGAGATTTCAAGTACCATAAAGAATGCCAGGAAATTAGTGGAATGTTCAACACATTTCTGCCTCAAATCCATGTACTCAAAGATCTGAACCATGCGTTCAGAAGATTTGCAACACATTGCAAATAACTTGCCAGATTCATTTACTGACTATAAAGGTGTCACGCAATCCTACAATCCTGCAAAAATATGTCGGAAAGAGTGGAGGTACCAAATAAAAGCACTCAACTCCCCGTTCAAAGCAACTGGGGGAGAATTACGACAATAGTGCATCAAGATTCAGCTTCTTGCAAGCAAGGATATCAAGGCCTCTGAATCAGTAAATGCATGTCAACTTTACGTTGACAGACACCTAATGGGTAGTATACACCCAGTGGAAGTGAAACCTCCACCAACCCAGGTCATAGTGCACACAATGACCGGGACATCGGAATACCCGACTCAATCGCATTGGGAAATCGCGAGCAGTCACCATGGGTAACGATATTTCCATCAACTATATATTGATATATAGATTCTGGAGAATCATATAACCGGAAGTCTACAATTGTCGACATACATTTCTCAACTAGATTGCAAAACCTTACAAATGATTCAGATCCAAAGACCATGGCCATGGCAAAGTGTGATCAACACTCGGACTGAACTCAAGCAAAGGGATCTAGGTAGAAATGATCTTGCTCAATAATGAGAAGGTATTCATAAGCAATACCTACACCATTTTTCTTCTGGAAACAGAATTGAGAACAACGAGGTGGTGAAACGTAGAGCAAGTATTGTAGCACAAGGGTTCATGCAGATACCCAACTATTCTCCAGAGATGGAATCTCTTTCCGATAACTTATATCATTGGCAGTACAAAATCATCTATCTCTGCAGTTGATAGATGTAGTGATTACATATCCATGTCGATCACTAGATTCAGACATATATGATTGATTCCCGATGGAGTCTCAATTCTGAATCGAAATACAAAAATGCAACATACATTGTGTAAAATCAATAAGTCACCATATGACTTATTATTATTATCGGTACATTTGGTACTACCGACGTAGTGAGTTCCTTATTCACAAGGATTACTCCTACAATAATGATTATCCATGTTTGTGTGTCTGCAATGACGACACATGTAATCATCTAATGACGGAGTTTAAATGAAGGATTTGGCTAAACCAAAACACCGCTCGTTACTACAACTTGAGCACCTTCATTCGTGCATTATGGTATACTATGTTGTCTATATCCAAAACTATATTGGAGAAATTCATTATGGACAAATCTTATCCATCCATAAATCTCATGGTAGTTCATTCTCTAGACGTAGAGAAAGATCTATTTAGACCAAGAGATGATGGAAATGAGATATTGGGACTCAACGTTCCATAATGCCATTGGATCCACCACCCACAATTGGTTGGTACTCAAAGAATATCTTTCGATATCTCCAAGGCATCAGACATCTTGTCCTGGTTTTTCAAGTTTCACAGAAATGTGAACACCGATATCATTGGATACATTGATCAGATCCCCACTATGACAGATCATAGACAAGCTTAGTGTTCCTACTAGGTGTGGTAGCCCCCTCATGAATTGTCTTCCAAACAGACCTCATGGCTACATCCACCAACCATTATCTCAACGATAATGTTTCTTGTGTTGCCCGGATGCAAACAGGTTACATAATAAGCAATATCACTATATTGCATATCTTGCAAGTCAAATCATGCAACTGATTTGTTCAGGAAGTCTCTACCAACTTCTACATTCCAGATATATGTTCTTGGAATTGGTATGTGACGGCTTCGAAATTTGCAAGAATCAGGGGGAGTATCTCCCTGAATCGTTCCTGTTCAATGCATCATATTATACTCTTTTTCCCTTCATGAGTTTACTTTAGAGGTTCTCATAAAGGTTTTTAATGAGGTAATATCAACATGAGATCATATGTCATACTTTCTGTTTTCCCCACCGGGGTTTTTGGGAAAGTATATACGACATATTTATTGTCCTCAAAATTCTATGAATTTACTTCATATCGAGTTAACAGAGGCAATAATCATTATATGTTGGATCATTTTCTCCTTATTTTTCCACTGGGTTTGAAGGAGTTTTACCAACATATTCTACACACTACTCCTCATATTTTTCCCACAGGGTTTTTGGAGGAGTCTCTAATCAAGATGATGATTCTGCATGAACAAGTGTAGATTAGGGGGAGTGTTAAAATTAATTATGTGGATAATCTCCATGTTGTAATTAGGAGGCAGTTAGCCTTATGCTAACCGACGCTTCTTTCTCTCCCTTCTCTTCCAAAAGTCGCGTCCGGTGGATGCGTCCCCTCAGGGGATATATAATGTAAATCATCATCAATAAAGAGGTGAGTTGATTCATTTTCTCTCAACACCCTTGATAGTGATCTACCCAACTAACCACCTGGACAAGATCTTTATCGCGTTTAATTTGTCGCTTTTTATTCTTTTTATCTTTCTTTTCGTCTTTTTCTTAAATTCATGATTCTTTTTTGAAATTGACGAACTTAATGTTCAGTGTGTGTTTATTTAAAAAAATATCTCATAATATAAAAAATGCAATATGTATTAAAAACCTTCATTGTATATTAAAAAATGAACATATGATTATGCAGTAATGTTCGGTGTGTATTTTCAAAAAATATCGCATAATATAAAAATTATGCAGTAATATAAAAAATGTTCATCATATATAAAATAACTTGTTCATATATTATACAATAATGTTAAGTTTGTATTTACAGAAAAACATACATGATGAAAAAATCAGTGTAAATTTAAAATATGTCGACAATAGTGTAGACGTACATCGATTATTACAAAACCTATATAACTAAGAATTATGCAATAATTTAAAACTCGAAAAATACCCAACATCTGGAAAAAGATAAAATAAATCTGAAAATAAAAACACATACAAAAAAAGGAAATAGTCAACGTGTCTGTAGTTTTTTTTTGGACAGAAAACGTGTCTATAGTTTATAAAAAGGAGTAGAGTATAAAAGAGAGTAAGCTAGCAATTAGCTCAAACAAATCGATTGGCTTAATTTCGCGGGACAGAAGACGTGCACGCGCTGCGAATTTCGCGGGACCCAGATTTGAATCCTGGTGAGCGGCGAACTTTTTATTCGCTGGGAGAAAGATCAAACGTGTCTAAATTGTTATATAAAAAGATATAGGCCTCCAAATTGTGACACATGAACGAGTGACCAATTGGTCTGCGCGCGCGCGGCGACGTCGCGACACAGGTTCGATTCCCGGGCGAGGCATTTGTTTTTTCTGTAGGTAAATTGTCAGACTTCTTTTGCAAACAAGGGTTTTGCTTGATTACATATAAAGCCAGGTTTTATTTTTGTGAAAGAACACAGGCGAATCCTGGTTGACTGGATCAAACGATGCCAGTGTTCGATTTAGACCGGAATTGCATAGTTTAGGGCCAGGCATTTGTTTTTTCTGTAGGTAAATTGTCAGACTTATTTTGCAAACAAGGGTTTTGCTTGATTACATATAAAGCCAGGTTTTTTTTGTGTGGAAGAACACAGGCGAATCCTGGTTGACTGGATCAAACGATGCCAGTGTTCGATTTAGACCGGAATTGCATAGTTTAGGGTGCGATCGACCGAGATTTCGACTTGAGGATTCATTTCACCGAACATATGAAATCTGCACGAGTGTCGTGTCGATCACCGATGTCGCAGTAGCAGTACTATCGAATTACCTTCTCAATTCACTTGGCAGTGCAATGCAAAGGACATGTTTGAGATTCTACTCATATTTTCAATATTTTTTCCAATTAAAGTTTGAGGACTGGACTGTGTTCATAAATTAAAGTCGTTGCGTGACCAAACTCAGTGACGTCCAAGCTCGAGACAGCCGATGTGCCTGACGCAGCCGGCCCGACGCAGCCGGGGACGAGGCTGACAAGGCAACCCACAGGGCCGTCGTGTAGACGCGGCGGAGGCGGGTGGCGTGGATCGATTGGTAGGGGTCGGCGCGCGAGCGGCAGCTATGATTGGCCGCCGCCTAGCGCGAGGCCGCCGGGTGGAGGTGATGTAGGTGTCCCGGTCGGAGAGGGCGGAGACGGTCGGCGTAGATCGACGGGCGGGCCGGCGAGTAGACGACGATCGTGAGGGGCCGCCTGTCGCGCAAGGCCGCCGGGTCGGTAAAGGAGCCGGCCAGTCGCGACAGTGTCAAAGTAGAGGCGCGCCAGGGTCAACGGCGGCGATCGGCGACGCAACCCAATATTCTTAGATCGGAAAACCAAAAGAAAAACGCCGATCAAGGTGACCGGCGGGAGAGAGAAAAACGCGGAGAATGGATCAGGAAAAGACTCTCTAGGGCAGACATTCAACATGACCGGTGGACGGACCCTTAGGTACGGGCGGCGCGGCCCCCCAGCGGCGGTCATGGAGGCCGACCGCCTCGGAGGCGGCGCACGGGTGCAGAAGCGACGGCGGCTAGGGTTTAGAATCGATTAGGCTGATACCATGTTAGAAGGGAGGGAGGGATTGGTGGAATAGTTGTTGTATTGGCTGAGCCTCGCGGTGAGAACATAGGTGGTCGTTCTGTCCTCATCTACCTTCCTATTCCCGCAAGGCGACATCACATATGCAGCGTACAACACAGACCTATTTACATGTGGTATTGTACATCCGAAGAGTACTAAGGCCCTATCTGTTCTGGATTCCGGGATCAAATTCAGCTTTGCGAGTGAAGCTGAATCTGTAATCTGGAACAATCAGCTTTGTCAAGATGAATCTGGATTTGGGCCATTTTTAGTGCAATTTCATGAAGCACCTAAAAGTGTACTTCGGTGGTGAAACTGATTCTGCCACCGAAGTGAATCCACGTGTGATTAAAATACAAACGAAGCTGAAACAAACAGGGCCTAAAATTGTTCGACTTTAGCCAGCGGTGCTCTAGTTTCTCGGTGTCGTGCCGACATTGAGCCACCTCCCGCCCGTTGTTCTTCAATGCTACAACGACAAGCTGCATGTGGTCATGGTCAAGCCCCATGGGCCCAAAGGAACTTACGATTCTTACCGATTATCGAGCCTCCCACTAAGCGCCGATGAGCTAGACCCGCAAGTCGCGCTCCGAGTCCACGTGCTCGCCCAATTCATCACCGTAGTTGGGCCACCAGTCAGATCAACAACCCCGGCGACCTCATCGCTTCCTCGGTCACCATTGAAGGAGGGCGAGAGAATATATTTGTCAAATTTCTCTGGCGTCCTGGTTATCGTCATCCTCATTGCCATCACCTCTATTCGGCTTGCCGTTTGATCATGAGATGATATTTTTTTAAACACAAGAAGCCCCCCCTCCGATTTCCATTAAAAAACATCTGGTTAACCCTAAGAACAAACTACAATTGAAAAAGTAAAAGAGCAACATCCAACGAACACCCTATTCATTACATCAGGCAAGCCAAAGGCTAACACAAAGGCAAAACTACCCCCATCGAAACACACGCACCATACGGCAACAAAGGCTCAGTTTCATAACTGTAATGCCCAGGATGCGACTATATCTCCTACGTGTCGAGGCACGACTTAGAGACATAAGCGCATTCTGGAAAGTCCAGGGAATGATCGCAAGAATATGTGCCAACGGTCGCCAATTTGATCAAGAAGTGATCCTAGCTACTCACGCTCAAGCATAATCCCACCGTGTTCACTTTCTGAAACCCTTCGGAAAGAGACCATCACGGTTACTCACATAGGTACGTAGTGTATTATTAAGAATATTGTGTCAAGTTATCTACAACCGGATATTAACACATTCTCATCTACCACATAACCGCGGGCACGGCTTTCGAAAGTTCAAAACCCTCCAGGGGTGTCCCAACTTAGCCCATCACAAGTTCACGATCTGCGGAGTCGCAACTCCAAAGTGGGAAGACCCGAGTATTCTCGGAATCCCGTGCTCAAGATATTTTGACAAAGGTAAAACTAATCCAGCAAGACCTCCTGGCGTGCCGACACTCTGATAGTAGCCGCGCGTATCTCGTTTCAGGCCACGACCGGATGGGAAAAGCAACGGTAGAACCAGAACCTTGAGTTGCCTCAAGTTGGCCCCGCAGGCTGCCCAGTTTGGACCAACACTCATGAGGAGCACTGGCCCGGGTTGTTGATTAAGAACTCGGGTTTGCAACTCCCTATGCAAGTTTTAGTTGTTAGGAAAATGTAAAACCAATGTTGGGTCTTGCTGGAAAAGCTTTAAGCAGAGCGAATTATCAAGGGGGGCCCATAAACCCCAACCGTGTTAGGAACGCAAAATGGTCAAGCGAATTATCAAGGGGGAACCATAAACTTCCATCTTTAATGCCAAGCCTACGAACACCATATCTCCAGCCATGTGATGCTCTGTAGATCTCACTTGCTACATGGTCAAGTAGTTTTGCTCCCGGCATCAACGCTTCTTTTTGTTTCTCCTTTATCGAACATCTAGACCAGCCCATGATCCAATAGCAAAATAGCAGAATCAAAATCAATGTGTTATTATAGATTTTGTGTTCAAATATAATATTGCTTCCGCACTTTCGTAATGTCCAAAAAACTGTAGCAATGTCTACTAGCACAAATCTCTTATTATCTTTGGGGAAGCTTTTGATCCAACTCCCCAAACAGATATTCTAAGAGTACATGAACAAAATTCAAACTAAAAGCACATTTCAACAAATTCAACACCAAAAGATGCAACAACCATATGAAAATTAGGTGATATATACTCTCATCTTGTCCACAAAAACACACTTACTACCTTTTTACCTTCTCTTAAGCAAATTGTCTTTTCTTAGTACACTCTTATTGTTGGGGAACGTAGTATTTGAAAAAATTTCCTACGACCACGCAAGATCTATCTAGGAGAAGCATAGCAACGATCGGGGAGAGTGTGTCTACGTACCCTCGTAGACCGAAAGCGGAAGCGTCTAGTGACACAGTTGATGTAGTCGAACGTCTTCGCAATCCCAACCGATCCAAGCACCGAACGTACGACACCTCCGCGTTCAGCACACGTTCAACTCGATGACGTCCCACAATCTCTTGATCTAGTTGAGCGTCACGGGAGAGTTTCGTCAGCACGACGGTGTGGTGATGGTGATGATGAAGCTACCGGCGCAGGGCTTCGCCTAAGAACTGCAACGATATGACCGAGGTGTGTATCTGTGGAGGGGGGCACCGCACACAGCTAAAACTGATGTTTACTTGTGTGTCCTAGGGTGCCCCTTGCCCCTGTAAATAAAGGAGCAAGGGGGAGGGCCGACCGACCCCTATGGCGCGCCCAAGGAGGGCAACTCCTACTAGGAATAGGAATCCTATTCCTAGTAGGAGTCCACCAAGAGGGAAGGAGGGCGAAGGAAGGAGAGGGAGAGGGAGAGGGAGAGGGAGAGGGAAGGGGGCGCTGCCCCCTCCTCTCATTGTCCAATTCGGACGAAGGGAAGGGGCGCGTGGCCCAGCCCTGGTCGGCCCTCTCTCTCCACTAAGTGCCCAAGTGGCCCATTAGTTCCCCCGGGGGGTACCAATACTAAGAGGATCGAGAAGAATATGTGTCTACAGGGGGGGGGGGGGGGAA
>LR738711.1:872496192-872544010 GCA_902687465.1 Secale cereale | reverse complement strand
AGGTGAATAGACTCTAGCAAGAAAAGTGGCAACTTTTAACATGCTTGATACTAGAATAGAGATTTAGCACATGTTTAACTTTCACAATACACAACAAGCATGCATAACAAGAGTATATAGGTATTGTGAAGTAAAGCATGCAACTTTGACCACTTGACTAAAGCAAAATCTAGCCTTTTCCCAATTTTAGTTCTTGGCAGATTTTTTAGCAACTCACCACAAGTCAAACAATCAACCTACACATGCAATTCTAAGAGTATAGCAGTGGAATGTAAAGCAATTGCATATGAAGGTAAAGGGAGGAGTTTGAAGGAGCAAACACAAGTGAAGACAAGGACGTTTTTTGTCTTGGTTCCGATAGGTGGTGCCATCGTATATCCAAGTTGATGGAGACTTCAACCCACGAAGGGTAACAGCAGCACGAGTCCACGGAGGGCTCCACCCACGAAGGGTCCAAGAAGAAGCAACCTTGTCTATCCCACCATGTCCATCGCCCACGAAGAACTTGCCTCATTAGGGGTAGATCTTCATGAAGTAGGCGATCTCCTTTCCCTTACAAACTCCTTGGTTCAACTCCACAATCTTGTCGGAGGCTCCCAAGTGACACCTAACCAATCTAGGAGACACCACTCTCCAAAAAGTAATAGATGATGTGTTGATGATGAACTCCTTGCTCAAATGCTTCAAATGATAGTCTCCCAACACTCAAATAGCTCCTCATAGATTTGGATATGGTGCAAGAAAGATTTGACTGGAAAGCAACTTGGGGAAGGTTAGAGAAAAAGATTCATACGGTAGGAATGGAAAATCTTGATCTCAACACTTGAGTAGGTGGTTCTCTCTCAGAACATGAATGATGGAAGTGTAGGTATGTTCTGATGGCTCTCCCGGTTTAGAGCGAGTGATTCTCCCGGTTTGGATATCATTGCAGATTTACTCTACGGGATGATCTCTAGCACTTCTTGCTCTATCTCGTGAAAGCTTTTGCTTGGGTCGGGGTGGAACATCCTCTTCATCATCATCTTCTTCTTCTTGTCCTTCTTCATTGTTGTTGGTGTTGTTGTCCCCTTGTGGAGGTGGAGAAGGAGGTCGATGAGGTTCATCTTGATGCACATCCTCGTTTCCTTCGTCATGGCGTGTCCTACTTGTGGATGCCTCCATGTCAACTTGTGGTTCACCTTGTCGTGAGGTAGGAGCTTCCACATGGACGGACGAAGTACTCTCTTTCACCTCCGTTGGACGGACCTGGCCAATAGACAAGTCTTGAATTACTTCCGAAGGATCTTTATCTCCTACATAAATTGGCAATTGCTCTATTTGCGAGCAGTTAGATTCATCAAACTTCACATCTACCATCTCTTCAACCTTTCGGGTGAAATTATTGTAGAGACGGTAAGTGTGAGAGTTTGAGCCATAACCAAGTAGGAAACCTTCATGAGATTTATGAAAAAAATTAGAACGACGATGCTTATCATGAATGTAGCACTTTGAGCCAAATACTCGAAAGTATCCAACTTGGGGTTTGTTACCAGTGAGAAGCTCGTATGCAGTCTTGCCGAGAAGCTTGTGAAGATACAAGTGATTTGTTGCATGACAAGCTGTCTCAACCGCTTCTGCCCAAAAGTGTCTTGGCATCTTGTATTCGTCAAGCATCGTTCTTGCCATTTTGATGAGTGTCTTGTTCTTCCTCTCAACAACTCCATTTTGTTGAGGTGTGTGTTGGGGATCGTAGCAGAAAATCAAAGAAAATTCCTACGCATCACCAAGATCCATCTGTGGAGTCTACTAGCAACGAGGGGGGAGTGCATCTTCATACCTTTGAAGATCACGATGCGGAAGCATTACAAGAACGCGGATGAAGGAGTCGTACTCGTAGCGATTCAGATCGCGGTTGATTCCCATCTAAGCACCGAACAACGGTGCCTCCGCGTTCAACACACGTGCAGCCCGGTGACGTCTCCCGTGCCTTGATCCAGCAAGGGGAGAGGGAGAGGTCGGGGAAGACTCCGTCCAGCAGTAGCACGACGGCGTGGTGGTGGTGGAGGAGCGTGGCACTCAAGCAGGGCTTCGCCAAGCACCGCAAGAGACGAGGAGGGAGAGGGGTAGGGCTGCGCCAAGAGGGAGATGATCTCATGTGTATGGCAGCCCCAAAACCCCCACTATATATAGGGGAAGGGGAGGGGTTGCGCCCCCATCTAGGGTTCCATCCCTAGGGGTGGCGGCAGCCCCCAAAACCCATCTAGGGTGCGGCCAAGGCGGGAAGAGAGGGGGGCGCCCTAGGGTGGGCCTTAAGGCCCATCTGGACCTAGGGTTTGCCCCCTCCCACTCTCCATGCGCCTTGGGCCTTGGTGGGGGGGCGCACCAGCCCAGCTGGGACTGGTTCCCTCCCACACTTGGCCCATGCAGCCCTTTGGGGCTGGTGGCCCCACCTGGTGGACCCTCCTGGTGGTCCCGATACGTTACCGATAGCACCCGAAACTTTTCCGGTGACCAAAACAGGACTTCCCATATATAAATCTTTACCTCCGGACCATTCCGAACTCCTCTTGACGTCCGGGATCTCATCCGGGACTCCGAACAACATTCGGTTACCACGTATATCTATTCTTTATAACCCTAGCATCATCAAACCTTAAGTGTGTAGACCCTACGGGTTCGGGAACCATGTAGACATGACCGAGACAACTCTCCGGCCAATAACCAACAGCGGGATTTGGATACCCATGTTGGCTCCCACATGTTCCACAATGATCTCATCGGATGAACCATGATGTCAAGGATTCAATCGATCCCGTATACAGTTCCCTTTGTCTACCGGTATAGTACTTGCCCGAGATTCGATCGTCGGTATCCCGATTCCTTGTTCAATCTCGTTACCGGCAAGTCTCTTGTTCCATAACACATCATCCCGTGATCAACTCCTTGATCACATTGTGCACATAATGATGATGTCCTACCAAGTGGGCCCAGTAATACCTCTCCGTCACACGGAGTGACAAATCCCAGTCTCGATTCGTGCCAACCCAATAGACACTTTGATAGATACCCGTAGTGCACCTTTATAGCCACCCAGTTACGTTGTGACCTTTGGTACACCCAAAGTATTCCTACAGTATCCGGGAGTTGCACAATCTCATGGTCTAAGGAAATGATACTTGACATTTAGAAAAGCTTTAGCATACGAACTACACGATCTTGTGCTAGGCTTAGGATTGGGTCTTGTCCACCACATCATTCTCCTAATGATGTGATCCCGTTATCAACGACATCCAATGTCCATGGTCAGGAAACCGCAACCATCTATTGATCAACGAGCCAGTCAACTAGAGGCTCACTAGGCACATGGTGTTTGTCTATGTATCCACACATGTATCTGAGTTTCCTATCAATACAATTCTAGCATGGATAATAAACAATTATCATGAACAAGGAAATATAATAATAACCAATTTATTATTGCCACTAGGGCATATTTCCAACGGTCTCCCACTTGCACTAGAGTCAATAATCTAGTTCACATCGCCATGTGATTAACACTCACAGGTCACATCGCCATGTGACTAACATCCAGAGAGTTTACTAGAGTCAATAATCTAGTTCACATCACTATGTGATTAACACTCAATGAGTTCTGGGTTTGATCATGTTATGCTTGTGAGAGAGGTTGTAGTCAACGGGTCTGCAACACTCAGATCCCTATGTATTTCGCAAAACTTTATGTCATATTGTAGATGTTGCTACTACGTTCCACTTGGAGCTATTCCAAATTGTTTCTCCATTATACGTATCCGGTATCTCTACTCAGAGCTATCCGGATAGGTGATAAGCTTGCATCGACGTAACTCTTTACGTCGAACTCTTTATCACCTCCATAACTAAGAAACATTTCCTTATTCCTCTAAGGATAATTTTGACCGCTATCTAGTGATCCACTCCTGGATCACCTTTGTACCCTCTTGCCATACATGTGGCAAGGCACACATCAGGTGCGGTACTCAGCATGGCATACTGTATAGAGCCTATGACAAAAGCATAGGGGACGACCTTCGTCCTTCCTCTTTCTTCTGCCGTGGCCAAGCTTTGAGTCTTACTCAACTTCACACCTTACAACTCAGGTAAGAACTCCTTCTTTGACTGATCTATTTCGAACTCCTTCAAAATTATGTCAAAGGTGTGTGTTCTTTTTAAAGTATCATCAGGCGTCTTGATCTATCTCTATAGATCTTGATGCCCAATATGTAAGCAGCTTTATCCAAATCTTCCTTTGAGAAAACTCCTTTTAAACAACCCTTTATGCTTTCCAGAAATTCTACATCATTTCGGATCAACAATATGTCATTCACATATACTTATCAGAAATGTTGTCGTGCTCCCACTCACTTTATTGTAAATACAAGTTTCTAGAAAACTTTGTATAGACCCAAAAACTTTGATCACTCCATCAAAGCGTATATTCCGACTCCGATATGCTTGATCTAGTCCATGGAAGGATTGCTGGAGCTAGCATACATTTTAGCATCCTTAGGATCGACAAAACCTTTCTGATTGTATCACATACAACCTTTCCTTACGAAAACTGGTAAGGAAACTTGTTCTGACATCCATCTGCCAGATTTCATAAATGCAGCTAATGCTAACATGATTCTGACGGACTTAAGCATCGCTACGGGTGAGAAAATCTCATCGCAGTCAACTCCTTGAACTTGTGAAAAAACTCTTCGCCACAAGTCGAGCTTCATAGACGGTGACATTACCGTCCACGTCCATCATCTTCTTAAAGATCCATTTATCTCAATGGCTTGCTGATCATCGGGCAAGTCCACCAAAGTCCATACTTTGTTTTGATACATGGATCCTATCTCGGATTTCTCGGCTTCTAACCATTTGTCGGAATACGGGCCCATCATCGCTTCTCCATAGTTCATAGGTTCATTGTTGTCCAACAACATGACATCTAAGATAGGATCACCGTACCACTCAGGAGTAGTACATATCCTTGTCGACCTACGAGGTTCGATAGCAACTTGATCCGGAGCTTCATGATGACTATCATTAGTTTCCTCTTCAACAGTCGTAGGTTCCACAGAAACATCTTTTTGTGTTGCACTACTCTCCGGTTGAAGTGAGGGTTCGAAAACCTCATCATGTTCTATCTTCCTCCCACTCAATTCTTTCGAGAGAAACTCCTTCTCGAGAAAGGACCCGTTCTTAGCGACAAACATTTTTGCCCTTGGATCTGAGATAGAAGGTATACCCAACTGTTACCTTTGGGTATCCTATGAAGATGTATTTGTCCGCTTTGGGTTCGAGCTTTTCCCGGCTGAGGCCATAAGCATCGCAGCCCCAAACATTAAGAAATGACAAGTTTGGTTTCTTGCCAAACCATAGTTCATACGTCGTTGTCTCAATGGACTTAGATGGTGCCCTATCTAAAGTGAATGAATATGTCTCTAATGCATAACCTCAAAATAATAGCGGTAGATTGGTAAGTGACATCATATATCGCACCATATCTCATAAGGTTCGATTATGACGTCCAGACACACCATTACGCTATGGTGTTCCAGGTGGCTTCAGCTGTGAAACAATTCCACAATGTCTTAAGTGATTGCCAAACTCATAACTCAGAAAATCTCCCCTTGATCAGATCGTAGGAACTTGATCTTCTTGTTATGATGATTCTTAACTTCACTCTGAAATTGCTTGAACTTTTCAAACGTTTCAGTCTTTTGCTTCATTAAGTAAATATACCCATATCTACTCGAATCGTCAGTGAAGATGAGAAAATAACGATATCCACCACACACCTTAATTCTCATTGGATCACACGCATCAACATGTATGATTTCCAACAAGTCACTTGCCCGTTTCATTATACCTGAAAACGGGATCTTAGTCATCCTGCCCACGAGGCATGGCTCGCATGTGTCAAGCGATTCAAAATCAAGTGACTCCAAACATCCATCAGCATGGAGTTTCTTCATGCATTTTATGCCAAAATGACCTAAGCGGCAGTGCCACAAGAAAGTGGTACTATCATTATTAACTCTACATCTTTTGGCGTTAATATTATTATCATGTGTATTACTATGATCGAGATTCAATAAACCATTGGATGCATGACCATAAAGGTATTATTCATGTAAATAGAATAACCATTATTCTCTAACTTAAATGAATAACCGTATTGCAATGAACATGATCTAATCATATTCATGCTCAACGTAGACACCTCATAACATTTATCTAGGTTCAACATTAATCCCGGAGGTAGAGGGAGCGTGCGATGGTGATCTTATCAACCTTAGAAACACTTCCAACACACATCGTCACCTCGCCCTTAGCTAGTCCCCGTTCAGTCCATAGCTTTTGCTTCAAGTCACAAATAATAGCAATTGAATCGGTATCCAATACCCAGGTACTACAAGGAGTACTAGTAAGGTACACATCAATAACACGTATATCAAATATACTTTGTTGAAGTTGCCACCTTTCTTATCTACCATGTATTTGGGGTAGTTCTGCTACCATGTGACCGTTCCCCTTACAATAGAAGCACTTAGACTCGAGGTTTGGGTTCAACCTTGGGTTCCTTCATTAGAGCGACAACTGGTTTGCCATTCATGAAGTTTCCCTTCTAGCCCTTGCCCCTTTTGAAACCAGTGGTCTTGTTAAACCATCAATACTTGATGCTTCTTCTTGATTTCTACTTTTGCGGTGTTAAGCACCGCTAATAGCTCCAGGATCATCTCCATCCTTTGCATGTCATAGTTCATCACGAAGTTCTAGTAGCTTGGTGATAGTGTCTAGAGAATTCCGTCAACCACTATCTCATCTGGAAGATTAACTCCCACTTGGTTCAAGTGATTTTAGCACCCAGACATTCTGAGCACATGCTCGCTAGTTGAGCTATTATCCTCCATCTTGTTGGCAAAAGAACTTGTCAGAGGTCTCATACCTCTCAACACGGGCATGAGCCTGAAATCCCAATTTCAGCTCTTGGAACATCTCATATGTCTTATGGCATTCAAAACGTCATTGGAATCCCGATTCTAAGCCGTAAAGTATGGTGCACTAAACTATCAAGTAGTCATCAGGACGTGTCTGTCAGGTGTTCACAACATCCATAGACGACGTTGTAGGGGTTTGCACATCAAGCGGTGCATCAAAGACGTAAGCCTTCCGTGTAGCAGTGAGGACACTCCTCGGACTACGGACCCAGTCTGCATCATTGCTTACAATATCTTTCAACTTAGTCTTTCTCTAGGATCGTTTTAAACAGGGAGCTACAACGCAAGCTATTGGTCTACAACATAATTTGCGAAGACAACTTAGACTATTGTTCATGACAATTAAGTTCATCTAATCAAATTATTTAATGAACTCCCACTCAGATAGACATCGCTCTAGTCATCTAAGTGATGCATGATCCGAATCGACTAGGCCGTGTCCAATCATCACGTGAGACGGACTAGTCATCAACGGTGAACATCTTTATGTTGATCGTATCTTCTATACGACTCATGTTCAAACTTTCGATCTTCCGTGTTCCGAGGCCATGTATGTACATGCTAGGCTCGTCAAGTGAACCCTAAGTGTATTGCGTGTGTAAATCTGGCTTACACCCGTTGTATGCGAACGTTAGAGCCTATCACACCCGATCATCACGTGGTGCTTCGGAACAACGAACCTTAGCAACGGTGCACAGTTAGGGTTAACACATTTCTTGAAATTTTAGTGAGAGATCATCTTATTTACTACCGTTGTTCTAAGCAAATAAGATGTAAAACATGATAAACATCACATGCAATCAAATAGTGACATGATATGACCAATATCATTTTGCTCCTTTTGATCTTCATCTTCGGGGCTCTATGATCATCATCGTCACCGGCATGACACCATGATCTCCATCGTTGTGTCTTCATGAAGTCGTCTCGCCAAACATTACTTCTACTACTATGGCTAACGGTTAGCAATAAAGTAAAGTAATTACATGGCGTTTTCAGTGACACGCAGGTCATACAATAAAATAAGACAACTCCTATGGCTCCTGCCGGTTGTCATACTCATCGACATGCAAGTCGTGATTCCTATTACAAGAACATGATCAATCTCATACATCACATATATATCATTCATCACATCCTTTCGGCCATATCACATCACATGGCACATGATGCAAGAACAAGTTAGACGTCCTCTAATTGTTGTTGCAAGTTTTTACGTGGCTGCTATAGGTTTCTAGCAAGAACGCTTCTTACCTACGTCAAAACCACAACGTGATATGCCAAATTCTATTTACCCTTTATAAGGACCCTTTTCATCGAATCCGATCCGAATAAAGTGGGAGAGACAAACACCCGCTAGCCACCTTATGCAACTAGTGCATGTCAGTCGGTGGAACCTGTCTCACGTAAGTGTACGTGTAAGGTCGGTCCGGGCCGCTTTATCCCACGATGTCGCCAAATCAAGATAAGACTAGTAACGGCAAGTAAATTGACAAATCGATGCCCACAACTACTTTGTGTTCTACTCGTGCAAGAAACTACGCATAGACCTAGCTCATGATGCCGCTGTTGGGGATCGTAGCAGAAAATCAAATTTTTTTCCTACGCATCACCAAGATCCATCTATGGAGTCTACTAGCAACGAGGGGGGAGTGCATCTTCATACCTTTGAAGATCGCGATGCGGAAGCGTTACAAGAACGCGGATGAAGGAGTCGTACTCGCAGCGATTCAGATCGCGGTTGATTCCGATCTAAGCACCGAACAACGGTGCCTCCGCGTTCAACACACGTGCAGCCCGGTGACGTCTCCCGTGCCTTGATCCAGCAAGGGGAGAGGGAGAGGTTGGGAAAGACTCCGTCCAGCAGCAGCACGATGGCGTGGTGGTGGTGGAGGAGCGTGGCACTCCAGCAGGGCTTCGCGAAGCACCGCAAGAGACGAGGAGGGAGAGGGGTAGGGCTGCGCCAAGTGGGAGATGATCACATGTGTATGGCAGCCCAAAACCCCCACTATATATAGGGTAAGGGGAGGGGCTGCGCACCCATCTAGGGTTCCATCCCTAGGGGTGGCGGCAGCCCCCAAAACCCATCTAGGGTGCGGCCAAGGGGGGAAGAGAGGGGGGCGCCCTAGGGTGGGCCTTAAGACCCATCTGGACCTAGGGTTTGCCCCCTCCCTCTCTCCATGCGCCTTGGGCCTTGGTGGGGGGGGGGGGCACACCAGCCCACCTGGGATTGGTTCCCTCCCACACTTGGTCCATGCAGCCCTCTGGGGCTGGTGGCCCCACCTGGTGGACCCCCGGGACCCTCCCGGTTGTCCCGTTACGTTACCGATAGCACCCGAAACTTTTTCGGTGACCAAAACAGGACTTACCATATATAAATCTTTACCTCCGGAACATTCCGGAACTCCTCGTGATGTCCGGGATCTCATCCGGGACTCCGAACAACATTCGGTAACCACGTATATCTATTCCCTATAACCCTAGCATCATCGAACCTTAAGTGTGTAGACCCTACGGGTTTGGGAACCATGTAGACATGACCGAGACAACTCTCCAGCCAATAACCAACAGCGGGATCTGGATACCCATGTTGGCTCCCACATGTTCCACGATGATCTCATCGGATGAACCATGATGTCAAGGATTCAATCAATCCCTTATAAAGTTCCCTTTGTCTACCAGTATAGTACTTGCCCGAGATTCGATCGTCGGTATCCCGATACCATGTTCAATCTCGTTACCGGCAAGTCTCTTTACTCCTTTCGTAACACATCATCCCGTGATCAACTCCTTGATCACATTGTGCACATTATGATGATGTCCTACCGAGTGGGCCCAGAGATACCTCTCCGTCACACGGAGTGACAAATCCCAGTCTCGATTCGTGCCAACCCAACAGACACTTTCGGAGATACCCGTAGTGCACCTTTATAGCCACCCAGTTACGTTGTGACGTTTGGTACACCCAAACTATTCCTAAGGTATCCGGGAGTTGCACAATCTCATGGTCTAAGGAAATGATACTTGACATTTAGAAAATCTTTAGCATATGAACTACACGATCTTGTGCTAGGCTTAGGATTGGGTCTTGTCCATCACAACATTCTCCTAATGATGTGATCCCGTTATCAACGACATCCAATGTCCATGGTCAGGAAACCGCAACCATCTATTGATCAACGAGCCAGTCAACTACAGGCTCACTAGGGACATGGTGTTTGTCTATGTATCCACACATGTATCTGAGTTTCCTATCAATACAATTCTAGCATGGATAATAAACAATTATCATGAACAAGGAAATATAATAATAACCAATTTATTATTGCCTCTAGGGCATATTTCCAACAGTGTGTATGTAGCCGAGAACTCATATGAAATCCCTTCTTCGTCAAGAAAGGTATCCACATTTGCGTTCTTGAACTCCGTTCCGTTGTCGCTGCGAACCTTCTTGATCTTCACTTCAAATTGATTTTGGGCCTTCCTAGCAAAGTTTTTAAAGATCTTTTGGACCCGCGATTTATCATCAAGAAAGAACACCCACGTAAATATTGAAAAATCATCAACAATGACTAGACCAAAAGAGTTACCACCGAGGCTTTTGTAAGCATTGGGACCAAAAAGATCCATATGAAGTAGCTCAAGTGGTCTTCTAGTAGTCATGATGTTCTTCATGGGATGTCTTCCTCCAACTTGTTCTCCTGCTTGACAAGCACTACAGAGTCTATCCTTGTTAAATATAATATCTTTAACACCAAGGATATGATCACCTTTAATTAGCTTATCAAGATTTCGCATACCGACATGACCTAACCTTATATGCCACAACCAACCTTTAGAAGATTTAGCAATAAAACAAGTGCGATGTTGGGCTTTCTTAGTGAAGTCAACAATGTATAGGTCACCTCTACGTATGTCGGTAAAGACCATGTTGTGATTATCTCTACAAAAGACTTGGCAATGAACATGAGTGAATAGCACATTTAAACCAAAATCAGCTAATCTAGACACAGAGAGAAGATTATATCTGAGAGATTCTACAAGCATGACATTCTTAATTGAGCTATCGTTGGATATGGCCACCTTACCAAGGCCAACAACTTTACCCTTTGAGTTGTCACCAAAGGTAACATAATTTCGTGGACCATCATTGCTAGCAAGCTCATTGTACATGTCCTTATCTCCGGTCATGTGATCCGTGCATCCACTATCGAGCACCCATTCCTTTCCTCCGGCTGTGTAACCACGAAGATTTGCCATAAGACCAAAATGTCTCACTTGTTCATCAAGGTCACTATCATCTTACTCATCATAGTATCCATGTTCCTTATCATCATGTGATTGATCAACACCTAGAGAGAGTAATTCATTAGAAGTATGACCGTAACAATGTTCATATCTATGAATTCTAATGACTTTGGAAATGATATTGCTAATTATTCCAACATCTCCTTTGGCAAGCATGAGTTCACGAAGCTCAAACAAACAATCACAAAACTTAGGATCACTAGTACTCATCTTATTTAAGGCAATAGACTTATGGAGAGGATCTCATCCAGATTTTTCAAGGAATAATTTGGGAATCGTTCCTCTAGAAATCACCATATGATATAAGCACATTCAAGAACTGGCAAACATACAAGAAAGTTTCTAGGCAATCCTCTAGTGATAAGATTAACAGTCCTAAGATTTCGAACCATGTCAAGTTTCTCATTTAGAGTAGGATCCGAAGCATCAATGTAATGCCCAGTATGAGATTATACCTCCTACGTGTCGAGGCACGACTTAAAGGTATAAGCTCATACTAGAATGATCTCAAGTATGGTATCTTTGCACGACTCATGTAAAAGAGGATGAAATTGCAAAAAAAAAATAGTTGGCTTACACTCGCCACGTCATACAATACATTACATAAGCAATCATCATCCAAATAACATCACAGTCCGACTTCGGACGAAGATCCAAATGAAAGATATCATAAATAGATAACACAAGGTCCGATCGCCCCTAGTAGAAGCCACTACTGATCATCGGGATAGTACACGTAGTATCGCCCATGTTCTTCATCGAACTCCCAGTACAGCTTGATGCCGTCACCTGTGTACTTCACCATAGTACCTGCATCT
Organism: Secale cereale; assembly: GCA_902687465.1. Lineage (NCBI taxonomy): Eukaryota > Viridiplantae > Streptophyta > Magnoliopsida > Poales > Poaceae > Secale > Secale cereale. The sequence continues at coordinate 872,531,874 of LR738711.1, read as the reverse complement.
GGTGTTGTGTAGAATCTGTGAGCCACGGAGGACTCAGCAATCCCGTTCCTGGGTAGCAAAACTATCTAAGTCTTGGGTGTGGAACAAGGCTGAAGAATAAAGGTTGCAGCTGCACTAGCACCAGCTTACGTGTTTAGAGCGAGAAGAGAAGTGCCGCGAGCGTCAAAGTGATCACGAAGTGATCCTATCTAAGCACGTCAAACATAACCCCACCGTGTTCACTTCCCGAACCCCTTTCGGAAAATGACCGTCATGGTTACTCACGCTGGTAGTGTGTTCTGAACATGCTGTCAAGTTCTCTACAACCAGATATTAACAAATTCCCATCTGCCACATAACCGCGGGCACAGCTTTCGAAAGTTCAAACCCTGCAGGGGTGTCCCAACTTAGCCCATCACAAGCTCATGATCTGCGGAGTCGCAACTCCAAGGTGGGAAGATCCGAGTATTCTTGGAATCCCGTGCTCAAGATATTCCGTCAAAGGTAAAACTAATCCAGCAAATCCTCCCGGCGTGCCGACACCCTGATAGTAGCCGCGCGTATCTCATCTCAGGCCACGACCGGATGGAACATCCTACGGGTTTTTACCAGCCCTTGAGTTTCCTCGAGGTGGCCCCGCAGCCTGCCCAGTTTGGACCAACACTCATGTGGAGCACTGGCCTGGGTTGTTGATTTAGAAAAGGGTTTATAACTCCCTATGCAAGTTTTAGTTGTTTAGGCAAATGTAGAACCAATGTTGGGACTTGCTGGAAAAGCTTTAGCGCTAAGCGGTTTATCGAGGGGGGCCCATAAACCCCAACCGTATTAGGGACGCATAATCAAGGAACATAACACCGGTTTAAACGGTTCCTAGGGAGGCATGAGTGGAACAAAACACCAAGCAAGAGGCTTAGCCTTCCACCCATTGCCAAGTATATAGATGATTTAGTTTAAGAGTTTATATAGTGTGATAACCCAATAATAACTTCAACATGAATCAAGAATCTTCAAGTCTTCTCCTGCAACTAGCAATGCTATAAGAGGGGCTGAGCGAAGCTTACGTAGCCAAACATGGGCGTCGAGGCAATGAGCTAAAGAGTGAGACATCTAGCAATAGGCAAAGATAGTAAAGATATTTGGGTTAGGTCATCTTGCCTGTCGAATCGTCGATGGGATCGTAAGACGGCTCCTCGTACTCAACCTCGGTAGGAACCTCGTACTCGGTCTCGGCTCCCAGCTCTACTCAACACAAGAACACAACATGGCACGATATCAAATAAGGTGCAATGCACAATCAACATGATGCAAGTATGATGCATTTCATGGCAAGGGATGAAGCACACAAGAACAACACAAAACAACAAGTTTAAATGAGGCCGGAATCAACATGTAGCAAAACCGGTAAGTCCTCACATGCATATTTTGAGATTGGTCCAGATCTGAACAAACCTTAAGTTAAAGTTATTAAACATCAAGTTAACATGCACCATGATGATCTACACGAAATTCTAGTCAAGTTTCATATAAAGTGTGTTTAATTCAGAGCTACGGTCTAGAAGATATGAGAAAAACAAGAAAAACATGGCAACGGTGTAAGATGCACCCAAACATTAAGAAAACACACTCAAAACATGTAAACATCATGATATTATGATTCTACATGCAAAACCACACAAGTTTCATATAGGGCACGCTCAAAACGGAGCAACGGTTCAACACATACACACGAAACAAGATACAATGCAAAGCTGAAATTAACAGCCACATAGCAACTTTGGAGCAAGAAATATATACTATACAACACCCAAACATGATGACAATAAGCATGGACATGAAGTAGACATATTCTACAGCAAACAAATCCATTGGACCAACTCCATAGGAGGCATGGATCAATAGCAACAAGCTACACCAAATTGATCATGATGTTAAAAACCTGACATATATAATTTATAGCAACTTGAGAGCAAGAAATAAATAAGCTACGACAAGCCATATGTGCAAGTGAGGGCATGGATGGATAGACAAAAACATGGACAACAAGGAATGATCATTGGCCACTCCAAAACAAGCATGGATTTGACTAGGGCATCAAGCAAACATAGCAACAAAATATCAACTTGACGATGCGGAGGCATGCCTGGAAGTTCTTCAGGGAAAACATCTTCATATTCATTGACCACCGGAATTTGAGAGATAGCGTTAATCTCGCCCTTGTCATTGAGAGAGAATAGCCTGATTGTGTTATCTCGAGAGGCGAAGATAATCACGTCTTCGTCAGGATGAGTAAGCTTGACTTCCTTATTTGCACAATCAATGTTTGCATCATGCTTGGAGAGCCAATCCATCCCAAGAATAAGATCAATGTCGGAGTTGCCGAGAATAACCGAAGAAACCAGAAAATTGTAATCGCCCATGTGAATAGATATATCCGGAGCATACAAGGTAGAAGACATTAACTTCCCCGGAGAAGTAACTTGCAAAGTTTGAGGTAATGGTACTGTGCCCACATTGTGCTTGAATGCAAATGGATATGACATGAAAGAACATGATGCACCTGAATCAAACAAAACTTTGGCAGGTTTAAGATTGACTGGAAAGTTACCAAGTATCACATGTGAAGAATTCTCTGCTTGAGCTGCATTCATCAGATTCACACTTGCTTGCTTTGGATTGTGCTTGACAATAGCAGTGCTGACAGGTGGAGGATGCGGAAGGCGCCTTGGGTTGGGGCACTTGTTAGCATAATGACCCTTCTGAGTGCACTTGTTGCAAACCACTTCTGAGAGAGGACGGTGATAAGGAGCACTTGACTTCGAAGCTTGAAAGTGATTCTTGGACTGATTGCCTGGGTTGGGTGGGTGGGGGAAACCACGGCCACCAGAATGCTTGTTGTTGTTGTTGTTGTTGGAAGGTCGGATCACTGGAGGAGGTGGAAGCCAAAATTCTGCTGCTTTGCAACCACTTGGGAAGAAGAGGAGGAGTTGACAGCATCTCTGATCCTCTTTTTGGAAGCTTCCATCTTGAGCTGGGCTGCCTCTTGCTTAAGGGCCATGTTATAGAATTGATCAAATTCATGCGGCTCGAACAAGGTGAGAGCTAGTTGGAGTTCATCCTTCAGACCACCACGGAACTGATAAATCTTGCTCTTGGCATCTGGGATGTCTTGCTTGGCATAGTGGGCAAGGTTCTGGAACTTGACATTGTATTGATAAACAGACATGGTGCCTTGCTTCATGTTGCAGAATTGCTCACGTATACCTTCGATGACACTAGTTGGAATGTGGTGAGAGCGGAAATCCTTGCAGAAGTCAGTCCACGAGATTTCACGTCCTTCTCTAGAATCTTTGTACTGCTGCCACCAATCAGCGGCTTGGTCCTTGAGTTGGAAGGCGGCAAACTTGACATAATCCTCAGGTCTCACGTTACTGCACTCAAAATGCTTCTTGATATCTGTTATCCAGTCTTCAGCATCTAGCGGATCCACACAGTAACAGAATGCCTTCGGTTAGTTTGCCAGGAATTGGTTGAGAGTAGCAAAGTGAGGTTGGTTGAACAAATTGCCTTGGCCTTGGTTCCCATGACCACCTTGATTTGCTTGATTTCCTTGAAAGTTCTGCATCATTTGCATAAGCATCTGGGTGTTCTGGTTTGTCGCTTGCATAATTGCTCTCCAGGCCTCAGACGGAGGAGGAGGGGAAGGAGGACGATCAGGAACTTCTTCACCCTCTGGGTTAGCGTTGGGAACCCTTTTAGGAGCCATCCTGAATGAGATGACAACTATTAGCCATTGATTGAAAATATATAAGCTGAATCAACGGCTAGAAATTGCAACATAGGTCTTCACAAGAACATTCGAACAAAATGAACGAATGTAATCCACAGTTTAATGGTACAACAATCTTCTTGAGAAGCCACTTGGGAGAACAAAAGGTAAATAAAAACAACAAGGAGCAGATAGAACAAATACAAGATAGAAGCTTCATTTGACATATTCATGCTGAAAGCTTATGGAACGTGTTACAAAAGGGTTTTGCAATCCCCGGATCAGCATAGCCAAGGACCCTTTAAGATGCAACTCCCGATCGGAACAACGCCCATAAAACTACTTCACTCAATGTAGAACCCCGAACTCCATATCATGCATTCGTTGGAAGAATGCCTACGAGCTACTAGATGAACCCACCTATTAATATCCGAAAGTTTCCAGTTATGCAATCAGGTGTTGGGGATACAGGGGAAGCATCGCACACTCAACTCTAATCCTACATCTAGCTGTGTCCATCCTTCAACACATAACCAGTTATTTTCGGAAACCGTTTACCTCGGACCTTTGAAACGGCTATACAAGCTATGGCAATACTCCCGAACTACCTCCCCAGTACTGGGTGATGTCGGGGTAACCTTGCCACTAACTGCATAGGAGAGTTTTCGATGTCGGCCGTCTTAAGTATTCCAGAACTGCTGCGATATATTTGTGACGACAACACCTCGGAGCTCAACTCCCCGGGACACTGCCACAACCCCTAAATGATGGGAGGCATCGAGAACAATGTTCTCGTCACAAAGACATCGGAACAATCCAAACAATACCCGTGTGATCCTAAATTTTTTTTGTGAAATTTTGAGAGTAGAAGAGACAAGTAATCATCAGGAGTCCTCACGAGAGTGAAAAGAGATGAGGAGCAAAAGAAATCCTACTCTCCGATATATATATAGGACTCAAAATAGTTTCAAGTGTGTGCCTATACTCAACCGTCAACGATTCGATCAATCAGTGGGGGCTTCTAGGTCGGAGAAGGCTCTGAATACCAACTTGTAATGCCCAGTATGAGATTATACCTCCTACGTGTCGAGGCACGACTTAAAGGTATAAGCTCATACTAGAATGATCTCAAGTAAGGTATCTTTGCACGACTCATGTAAATGAGGGATGAAATTGCAAAAAAAATAGTTGGCTTACACTCGCCACGTCACATAATACATTACATAAGCAATCATCATACAAATAACATCACAGTCCGACTTCGGACGAAGATCCAAATGAAAGATACCATAAATAGATAACACAAGGTCCGATCGCCCCTAGTAGAAGCCACTACTGATCATCGGGATAGTACACGTAGTATCGCCCACGTTCTTCATCGAACTCCCAGCATAGCTCGGTGCCGTCACCTGTGTAGTTCACCATAGTACCTACATCTGGTGTTGTGTAGAATCTGTGAGCCACGGAGGACTCAGCAATCCCGTTCCCGGGTAGAAAAACTATCTAAGTCTTGGTTGTGGAACAAGGCTGAAGAATAAAGGTTGCAGTTGCACTAGCACTAGCTTACATGTTTAGAGCGAGAAGAGAAGTGCCACGAGCGTCAAAGTGATCACGAAGTGATCCTATCTAAGCACGTCAAACATAACCCCACCGTGTTCACTTCCCGAACCCCTTTCAGAAAATGACCGTCACGGTTACTCACGCTGGTAGTGTGTTCTGAACATGGTGTCAAGTTCTCTACAACCAGATATTAACAAATTTCCATCTGCCACATAACCGCGGGCACGGCTTTCAAAAGTTCAAACCCTGCAGGGGTGTCCCAACTTAGCCCATCATAAGCTCACGATCTGCAGAGTCTCAACTCCAAGGTGGGAAGACCCGAGTATTCTTGGAATCCCGTGCTCAAGATATCCCGTCAAAGGTAAAACCATATCTCGTCTCACGCCACGACCGGATGGGACATCCTACGGGTTTTTACCAGCCCATGAGTTTCCTCGAGGTGGCCCCGCAGCCTGCCCAGTTTGGACCAACATTCATGTGGAGCACTGGCCCGGGTTGTTGATTTAAAAAAGGGTTTAGAACTCCCTATGCAAGTTTTAGTTGTTTAGGCAAATGTAGAACCAATGTTGGGACTTGCTGGAAAAGCTTTAGCGCTAAGCGGTTTATCGAGGGGGGCCCATAAACCCCAACCGTGTTAGGGACGCATAATCAAGGAACATAACACCGGTTTAAACGGTTCCTAGGGAGGCATGAGTGGAACAAAACACCAAGCAAGAGGCTTAGCCTTCCACCCATTGCCAAGTATATAGATGATTTAGTTTAAGAGTTTATATAGTGTGATAACCGAATAATAACTTCAACATGAATCAAGAATCTTCAAGTCTTCTCCTGCAACTAGCAATGCTATAAGAGGAGCTGAGCGAAGCTTACGTAGCCAAACAAAGGTTTGCTAGGTTGGGTGGTTAGACAGATTGATGGTTACAATAGGAGGCTGACAAACAAACATGGACATCGAGGCAATGAGCTAAAGAGCGAGACATCTAGCAATAGGTAAAGATAGTAAAGATATCTGGGTCAGGTCATCTTGCCTGTCGAGTCGTCGATGGGATCGTAAGACGGCTCCTCGTACTCAACCTCGTTAGGAACCTCGTACTCGGTCTCGGCTCCCGGCTCTACTCAACACAAGAACACAACATGCCATGATATCAAAGAAGGTGCAATGCACAATCAACATGATGCAAGTATGATGCATTTCATGGCAATGGATGAAGCACACAAGAACAACACAAAACAACAAGTTTAAATGAGGCCGGAATCAACATGTAGCAAAACCGGTAAGTCCTCATATGCATATTTTGAGATTGGTCCAGATCTGAACAAACCTTAAGTTAAAGTTGTTAAAAAGCAAGTTAACATGCACCATGATGATCTACATGAAATTCTAGTCAAATTTCATATAAAGTTTGTTTAATTCGGAGCTACGGTCTAGAAGATATGAGAAAAACAAGACAAACATGGCAACGATGTAAGATGCACCCAAACATCAAGCAAACACACTCCAAACATGTAAACATCATGATATTATGATTCTACATGCAAAATCACACAAGTTTCATATAGAGCACGCTCAAAACGGAGCAACGGTTCAACACATACACACGAAACAAGATACAATGCAAAGCTGAAATTAACAGCCACATAGCAACTTTGGAGCAAGAAATATATACTCTACATCACCCAAACATGATGACAATAAGCATGGACATGAAGTAGACATATTCTACAGCAAACAAATCCATTGGAGCAACTCCATAGGAGGCATGGATTAATAGCAACGAGCTACACCAAATTGATCATGATGTTAAAAACCTGACAAATTTAATTTATAGCAACTTGAGAGCAAGAAATAAATAAGCTATAGCAAGCCATATGTGCAAGTGAGGGCGTGGATGGATAGACAAAAACATGGACAACAAGGAATGATCATTGGCCACTCCAAAACAAGCATGGATTTGACTAGGGCATCAAGCAAACATAGCAACAAAATATCAAGTAACAACAGTTTATAACAAGTAGTACTCTTGTCACGAAGATTAGGACATCTAGATGATCTCAAACAAGCATGCCACAATGGAACAAAATGTAGAGCATCTCACCACGATCATTTTGATATATCATATGCACAATTTGGACAAGCACACTAAAAGTTACAGCCATGCAAAGTATGCAACATATTATGACAGAAAAAGACTTAGCAGTTTTGAACACTAGGGAAAAAAACAATGAGCGCAGTTTAATAAATGACGCTCGGGCGAGGAATAAGGGGCTCTAACCACTGGGCTCGGCCCGGTGGGAAGAGGTGAGGCAGGCCGGCTCGGGCTGCTCGCGAGATGGGCCGCGGAGGGAGGAGGAGGAGCTGGGCCGACCCTGTGGGGTGGGAGGAGGCCCCAGTTGGCGGCTGGGCGAGGCCGAGGGAGATGGCCGGCGGCTGGGCCGCGGCGCTCTGGCCCACGAGCGGGCGAGCGAGGCTGTGCGTCGTCCTCCCCTCGATGAGGACGAACGGCGGTGGGAGCTGAACGACGGCGGCAGTGGCTCGAGGTGCCGGCGAGGAGAAGCCGGGGACGGACGAATCTGGCCGGCGGCGACCGGATCCGGCCCGTGGCGGGGTCGGTGGCGGTGATGCCCCGCGGCGACGGCGTGATCCCAAGCGGCGGTGGGCGGAGGAGTTGATGGCGGCCCTCGGCGATGGCGCGACGGCGCGAGGCACCCGACTACGGCGGCCGGGGGGGGGGGGCTGATACGTCTCAAACGTATCTACTTTTCGAAACCCTTTTGCTATTGTTTTGCCCTCATTCTTGCATGATTTGAACTAAACTAACCCGGACTGACGCTGTTTTCAGCAGAGCTGCCTGTATGGTTTTATTGTGTGCAGGAAAATGGATTTTTAGGTGTCTCAGAAAATTCCAAGAAAAATCACAGAAAATCCACGCACCCGAAGGGCCATTGTGCCAGAAGTGGGGCCAGAGGGCAGCCAGGGGGGCCCCAGGTGCCCTGCTGGCGCGGCCCCACCCCTGGCCACGCCAGGAGGCCGCCTGGGAGGGTCCTCCCCCCTCTGGTGCCCTACCTTGGCTCCTATTTATTCCCGTGGCGAGGAAACCCCAGAACAGAAGTCGTTTTTCCAGTTTCAGTCGCGGAGCCGCCGCCACCCTGTGTTCTTCTTCGGGAGGGCTAATCTGGAGGCTGATTTGGCCTCCGGAGAGGGGAGATCGTCGCCATCGTCATCATCATCACCACTCCATCCTCCCTCCATGACTTCTCCTTCCATGTGTGAGTAATTCCCTGCTGTAGGCAAAGGGGATGGTAGGGATTGGATGAGTTAGATCATGTAATAGTTTATCAGATTGTTGGGGGCATGTTGCCTATCATCTACTTTGGTGTTTATCATCTTTGCTTCAACTTGTTGCTCTTAATGCTTGTCACTTTGGGCCGGAGTGCCATGTTTTCAGATCTGAACCCTATGTGTTTGCATGAATATATTTGTGTTCTTGATCCTATCTATGAGTTGTTTGCACCTATTATGGTCCGGAACCGGCGATCCCAAAGGTGACAGCTTGGGACACCAAAGGGGATGGTCCATAATTTGAGGATTCCATGTATCCATTGAGTTTATTACTTTGTTCCGGTTCTCTTTGACAGGAGTACCTTAATCTCCATAAGTTCCCTTTGGCCCCGTTCGTAGCGGGATGGTAGGACAAAAGATGTTGTGCAAGTTCTTATTGCAAGCACGTACAACTACGTGTGGGATACATGCCTAATGTTTGATATTTGCCTAGATGATCATTACTTTTCTGTGTGCCTTGCCCCAAGTTAGATTCATGATGTATCTCATCCATGCAGCGCCCAACCATCCATCTCCCTAGCCTACAGTGTTTCAATCCTGCTGGTTATTAGTTGTTACTTTTGCTGTTCACTTTTGCTGTCACCACCATCACTATCATATCACCGTTACCACTTATCTTTTGTTGCAAGTAAGTATATTTCAGGTGCGGCTGAATTGACAACTCAACTGTCAAAGCTTATAAATACTCTTTGGCTCCCCGTGTGTCGAATCTATAAATTGGGTTATTCTTACCCGCGAAGACTATCTCGATCCCTTACGGTTGAGGGTTATCAAGTACCGTTTTCTAGCGCCGTTGCCGGGGAGCATAGCAATATTTACAAGTCTACTTGAAGTATCCTACCTGCTGCACTTCATCCGCTATGGGTAAGAAAGGAGACCCCAAGGTTCCGATCATACTATCCACTACAAGAAGAGGTATTGTTCTGAACACTAGTGCTACACTTGATTCACCTTCTGTTATGAGTAAGTTTGCCTCACCACCACCACATGATGCTTCTACTGAATCTGTTACTATGTCCGATACTTTTGATGATGCTTCTACTACTCTTGATGATATTGGTTCACTTGGTTATTCTCTTGAGAAACAGATCGCTGCTGCTGCAAAAAAATTTGGAATTGAAATTCCTGTTACTCGCTACCCTATTGGTGGAACTTATGATTATCCTGATTTGAGTAAACTCAAGGAGAGACTCCTTGATGATGATTACATTATGCTTGATGATGATTTATGCAGGGAACTGACAGAGTTTGCCGACTCTGACCCTGAAGCTATTAAGAAGCTGCTTGAAAAACACTCCTTGAAGAACAAGACAGTTCCTGATCCTGAATTTGCTACATCTCCTATATGCATCAATGATCCTGATTATGATTTATTTGTTGAGCTTTCACTTATATCTATGGTTGAAGCTGACCCCTTTTATGGCAGAGAAAATGATGATGCTATTGCACACCTGACCAAACTCACTGAGTTGGGTGGCTTGTTTACCACGAATGAAAAGATACGAAACTTTTATGTGACTAAGCTCCTTCCTTTCTCTTTGAAGGAAGGTGCTAAAACATGGTATGATGCACTACCATGTGGTTCCATTAAGAGTCCTCAAGACTTAGCTCACTCTTTTGTTGATAAGTACTTTCCTGCTCATATGCAACATGCTGCTTTACAAAGAATTTATAACTTTAAACAGTTGCAGGATGAGCACCTCCCTAAAGCTTGGGGGAGGTACTGTAGTCTGATCCAGGCTAGACCAGGACATGGAGTCCCTAAGAATGAATTAATCGATATATTTTATGCTGGTCTAACTGATGAATCCAGGTCCTATTTGGATAGTTGTGCTGGTTGTGTTTTCAGGAAAAGAACACCGGGCGATGCAGAAGAATTGATGGGCAGGATAAACCATGAAGATTGGTCCGTCCCTGAACCACCTCCACCACCAAAGAAGAGGGGCATGCTTGTTCTAAGCCCCGAAGATATGCAAGAAGCAAAGAAGTCTATTAAAGAGAAGGGTATTAAAATTGAAGACGTGAAGAATCTACCCCCTATTGAGAAGTTGTGTGAGCCTACAACTCACCCTCCTATGGTAGAGGTACACTCTCTTTTAGATTTCAACGCAAGTGACATCCCTCATGGTAAGCCTCCTGATCAATGTTTAGATGAGCTTGATAATTTTATTATGAAGCAAAGTCATTTTAATGAGAGGATACAAAGTCAATTGCATGATAATTCCCTTGCTATCAAAAGTTTGCTTGATGTTCTAGGTAGAACAGTTAGTGATGTTAAATGTCTTGTGAAGCATTTTCATATGGTTCAAACTCAGCTTGAACAAATTTCTAATGTGCAAAAATATTTGCTTGCTAACAATACCAAACAAGATGATTTACAGGCCTTCGGGATTAAGACCCGAGGAGGAACTAGCACTCAAGATCCTCTCTATCCAGAGGGGCATCCGAGGAGAATCGAGCAAGATTCTCAAATGTAGGAAGAAGAAATTGTTGGCTCTCTAAAGAAGAAGAAGAAGAAACACAAGGAGGCTGACAATTCCAATGATCCTATTACAAGTGAAGAGCCAGCTGTTGATCCCAACAGTATATCTACCTCCGATGCTGAGACTGAAGATGGTGCCGAACCTGAAGATAAGGATAAGGAGAAGAATGATCCGCCTGAAGTTCGAGAAGAAGAAGCACCTGACAAACGCAAGAAGTACACTAGAGAAGACTTCGTCGCAAGAAGACATGGGAAGGAAAGAGAACCATGGATACAGAAACCCATGCCCTTTCCAGGTAAGTCTCTCAAATCTAAAGAAGAAGAGCATTACAATAAGTTTTGTGAGTGGATGAAACCTCTTTTTCTTCAAATCCCTTTGACTGATGCTATTAAGTTACCTCCCTATTCAAAATATATGAAAGATATTGTTACTAATAAAAGAAAAGTTCCTAATGAAGCAATATCTACTATGCTTGCTAACTACTCTTTCAGTGGCAAGATTCCTGAGAAGCTTGGTGATCCAGGTATACCCACCATTCCTTGCTCCATAAAGAATAATTATGTCAAAACTACTTTATGTGATCTTGGAGCAGGAGTGAGTGTTATGCCTTTCTCTCTTTACCAGAGGCTTTGTTTAGAGAAACTAATTCCTACAGATATCTCTCTTCAGATGGCTGACAAGTCAACAGCCGTCCCGATAGGTATTTGTGAGGATGTTCCCGTAGAAGTTGCTAATTGTTTGATCCTTACTGATTTTGTCGTGCTTGACATGCCCGAGGATGGGAGCATGTCCATTATTCTTGGTAGACCTTTTCTTAACACCGTAGGTGCTATTATTGATTGCAATAAAGGAAAGGTTACCTTCAATGTGAATGATAAAGAACACATGGTGTATTTTCCAAAGAAGACCGACAAGAGGCATGGCCTCAACTCTATAGAAAATATCGAGACCGTGAAGATTGGAGAATGGGACTGTCCACTACAGGTGCACCACAAATACAAAACTATTATGGTGGGGACAATGTCCATTAAAGTAAAGGTGCAATGATCACTTCGTAAGAGGTGGGACTTTTTGCTCTATATATCGCCGGTTTGTTGGTAAGACTTGATCAACCTTACTAGTGAGCATGTTTTATATAGGTAAAAAGTTGAGCTTGTTATGTTTTCATTTGTTTTAGCTTTTGTTCTCCTTGCTGTACCAAGTGTTTGTGTTTTTGAAGCTTCACAATTCTAATCACTGCTTTAAGTTTTCAGAAAGTTTTGCAGCTTTTTGAACTTCGAAAAAATTTCAACAGTGAAGTTTTCAGAAAAATTCCAGAAAAATAAAAATAAAAATTTCCATGCCGGGAGTGACCCAGAGGCACTTGGGGCTGACCAGGGGGGCCACCAGTGGCCCAGGCGGCCAGCTGGCGCGGCCTGCCCCCTGGCCGCGCCCATAGGGCGCCTGGGGCCCACATGTCCCGCCTCCAGGTGAGTCTTCTTCCTCTCTCTCTCTTTCTCTCCAAAAACACGAGTTCTGCACCTGTTCTTGCGTCCTTGCTGTTCTTGGAGGCAATTTTCGATCTCTCTCTACAGCCTATCATTCGAGCTGAGATTTTGAACAAATACTCCCTGGTATGTAACTCCTCCACCCCTCCAATTAGATTTTTGGTTGGTGGCTTCATTTGTGAGTATTTAGTAGTTCTTGGTGCTGTGTAGATGAGCTTGCATGCATGTGTAGAAATTTATTTTCCAAGCTTTGATGCAAGTTTATGCCTTAGGTAAGTAAGTTGAGTAGTTTGCCTTAACCCACTTTGTTTAAATCCTTTTTTTGTAATTTGTCAAAAATTTCAGAAATGAGTTTGTTAGGAAGGGCAAAGGGGTGGCTTGAGAAGAAGAAGCCCGCGCGCTCCGATCGAGTTACTAGAGCCGCAGCTTCACCCTCGACTGCTAGGGTGAGCTACAATGAAGATCATGTGCCCCTAGAGTTGTTGGAAGACACAAATCCAGCACGTGCGACGATGTTCCCATGTGATGAATTCCTTGGAGCTGCAGGAATTAAGGATGAGTATTATAACCTTTGTGCTAATGCAGGTCTGACACGGCTCGTCACGTGCCATGTTGCTCAGTATCAAAAACTCACGTCCGGTTTCATTAATAGTTTTAGATATAACCTTGATACTGGTTCTATTGAGTTTAAAATTTACAATAATCTTTTGACCATCCCTTGGAAAAGTTTGGTGAAATAATAGGTGTGCCAAACGTTGGGCAGACGACGAAGATGACCTCTCAGCCCTCCGAGCTGAGAACCGTCTTCAACTCTCTCTGTAGCATGGATACGAGGGATATTCATCGGTCAAAAATCTCCAGCATCTTATTCCCTCACCTCAGGTATTTTGCGTATTATGTTGCTAGAGGGGTGTTAGCTCGTGACAACACGAGCAACATTTTTGCGCCGGATATTGCTATCCTGGCAACCGCCCTCTCAGGGAGGTTTGATTATAATGTGGGTGCCTTAATTGCTCGACGCCTTGCTATGAACGGTAACAAGGGAGATTTATTTGGTGGCGTTTATGCCACACTTATCTTAGAGTATCTTAAAGGCACCCCACACCCTGATGATAAGCCTTTTACTTATTTAAGTTTTGATCTTGCTTCTATGAAAAGGCATAAGTTTGTTACCATGACTTCTGAGTTTGGTAACCTTGTTTAAATCTTGCATTTCGGAACTACCGCGGAACGCAAGATCCGTCTACCTGCACCTCTTTTGTTTGTTTTTTCTCGCAGGAACGGCTGGTCCTTTGATGTTATCCAGTTCGATGAGTTCATGGTCCAGCATCAGTTTCATAACCCCATGGAGGGGGTTGTGCCCGACGAGGAGGAGCACGGTGAGTCACCACCTTTTCAGGGGGAGACCGTCACCCAGTTTGGTGAAGGGTCTTCCTCTGCTTGGAGTGCGGACCCTTCTTCGTGGGAGGATCCGAGGACTTCGGTGTATGCGCCGGAATCCTTATACAACCCTTGGACTCACCAGTACCACCCCGGAGCAGGAGGCTCCTGGGGGCAGTAGCTACTACCAACTTAGGCCAAAAGCCTAAGCTTGGGTGAGTACGTGCCCTTCTCACTTTTCCATTGTATTATCCATTTTATTTTTGTTCGCTTTGATCTTTTCGAAGTTTTTGCCCGTTCTTCTTTGTTCTTTCTTTGCAAAAACAACAAAAAGATTTTCTCTTTCTTTTGCTTTCGTTCAACCTTTGAAAAAACCCAAAAAGATTTCCTTTCTCTCTTTAGTTTGCTTTGTTTTCAGAGTTCAACTCGAGTCCGTGATGGCATTTAATTATATTTCCTACGTTCGAACGTGCAAGTGACAAGGCAGTAATGACGAAGATCGACGGAAGGGAAGCAACAAGGAAAACCGGTATGAACTCTTCTTGTTTCTACTTTTGTACATATGCCTGTACTTATGATCTAGAGACCAGCTTGTAGCGACATAGTGCTATGTTTACAATGCTTTCCCAGTGGTTCATGCTTTCCTTATGACTAATCTCAAATAGCTAGAGTATATAATGTGTTATTGAAATGATTTACATGCATTGCATTGTTCATGGTTTGGCATACTAAGGTGGTATTTCCCTTTGGAGAATTCTTGGATTGACTTGGCACATGTTTACACATGTTTAAGACTAAAAGTCTGCTTTGCCTTGATGATCTTTGAGTTTCAGAATAGTTATATCACTTTCATGCCCAATTCAATGTTGCTTTGTCGCTCTGCCTGATTATGACCGTTATTGCTCTCTAGTTGGTCGCTTCCCAGTCTCTTGCTAGCCTTCGCTCGCACTAAGCGGAATTCTGCTTGTGCATCCAAATCCTTTCAAACCAGTTATTCCATATGAGTCCACCATACCTTCCTATGTGGTATTTACCGGCCATCCTAACGAAGACTTTCGTGTACCATCTCGAAATTATTCAACTTTACTCCTGTTTTGTGCCGCTGTTTTAGCTCATGAGGAAGTAGTAGGTATTCATGATCTTCTTATGTTGGACATGTTTTATCCCGGGATTGCATGTCTAATCTGCAAACCCCTAATACGAGGAGGGACTGGCATGAGTGCGCCCAGCTCACAAAAGATAATCACAACCAACAAACCCTCCTTCACGCTTTGTTTATGAGAAATCAGAAAACTTTGGTAGTGATAAACAAAGGAGATTAAGGGGATGTGATCGTCCCCATCTTGGGAGCCGTTCCTTGAAACATGTCTAGCATAAGAAGTGATTGGGTTGTCTACTAGCATTCGTTGACAAAATATGCACCTCCCAAAATCATTTTTACCTCTGTTTTCAAAACCAAGAGCTCTGGTACATGTTTAGTTTTTGCTTCCAACCACGGGTTTTCAACCACGCCATCAAATTCCACGGTTCGAGAGTCTCCACCTTCTTTCTTCAAAGCACCAACTACGAGAGCATAATTGTCATTCTGAGTGTAATGTGCATTGTCCCAAAGTATTACATTGTCTTCTGCATGCTTGTGGTATTATTTATTCTGAAATTCTTAGTTCTAGTCTCCTTTAAAACTCTGGAGGAGTTTCTGCATTTATGTTTTGCTTCACTCATGGAGGCTAGCGAGATACCACTCTAGTATGTTCAAGCTATGTGCAATGTAATCTTGTCTTGATTTTCAGTAGCATATTATTTACTTCTAGTTATTTGTGATTGGTCACTTGAAAGAAGGATTGCTTCGTGCATTGTCCTCATAGCATTGTTTCAATACTTGCTAGACTCTTTTCGTAGTACATGCTTATATACATCTAATGAAGCAAAAGAGTTTGTCAAAGTTTTATTTGTCGCGTCCAGTTCGTTGAACTGAATTGCTTGAGGACAAGCAATATGCTAAGCTTGGGGGAGTTGATACGTCTCAAACGTATCTACTTTTCCAAACACTTTTGCTATTGTTTTACCCTCATTCTTGCATGATTTGAACTAAACTAACCCGGACTGACGCTGTTTTCAGCAGAGCTGCCTGTATGGTTTTATTGTGTGCAGGAAAATGGATTTTTAGGTGTCTCAGAAAATTCCAAGAAAAATCACAGAAAATCCACGCACCCGAAGGGCCATTGTGCCAGAAGTGGGGCCAGAGGGCAGCCAGGGGGCCCCAGGCGCCCTGCTGGCGCGGCCCCACCCCTGGCGGCGCCAGGAGGCCGCCTGGGAGGGTCCTCCCCCCTCTGGTGCCCTACCTTGGCTCCTATTTATTCCCGTGGCGAGGAAACCCCAGAACAGAAGTCGTTTTTCCAGTTTCCGTCGCGGAGCCGCCGCCACCCTCTGTTCTTCTTCGGGAGGGCTAATCTGGAAGCTGATTTGGCCTCCGGAGAGGGGAGATTGTTGCCATCGTCATCATCATCACCACTCCATCCTCCCTCCATGACTTCTCCTTCCATGTGTGAGTAATTCCCTGCTGTAGGCAAAGGGGATGGTAGGGATTGGATGAGTTAGATCATGTAATAGTTTATCAGATTGTTGGGGGCATGTTGCCTATCATCTACTTTGGTGTTTATCATCTTTGCTTCAACTTGTTGCTCTTAATGCTTGTCACTTTGGGCCCGAGTGCCATGTTTTCAGATCTGAACCCTATGTGTTTGCATGAATATATTTGTGTTCTTGATCCTATCTATGAGTTGTTTGCACCTATTATGGTCCGGAACCGGCGATCCCAAAAGTGACAGCTTGGGACACCAAAGGGGATGGTCCATAATTTGAGGATTCCATGTATCCATTGAGTTTATTGCTTTGTTCCGGTGCTCTTTGACAGGAGTACCTTAATCTCCATAAGTTCCTTTTGGCCCCGTTCGTAGCGGGATGGTAGGACAAAAGATATTGTGCAAGTTCTTATTGCAAGCACATACAACTACCTGTGGGATACATGCCTAATGTTTGATATTTGCCTAGATGATCATTACTTTTCTGTGTGCCTTGCCCCAAGTTAGATTCATGATGTATCTCATCCATGCAGCGCCCAACCATCCATCTCCCTAGCCTATAGTGTTTCAATCCTGCTGGTTATTATTTGTTACTTTTGCTGTTCACTTTTGCTGTCACCACCATCACTATCATATCACCGTTACCACTTATCTTTTGTTGCAAGTAAGTATATTTCAGGTGCGGTTGAATTGACAACTCAACTGTCAAAGCTTATAAATACTCTTTGGCTCCCCGTGTGTCGAATCTATAAATTGGGTTATTCTTACCCGCGAAGACTATCTCGATCCCTTACGGTTGAGGGTTATCAGGCGCCGGAGGCGAAGGTGGCGAGGGCGAGCGCGGGCGCTGGCGGCGGCGGCGGTTCGGGTCGGGAGGGCCCCTCGCGGGCCTCTCGGGCCCTGGCCGGCGGGGATGTGGGCGCGGGGGCGCGGCCAATGAGGAGCTGCCACGTGGCGGTGGTGGAGCGAGTCGGACACGTCCGACCGGGTTGGACGTGTCCGGCGGCAGCGGGGAGGAGAGGAGCTAGGGTTTCGTCCCAAAATGGACGTGGGGGATTAATTTATAGGCATAGGGAGCTAGGAGACTCCAAATGGGGAGCGGTTTTCGGTCACACGATCACGATTCGACGACCGAGATGATGGGAGTGGTTGTGCTGGGTTTGTGGGCTGTTGTGGAGGGGGTCTTGGGCCAAAAGGAAGGGGTACTTTTAGCCCAATAGGTTAACCGTTGGAGTACCAAACGAACTCCAAACGCGATGAAACTTGACAGGCGGTCTACACGTACCAAAACAACATCGCACGACAAGTCTCACCTCATTCCGGAAACGTTACACGACCACACACGAAAAAAAGTACTCGAGGGTGCCACGGGCACATGTGTGAGCGTCGGAACTCGAAACGGACAACGGGAAGAGGCAAGTGGGACCGGGTGCAAGTGATAACACGAATGCAATGCAATGCACATGATAACATGACATGGATGAAAAGCACACACGCATACGACAAAACGAAGAAACCCGAAATGAAAGAAGAGCCTAGAATGGAATTGATGAATTCAAAGTTTCATATATTGCAAATATTGGAAAGTGTTACATCTGGGGCATTACAATCAATGGGGGGCATGCAATGATTATCAATGTACTTGTTCAAATGATATGCATTAAAGATCTCAAGGATCTCATTTTTTCATTCATGAAGGTACTCTCCATCAAGCATAGACACTCTACGTCTAATACTCCCCAACGTAGACTCATCCGTCTTCCTCCAATGGTGATTAAACCAAATCAATGGAGACCAATGCTCTGATACCAATTGAGAGGACCGAGAAGAGTATGTGTCTAGAGGGGGGGGGGGTGAATAGACTCTAGGAAGAAAAGTGGCATCTTTTAACATGCTTGATACTAGAATGGAGATTTAGCACATGTTTAACTTTCACAATACGAAACAAGCATGCATAAAAAGAGTATATAGGTATAGTGAAGTAAAGAATGCAACTTTGACCACTTCACTAAAGCAAAATCTAGCCTTTTCCCAATTTTAGTTCTTGGCAGATTTTTTAGCAACTTAGCACAAGTCAAGCAATCAACCTACACATGCAATTCTAAGAGTATATCAGCGGAATGTAAAGCAATTGCATATGAAGGTAAAGGGAGGAGTTTGAAGGAGCAAACACAAGTGAAGATAAGGATGTTTTTTGTCTTGGTTCCGATAGGTGGTGCTATCATACATCCAAGTTGAAGGAGACTTGAACCCACGAAGGGTAACGGCTGCGCGAGTCCACGGAGGGTTCCACCCATGAAGGGTCCATGAAGAAGCAACCTTGTCTGTCCCACCATGGCCATCGTCCAAGAATGAGTTGCCTCACTAGGGGTAGATCTTCACGAAGTAGGTGATCTCCTTGCCCTTACAAACTCCTTGGTTCAACTCCACAATCTTGTCGGAGACTCCCAAGTGACACCTAACCAATCTAGGAGACACCAATCTCCAAAAGGTAATAGACAATGTGTTGATGATGAACTCCTTGCTCAAATGCTTCAAATGATAGTCTCCCCAACACTCAAACAGCTCCTCACAGATTTGGATATGGTGGCAGAAAGATTCGAGTGGAAAGCAACTTGGGGAAGGCTAGAGAAAAAGATTCATATGGTAGGAATGGAATATCTTGACCCCAACACTTGAGTAGGTGGTTCTCTCTCAGAACATGAATGATGGAAGTGTAAGTATGTTCTGATGGCTCTCTCCACGAATGAAGAGTGGGTGGAGGGGTATATATAGCCTCCACACAAAATCTAACCATTACACACAATTTACCAAACTCGATGGGACCGATCTAGAGAACTCTGTCAGACCGATTTAGTTCATTATGTGACCGTTAGGCATTTCAGTGGGACCGAAGTGGGACCGATTTCATTAGGGTTAGGGCATAACGTAATCTCGGTGAGACCGATTACACAAACTTGGTGGGACCGATTTAGGTAATGAGCACATAGAGAGTTGGTCAGGGAAACTCGGTGGGACCGACTCGCTCGTTTTGGTGAGATTGAAATGTTACGAAGAGGCAACAGAGGGTTTGCATTACAAACTCGGTGGGACTGATTGCACATCTCGGTTAGACCGACAATATTGCAATAGGCAACAGAGAGCTTGCAATCCCATCTCGGTGAGACCGAGATCCCTTTCGGTGAGACCGAAATGATTAGGGTTTCTGGCAGTGGCTATGTCAAATGAACTCGATGGCGCCGGATAGATCTTTTCGGTGGGGCTGAGTTTGACTTTTGGTTTGGGACTATGTGGATGTGAGAAAGTGATTGAGCGTTTGGAGCATATCACTAAGCATTTTGAGGAAGCAACCCATTAAGCAATACCTCATCCCCTTTTAATAGTATTGGCTTTCCTATGGACTCAATATGATCTTGGATCACTAAAATGGAGAAATGTAGAGTCTTGAGTTTGAGTCAATCCTTTGTCCTTAGCATTTTGAAGGGTCTCCACATCCTCTAGTCCATGCCACTCCATCTGTTGAACTTGTCTGAAATTTACTAGATGAAAACATTAGTCCAACAAGAGATATGTTGACATTAATTACCAAAATCACCCAGGGAGCACTTGTGCTTTCAGAAACCCCTCCGGTACTCCGGTTTAATCCGAAATTCATCCGGAACACTTTCGGTGTCCGAATATAGTCGTCCAATATATCAATCTTTACGTCTCGACCATGTCGAGACTCCTCGTCATGTCCATGATCACATACGGGACTCCGAACTACCTTCGGTGCATCAAAACACATAAACTCATAATACCGATGTTCATCGAACGTTAAGCGTGCAGACCCTACGGGTTCAAGAACTATGTAGACATGACCAAGACTCATCTCCGGTCAATAACCAATAGCGGAACCTGGATGCTCATATTGGTTCCCACATATTCTACGAAGATCTTTATCGGTCAAACCGCATAACCACATACGTTGTTCCCTTTGTCATCGGTATGTTACTTGCCCGAGATTCGATCGTCGGTATCATCATACTTAGTTCAATCTCGTCACCAGCAAGTCTCTTTACTCACTCCATAATACATCATCTCGAGACTAACTCATTAGTCATTTGCTTGCAAGGCTTATTATGATGTGTATTACCGAGAGGGCCCAGAGATACCTCTCCGACACTCGGAGTGACAAATCCTATTCTTGATCTATGCCAACACTACAAGCACCTTCGGAGACATTTGTAGAGCATCTTCATAATCACCCAGTTATGTTGTGACATTTGATATCACACAAGGCGTTCCTCCGGTATTCGGGAGTTGCATAATCTCATAGTCATAGGACCATGTATAAGTCATGAAGAAAGCAATATCAGTAAAACTAAATGATCAAGTTGCTAAGCTAACGGATGGGTCTTATCCATCACATCATTCTCTTAGTGATGTGATCCCGTTGATCAAATGACAACTCATGTCTATGGTTAGGAAACATAACCATCTTTGGTTAACGAGCAAGTCAAGTAGAGGCATACTAGGGACAATCTGTTTCGTCTATGTATTCACACATGTACTAAGTTTCCGGTTAATACAATTCTAGCATGAATAATAAACATTTATCATGATATAAGGAAATAAAAATAACAACTTTATTATTTCCTCTAGGGGATATTTCCTCCAGTCTCCCACTTGAACTAGAGTCAATAACCTCGATTACATAGTAATGATTCTAACACCCATGGAGTCTTGGTGCTGATCATGTTTTGCTCGTGGAAGAGGCTTAGTCAATGGGTCTGCGACATTCAGATCCGTATGTATCTAGTAAATTTCTATGTCTCCCTCCTTGACTTGATCGCGGATGGAATTGAAGCGTCTCTTGATGTGCTTGGTTCTCTTGTGAAACCAGGATTCCTTCGCCAAGGCTATTGCTCAAGTGTTGTCACAAAAGATTTTCATTGGACCCGGTGCACTAGGTATTGCACCTAGATCGGATATGAACTCCTTCATCCAGACTCCTTCATTTGCTGCTTCCGAAGCAGTGATGTACTCCGCTTCACACGTAGATCCCGCCACGACGCTCTTCTTGGAACTGGACCAACTAAGAGCTCCACCGTTCAATAAAAATACATATCTGGTTTGTGACTTAGAGTCATCTGGATCAGTGTCAAAGCTTGAATCGATGTAACCGTTTACGACAAGCTCTTTGTCACCTCCATAAACAAGAAACATATGCCTTGTCCTTTTCAGGTACTTCAGGATGTTCTTGACCGCTATCCAGTGATCCACTCCTGCATTACTTTGGTATCTCCCTGCTAAACTTATAGCAAGGCACACAACAGGTCTGGTACACAACATTGCATACATGATAGATCCTATGGCTGAGGCATAGGCAATGACTTTCATTTTCTCTCTATCTTCTGCAGTGGTTGGGCATTGAGTCTTACTCAACTTCACACCTTGTAGCACAAACAAGAACCCTTTCTTTCACTGATCCATTTTGAACTTCTTCAAAACTTCATCAAGGTATGTGCTTTGTGAAAGTCCAATTAAGCGTCTTGATCTATCTCTATAGATCTTGATGCCTAATATATAAGCAGCTTCACCGAGGTCTTTCATTGAAAAATTCTTATTCAAGTATCCCTTTATGCCATCTAGAAATTCTATATCATTTCCAATAAACAATATGTCATCCACATATAATATCAAAAATGCTACAGAGCTCCCACTCACTTTCTTGTAAATATAGGCTTCTCCAAAAGTCTGTATAAAACCATATGCTTTGATCACCTCATCAAAGCGTATATTCCAACTCCGAGATGCTTGCACCAGTCCTTAGATGGATCGCTGGAGTTTGCACACTTTGTTAGCACCTTTAGGATCGATAAAACCTTCTGGTTGCACCATATACATCTTCTCTTTGAGGTATCCATTAAGGAATGCAGTTTTGACATCCATTTGCCAGATTTCATAATCATAAAATGCGACAATTGCTAACATGATTCGGACAGACTTAAGCATCGCTACGGGTGAGAAAGTCTTATCGTAGTCAACTCCTTAAACTTGTCGAAAACCTTTCGCAACAAGTCGAGCTTTGTAGACGGTAACATTACCATCGGCCTCAGTCTTCCTCTGCAATGGCTTGCCGATCATCGTGCAAGTCAACCAAAGTCCACACTTTGTTATCATACATGGATCCCATCTTAGATTTCATGGCCTAAAGCCATTTTGCGGAATCTGGGCTCATCATCGCTTCCTCATAGTTTGTAGGTTCATCATGGTCTAGTAACATGACTTCCAGAACCGGGTTACCGTACCACTCTGGCGTGGAACGCACTCTGGTTGATCTACGAGGTTCAGTAGTAACTTGATCCAAAGTTTCATGATTATTATCATTAGCTTCCTCGTTGATTGGTGTAGAAATCACTGGAACTAGTTTCTGTGATGTACTACTTTACAATTTGGGAGAAGGTACAATTACCTCAACAAGTTCCACTTTCCTCCCACTCACTTATTTCGAGAGAAACTCCTTCTCTAGAAAGGATCCATTCTTAGCAACGAATATCTTGCCTTCGGATCTGTGATAGAAGGTGTACCCAACAATTTCCTTTGGGGTATCCTATGAAGACACATTTCTCCGACTTGGGTTCGAGCTTATCAGGTTGAAGTTTTTTCACATAAGCATCGCAGCCCCAAACTTTAAGAAATGACAACTTTGGTTTCTTGCCAAACCACAGTTCATAAGGCGTCGTCTCAACGGATTTAGGTGGTGCCCTATTTAACGTGAATGCACTGTCTCTAAAGCATAACCCCAAAACGATAGTGGTAAATCAGTAAGAGACATCATAGATCGCACTATATCTAATAAAGTATAGTTACGATGTTCGGACACACCATTGCGCGGTGGTGTTCCAGGTGGCGTGAGTTGTGAAACTATTCCACATTGTTTCAAATGAAGACCAAACTCGTAACTCAAATATTCGCCTCCACGATCAGATCGTAGAAACTTTATTTTCTTGTTACGATGATTCTCTACTTCAGTCTGAAATTCTTTGAACTTTTCAAATGTTTCAGACTTGTGCTTCATTAAGTAGATATACCCATATCTGCTCAAATCATCAGTGAAGGTCAGAAAATAATGATACCCGCCGCGAGTCTCAACACTCATCGGTCCACATACATCAGTATGTATGATTTCCAACAAATCTTTTGCTCGCTCCATTGTTCAAGAGAACGGAGTTTTAGTCATCTTGCCCATGAGGAATGGTTCGCAAGCACCAAGTGATTCATAATCAAGTGATTCCAAAAGTCCATCAACATGGAGTTTCTTCATGCACTTTACACCAATATGACCTAAACGGCAGTGCCACAAATAAGTTGCACTATCATTATCAACTTTGCATCTTTTGGCTTTAATATTATGAATATGTGTATCACTACGATCGAGATCTAACAAGAATAGACTACTCTTCAAGGGTGCATGACCATAAAAGATATTACTCATATAAATAGAACAACCATTATTCTCTGATTTAAATGAATAACCGTCTCGCAACAAACAAGATTCAGATATAATGTTATGCTTAACGCTGGCACGAAATAACAATTATTTAGGTCTAAAACTAATCCCGATGGTAGATGTAGAGGTAGCGTGCCCACGACGATCAAATCGACTTCGGAACCATTTCGCACGCGCATCATCACCTCGTCCTTAGCTAATCTTCATTTAATCCGTAGCCCCTGTTTCGAGTTACAAATATTAGCAACCGAACGAGTATCAAATACCTAGGTGCTACTACAAGCATAAGTAAGGTACACATCAATAACATGTATATCAAATATACCTTTGTTCATCTTGCCATCCTTCTTATTCGCCAAATACTTGGGGCAGTTCCGCTTCCAGTGTCCAGTCCCTTTGCAGTAGAAGCACTCAGTTTTAGGCTTGGCTCCAGACTTGGGTTTCTTCGCAGGAGTAGCAACTGTCTTGCTATTCTTCTAGAGGTTCCCCTTTTTTCCCTTTCTCTTTGTCTTGAAACTAGTGGTCTTGTTAACCATCAACACTTGATGCTCCTTTTTGATTTCTGCCTCTGCAACTTTGAGCATAGCGAAGAGCTCGGGAATTGTCTTCTGCATCCCTTGCATATTATAGTTCATCACGAAGCCTTTATAGCTTGGTGGCAGTGATTGAAAAACTCTATCAATAACACTATCTTCATCAAGTTTGCAACCAAGTTGAGTCATGTGATTGTAATACCCAGATATTATGAGCAAGTGTTCACTGAGAGACTGTTCTCCTCCATCTTGAAGCTATATAACTTATTGGAGACTTCATATCTCTCAATTCGGGCATTTGCTTGAAATATTAACTTCAACTCTTGGAACATCTCATATGCTTCATGACGTTCAAAATGTCGTTGAGTCCCGATTCTAAGCAGTAAAGCATGGCACACTGAACTATCGAGTAGTCATCAGAACGAGCTTGCTAGACGTTCATAACGTCCGGAGTTGCTCCTGCAGCAGGCATGTCACCTAGCGGTGCTTCGAGGACATAATTCTTCTGTGCAACAATGAGGATAATCCTCAAGTTATGGACCCAGTCCGTGTAGTTGCTACCATCATCTTTCAACTCAGCTTTCTCTAGGATTGCATTAAAATTCAAGGGAACGGTAGCACGGGCCACTGATCTACAACAACATAGATATGCAGAAACTATTAGGACTAAGTTCATGATAAATTAAAGTTCAATTACTCATATTACTAAAGAACTCCCACTTAGATAGACATCCCTCTAGTCATCTAAATGATAACGTGATCCAATCATCACGTGAGATGGAGTAGTTTTCAATGGTGAACATCTTATGTTGATCATACCTACTATATGATTCACGCTCGACCTTTTGGTCTCCAGTGTTCTGAGGCCATGTCTGTACATGCTAGGCTCGTCAAGTTTAACCCGAGTATTCTACATGTGCAAAACTGTCTTACACTCGTTGTATTTGAACATAGAGCTTATCACACCCGATCATCATGTGGTATCTCGGCACGATGAACTTTTGCAACGGTGCATACTCAGGGAGAACACTTGTACCTTGAAATTTTGTAAGGGATCATCTTATAATGCTACCGCCGTACTAAGCAAAATAAGAAGCATAATAAGATCAACATGACATGCAATCAAAATATCTGACATTATATGGCCACCATCATCTTGTGCTTTTGATCTTCATCTCCAAAGCATCGACATGATCTCCGTCATCACCGGCTTGACACCCTGATCTTCATCGTAGCGTCGTGGTCGTCTCACCAACTATTGCTACTACTACTATCGCTAACTCATAGTGATAAAGTAAAGCAATTACATGGCCTTCGCAATTCATACAATAAAGAGACAACCATAAGGCTCCTACCGGTTGCCTATAATTTACAAAACATGATCATCTCATAGAATAACGTATAACTCATCACGTCTTCACCATATCACATCACAACATGCCCTGCAAAAACAAGTTAGACGTCCTCTACTTTGTTGTTGCAAGTTTTACGTGGCTTCCATGGGCTTACCAAGAACCGTTCTTACCTATGCATACAAAAACCACAACGGTTTTTCGTCAAGTGTGCTGTTTTAACCTTCACAAGGACCGATACCCCTCCGGTACTCCGGTTTAATCCGAAACTCACCCGGAACACTTCTGGTGTCCGAATATAGTCGTCCAATATATCAATATTTACGTCTTGACCATTTTGAGACTCCTCATCATGTTCGTGATCACATCTGGGACTCCGAACTACCTTCGGTGCATCAAAACACATAAACTCGTAATACCGATCGTCATCGAATGTTAAGCGCGCGGACCCTATGGGTTCGAGAACTATGTAGACATGATCGAGACTCATCTCCGGTCAATAACCAATAGCGGAACCTGGATGCTCATATTGGTTGCCACATATTCTACGAAGACCTTTATCGGTCAAACTGCATAACAACATATGTTTTTTTGATAGAAAGACTGTAAGGGAACCCCCTACAGTATAATTGGTGCAACAAACCCAAATTGCAAGTACCATGCCTTGGACCTGGGGGGGGGGGTGGGAAGGCATCATCCCCTTCCCACCACTAGGCTATGCCTTAGTCTGAACTAACAACATATGTTGTTCCCTTTGTCAGCGGTATGTTACTTTCCCGAGATTCGATCGTCGGTATCATCATACCTAGTTCAATCTCGTCACCGGCAAGTCTCTTAACTTGTTCCGTAATACATCATGTCGAGACTAACTCATTAGTCGTTTGCTTGCAAGGCTTATTACATTGTGTACTACCGGCAAGTCTCTTGTGATCTCCCAATTCTAAAATTGTTAGATTTTTTTTTCCATTTTTAGAATATTAGTACAAAACTAACAATCCCCAATTTTAGGTTTACCGCTAGACAAGCATCCATCTCCCACATATTTATTCAATAAAATAGTTTTCTGATGACCCACAAGTGTAGGGGATCTATCGTAGTCCTTTCGATAAGTAAGAGTGTCGAACCCAACGAGGAGCAGAAGGAAATGATAGGCAGTTTCCAGTAAGGTATTTTCTGCAAGCACTGAAATTATCGGTACCAGATAGTTTTGTGATAAGGTAACGGGTAACAAGTGACAAATAGTAAAAGTAAATAAGGCGTAGGAAGATGGCCCAATCCTTTTTGTAGCAAAGGACAAGCCTGGACAAACTCTTATATGAAGGAAAGCGCTCCCGAGGATACATGGGAATTATCGTCAAGCTAGTTTTCATCAGGTTCATATGATTCGCATTCGTTACTTTGATAATTTGGTATGTGGGTGGACCGGTGCTTGGGTGCTGCCCTTACTTGGACAAGCATCCCACTTATGATTAACCTCTATTGCAAGCATACGCAACTACAAAAGAAGTATTAAGGTAAACCTAACCATAGCATGAAACATATGGATCCAAATCAGCCCCTTACGAAGCAACATATAAACTAGGGTTTAAACTTCTGTCACTCTAGCAACCCATCATATACTTATTACTTCCCAACGCCTTCCTCTAGGCCCAAACAATGGTGAAGTGTCATGTAGTCGATGTTCACATGACACCACTAGAGGAAAGACAACATACATCTCATCAAAATATCGAACGAATACCAAATTCACATGACTACTTATAGCAAGACTTCTCCCATGGCCTCAGGAACAAATGTAACTACTCACAAAGCATATTCCTGTTCATAATCAGAGGGGTATTAATATGCATAATGGATCTGAACATATGATCTTCCACCAAGTAAACCAACTAGCATCAACTACAAGGAGTAATCAACGCTACTAGCAACCTACATGTACCAATCTGAGGTTTTGGTACAGAGATTGGATACAAGAGATGAACTAGGGTTTAAGAGGAGATGGTGCTGGTGAAGATGTTGATGAAGATAACCCTCCCAAAGATGGGAGAGTTGTTGGTGATGATGATGGCGATGATTTCCCCCTCCCGGAGGGAAGTATCCCCGGCAGAACTATCGGCGTCCTCGGAACCAGGGTACCCAGACTTGCCTGTCTGCGGGCCGCAACGCGCTCCTATAGCGGCCTGGTATGGTCCAGCTGATCGACCAGCTGTCCAAGACCTTCGCGAGGAGAACAACGTCAAGCCCCCCTCAGAAGCGGCCTCGGCAAGGTGCTCCGGAGGGGTGGAGAATCCAAGGCCAAGTCTGCCTCAGGAGGAGGCAAAGACGTCAGCAGTTATGCACCGCGCCAGCGGGTGCCAGTGCCCGCCAGCAGCGCAGTTCCCGTTTCGGTGCAAGGGGGATAGCATAGCCGCAGGTTCCCGAGGAGCGGGACAAAGGTTTCCCCTTTGGTGCAACAAGACCGAAGACCGCAAGGATGACAAGGAGGATGTCACCGTCGTGCCCACCACCGCGTCACCGCCTGATCCTTTTGCAAGCGAAGACCGCTTTTATCAGGATAGGAACGTCCGTGAGTTCCCGCTCAAAAATGGCCGTTGTGGGATCCATTCCTGCCTAAAAATTTCGGGGGAAGAGGACCCTGGCCGCCTATATAAGTAGCTAGGACCCCCACTGTGGAGGGACAAGTCGAACCAAGCCCAGCCAAGTAGAGCAGATCCATAAACTCTGTCACCCCGCAAAGGAGCAAGAACACTTGCCTCCTGACCCTCCTGAGCTCGCCTCCCGAGCTCAGGAACCACTGTTCTAGTTCATATTCCAGTCCTCCCGAGGCCAATCCACCAAAGCAGGAAGTAGGGTTTTACACCACGCGGTGGCCTGAACCTGGGTAAAATCTTGCGTGCTTCACTTGTTGTTTGCTTGAATCTCTTCACCAAGACGAGAGCGAGACGCTAGGTTGACGTGAGTGGGAGAGATCTTCATTCACACCCCTGTGTTCGAACTTCTTGGGTTTTGCGGAGCCCCGAATCCAACATTTGGCGCGCTAGGTAGGGGGCGTGTTGAGATCTCGCCTCTCCGATGACCTTGTCCCGCTCTCGTCGTCGACTTCGCTCCACAGCCATGGTGGACACACGCCGAGCTCGCGCCGCCCGCCGCGCCACGAACGTCGCTCAGACGGCACCCGCGGGCAACGGTGCACCGCTCCACCCCAACTCGTCGGTCGCCAACGCCGCCACCGACCCGGCCGTCCACGGGCAGCAGGACTCGTCGCAGCCACCGTTCGTGCGACGAGATGGCCGCACAGCGACGCCTTCACCCTCACCGGCCACGGCGTCGTCCTTGCTGGTCGGCCGCAGGCCGGTCTACCAGCAGCCTGCGCTGCTGATGGCGCGAGAGCTCTTGCGCTACCGCCCGACAGATGACTGCTACTTCTCGAGCTTGCGTTGTATTCCCTCGAAGAGGAAAGGGAGATGCAACACAGTAGCGTAAGTATTTCCCTCAGTTTTCGAGAACCAAGGTATCAATCAAGTAGGAGACCACGCACGAGTCCCTCGCACCTGCACAAACAAATAAGAACTTCGCAGCCAACGCGATAAGGGGTTGTCAATCCCTTTACGGTCACTTACGAAAGTGAGATCTGGTAGAGATGATAGTTTATATTTTTTGTATTTTGGTTTATAAGAACAGAAAGTAAAAGCGATAAAGTAAAGTAGATGTAGATTGATATGTTGAGAATAGACCCGGGGGCCATAGTGTTCTCTAGTGGCTTCTCTCATGATAGCGATATTCTACGGCGGGTAAACAAATTACTGTCAAGCAATTGATAGAAAAGTGAATAATTATGAGACTATCTAGGCATGATCATTGTATATAGGCATCACGTCCGAGACAAGTAGACCGACTCCTGCCTGCATCTACTACTATTACTCCACACATCGACCACTATCCAGCATGCATCTAGTGTATTGAGTTCATAAGAACAGAGTAACGCCTTATGCAAGATGACATGATGTAGAGGGATAAACTCAAGCAATATGATATAAACCCCATCTTTTTATCCTCGATGGCAACAATACAATACGTGCCTTGCTGCCCCTACTGTCACTGGGAAAGGACACCGCAAGATTGAACCCAAAGCCAAGCGCTTCTCCCATTGCAAGAACTATAGATCTAGTAGGCCAAACCAAACCAATAATTCGAAGAGACTTGCAAGGATATTATGAGCACACATAAAAAGTTCAGAGAAGAACCAAATATCTTTCATAGATAATCTTGATCATAAACCCACAATTCATCGGATCTCGACAAACACACCGCAAAAAGAGATTACATCGAATAGATCTCCTCGAAGACCGAGGAGAACTTTGTATTGAGATCCAGAGAGAGAAGAAGCCATCTAGATACTAGCTATGGACCCGAAGGTCTGTGGTAAACTACTCACAACTCATGGTGAGGGCGATGATGATGATGATGATGAAGAACTCCGTGATGGATCCCCCTCTGGTGGAGCTCCGAAATAGGCTCCATGATGGGATCTCACGGGAATAGAAGGTTACGGCGGTGGAATTAGGGTTTTATCTCTGTTGTCGAAGGTTTCGGGGTACGTAGACTTATATAGGAGGAAGGAGGACAAGGGGGGGGGTGCTCGGGGGGCCCACGAGGCAGGGGGCGCGCCCCCAGCCTCGTGGACGCCCCGAGGCTCCCTTGACGTGGTTCTCAAGTCCCTCGTGCGTGATTTTCTCCAAAAATTATCTCTCGCGAAGGTTTCATTCCGTTTGGACTCCATTTGATATTTTTTTTCCGCAAAACCTTGAAACAGGAAAAAAAAACAGCAATATGGACTCGGCCTTTGGGTTAGTAGGTTAGTCCCAAAAATGATATAAAAGTGAATGATAAAGCCCATTAATCATCCAAGACTTCATAAATAATAGCATGGAACAATCAAAAGTTATAGATACGTTGGAGACGTATCAAGCATCCCTAAGATTAATTCCTGCTCGTCCTCGAGTAAGTAAATGATAAAGAAAGAATTTTTGATGTGGAATGCTAACCAATATAGTTTTTCAATGTAATTCTCTTAATTGTGGCATGAATGTTCAGATCTGAAAGATTCAAGGTAAAATTCATATTGACAAAAGAAATAACAATACTTCAAGCATACTAACAATGCACTCATGTCTTCTCAAAATACTATGGCTAAAGAACGTTATCCCTACAAAATCATATTGTTTTGGCTATGCTCCCTCGTTATCACACAAAATATTCATATCAAGCACAACCCCGATTTCAGCCAAGCACTTGTTTTCATACTCTATTCTTTGA
This sequence comes from Secale cereale, assembly GCA_902687465.1. NCBI lineage: Eukaryota > Viridiplantae > Streptophyta > Magnoliopsida > Poales > Poaceae > Secale > Secale cereale. The sequence continues at coordinate 872,500,601 of LR738711.1, read as the reverse complement.
AACCTTTCAACTTTCATGCAATACATGAGCGTGAGCCATGGACATAGCACTATGGGTGGAATAGAGGTGGTTGTGGAGAAGACAAAAAGAGGAGATAGTCTCACATCAACTAGGCGTATCAACGAGCTATGTAGATGCCCATCAATAGATATCAATGTGAGTGAGTAGGGGTTGCCATGCAACGGATGCACTAGAGCTAAATATGAATGAAAGCTCAACAAAAAGAAACTAGTGGGTGTGCATCCAACTTGCTTGCTTACGAAGACCTAGGGCATTTGAGGAAGCCCATCGTTGGAATATACAAGCCAAGTTCTATAACAAAAAATTCCCACTAGTATATGAACGTGACTAAGCATGAGACTCTCTACAATGAAGAACATGGTGCTACTTTGAAGTACAAGTGTGGAAAGAAGATAGTAGCAATTGTCCCTTTTTTCTTTGGCCTTTTTTTCGTTTTTTTGTAGATGGGCTTTATAGATTCAGCCTTTCCTCCCATGGGACAATTCTCTAATAATGATGATCATCACACTTTCATTACAACTTGATTATTACAACTCGATACTACAACAAAGTATGACTCTATATGAATGCCTCCGGCGGTGTACCGCTATGTGCAATGAAACAGGAGTGACATGTATGAAAAGTTATGCATGGTGGCTTTGCCACAAATACGATGTCAACTACATGATCATGCATGGCAATATGACAATATGATGCGTGTCATATGAACGAAACGGTGGAAAGTTGCATGGCAATATATCTCGGAATGGCTATGGAAATGCCATGATAGGTAGGTATGGTGGCTGTTTTTAGGAATAATATGGTGGCTATTTTGAGGAAGGATATATAGTGGGTTTATGGCACCGGCGAAAGTTGCGCGGTACAAGTGAGGCTAGCAATGGTGGAAGGGTGAGAATGCGTATAATCCATGGACTCAACATTAGTCATAAGAACTCATATACTTATCGCAAAAATCTACGAGTCATCAAAACAAAGCAATCAACGCATGCTCCTAGGGGGGAGGTTGGTAGGAGTTAACCATCGCGTGCCCCCGACCTCCACACAAAGGTTGGCACTCTACAAATACCTCATGCTCTAACTTCGTCACATAGCGGTTCACCATACGTGCATGCTACGGGAATCACTAACCTTAGCACAAGTATTTCTCAATTTCATAATAACTCCACTAGCATGACTCTAATATCAGTATCCTCACATCTCAAAACAATTATCAAGCATCCAACATCTCATCATATTCAATGCACTTGATGTGATTTTTTTACTACATTGACGTTGGATGTTTATCATGTGAAGACTAGTTTTTTAGCCTAAACACATTACCATGCTGTTTTAATAGACTCTCAAATAGATATAAGTGAAGCATGAGAGTTCAACAATTTCTACAAAATATTACCACCACCATGCTCTAAAAGATGTAAGTGAAGCACTAGGGCAAAAACTATTCGACTCAAAAGATATAAGTGAAGCACATAGAGTGTTCTAACAATTCCTAGGCCATATTTAACTCTCTCAAATAGGTGTGTCCAGCAAGGATGATTGTGACAAACTAACAAGCAAATACTCAAATTATACAAGATGCTCCCAGCAAAGCACATATCATGTGGCGAATAAAAATATAGCTCCAAGTATAGTTACCGATGGATGAAGACGAAAGAGGGGATGCCTTCCCGGGGCATCACCAAGCTTAGGCTTTTTCATTATCCTTGAATTCCTTGCGGTGCCATGGGCATCCGCAGGCTTAGGCCTTTGCTACTCTTTGTTCCATAGTCCATCAAAGCAATACTCAAAACTTGAAAACTTCACAACACAAAACTCAGACAAAAATTCTCGTGAGCTCTGTTAGTATAAGAAAACTAATCACTACTCAAAGATACTGCAATGAATTCATTATTTTTTATATTGGTGTTAAACCTACTGTATTCCAACTTCTCTATGATTCATACTTCCCAATACTTCTCATAGATGCATTGAAATAAGCAAACAACACACGAAAAACAGAATCTGTCAAAAACAGAACAGTCTGTAGCAATCTGCAGGTTTCGCATACTTCTGGAACTCGAAAAATTCAAACTAAATTGGTAAATTTGAGATATTTGAATAGTAATCATCTGCAAAAAGAATCAACTAAATATCACGCTCCAGTAAAATCTGACGACCACTTTAGCGAGCGCTAACGATTCTGTTTTTCACAGCAAGATCACATAAACTTCACACAAGTCTTCCCAAAGGTTCTACTTGGCACAATCACTAAACAAAACATGAAACCACATCTAATCAGAGGCTAGATGCAATATTTATTCACTAACAGCAACAAAAACAAAATAATATAAAATTGGGTTGCCTCCCAACAAGCGCTATCGTTTTACGCCCCTAGCTAGGCACGATACAAGATAGATCTAGGTATTGCCATCTTTGATCTTCACCCTTTTGATGGTGTCAAGCTCGAATCCGGGAGGTTCTTTACGTTTCCCTTCATATTCGGAAATCTTTAGATCTAAAGCATCCAACCGCTTATTACAAAGAGTAATCAACATATTCATGCGGTGGAGATTCCCACTAACACTTTTAAGAGGTTCAAGAGATTTTTGTAATATTTTTGTTACTTCGCAAATTTTCTCAAAAACTTGCGTCCCTTCCGGGGTTGAATTTGACTCTTTCTGGGGAGTTAGTGTTCCCACTATTCCCTCTATAATTTCATGCGCGATACTAGGATCAACTTCGATAAAATTCCCTTTGGCAACGCAATCCATTAGTTGTCTATGCGACATATTTAATCCAACATAAAAATTGCGAAGCAAGATTCTAAAATTCACCTCTAAGGTGCACTTACGATAAGATTCCATCATCCTAAACCAAGCATCTTTTAAGGTTTCTCCTTGCTTTTGCTTGAAGTGAAGCACTTCAAATTGGGGAGACAAAGGAGCGGATAAGGGACTAGCCATGATGATAGGCAAGCTAGCAGCACACAAGCAAACAAGAAGCGAGCGAACGATAAACACACGGCGGAAGAAGGGCAAATAAAACGGCAAGGGTGAAGTGGGGGAGAGGAAAACAAGGGGAAGATAAATGTAATGCGAAGGATAAGGGTTTGTGATAGGTACTTGGTATGTGACTTTTGTGTAAGCCTCCCCGGCAACGGCGCCAGAAATTCTTCTTGCTACTTCTCGAGCTTGTGTTGTATTCCCTCGAAGAGGAAAGGGAGATGCAGCACAGTAGCGTAAGTATTTCCCTCAGTTTTTGAGAACCAAGGTAACAATCAAGTAGGAGACCACGTGCGAGTCCCTCGCACCTGCACAAACAAATAAAAACTTCGCAGCCAACGCGATAAGGGGTTGTCAATCCCTTTACGATCACTTACGAAAGTGAGATCTGATAGAAATGATAGTTTATATTTTTGGTATTTTGGTTTATAAGAATAGAAAGTAAAAGCGATAAAGTAAAGTAGATGTAGATTGATATGTTGAGAATAGACCCGGGGGCCATAGTGTTCTCTAGTGGCTTCTCTCATGATAGCGATATTCTACGGCGGGTAAACAAATTACTGTCAATCAATTGACAGAAAAGCGAATAATTATGAGACTATCTAGGCATGATCATTGTATATAGGCATCACGTCCTAGACAAGTAGACCGACTCCTACCTGCATCTACTACTATTACTCCACACATCGACCGCTATCCAGCATGCATCTAGTGTATTGAGTTCATAAGAACAAAGTAACGCCTTAGGCAAGATGACATGATATAGAGGGATAAACTCAAGCAATATAATATAAACCCCATCTTTTTATCCTCGATGGAAACAATAAAATACATGCCTTGCTTCCCCTATTGTCACTGGGAAAGGACACCGCAAGATTGAACCCAAAGCCAAGCACTTCTCCCATTGCAAGAACTATAGATCTAGTAGGCCAAACCAAACCAATAATTCAAAGAGACTTGCAAGGATATTATGAGCACACATAAAAAGTTCAGAGAAGAACCAAATATCTTTCATAGATAATCTTGATCATAAACCCACAAATCATCGGGTCTCGACAAACACATCACAAAAATAGATTACATCAAATAGATCTCCTCGAAGACCGAGGAGAACTTTGTATTGAGATCCAGAGAGAGAGAGAGAGAAGAAGCCATCTAGATACTAGCTATGGACCCGAAGGTCTGTGGTAAACTACTAACAACTCATGCTGAGGGCGATGATGATGATGATGAAGAACTCCGTGATGGATCCCCCTCCGGTGGAGCTGCGGAATAGGCTCCAAGATAGGATCTCATGGGAACAGAAGGTTACGGCGGTGGAATTAGGGTTTTCTCTCTGTTGTCAAAGGTTTCGGGGTACGTAGACTTATATAGGAGGAAGGAGGACACCGGGGGGGGGGGGTGCTC
>LR738711.1:872471872-872496086 GCA_902687465.1 Secale cereale | reverse complement strand
GGGGGGCCCACGAGGTAGGGGGGCATGCCCCCACCCTTGTGGACGCCCGAGGCTCCCCTGACGTGGTTCTCAAGTCCCTCGTGCGTGATTTTCTCCAAAAATATCTCTCGCGAAGGTTTCATTCCGTTTGGACTCCGTTTGATATTCTTTTTCTGCATAACCCTGAAACAGGCAAAAAACAACAATCTGGACTAGGCCTTTGGGTTAGTAGGTTAGTCCCAAAAATGATATAAAAGTGAATGATAAAGCCCATTAAACATCCAAGACTTCATAAATAATAGCATGTAACAATAAAAAATTATAGATACGTTGGAGACGTATCAATGACCTCTACAATGAGTGGCTCCACCGCATCACCGAGCTCGTCAACGCCGCTGGAGAAGCACGTGCACCAACGCACTCCTCCCGTCCTCCGTCGCCCCCGGCGGGGAACGAAGGCCACGGAGACCCGGCTCCGCCTCCACTCTACGGCGCCGGCCAGGAGGTCCGGCGCCAGGCTCCTCAACGTGAGCAACCCCGCAGAGCCCATGTGCGCGACGAGGAGAGCTGCCAGGTGATTCCGCATCCCCAGGCAGGAGCTCGTGCCCCCCTAGCCCGCAGCGCCCAGACCGTGCGCCACAGGAGGTGGTGGCGCCAGCACCCCAAGAACCAGCACCACAGGCGCAGGGGGCGCCTGTGATCATGAGCGTGGCTGGGTGTCACGCCCTAGCGCCTGAGCTACGGCGCCTCATCTGGCCCGACAAGTTCAAGCCGGACCTGCCTCCGCGCTACGACGGCACCACCGACCCCACGGAGTTCCTCCAACTCTACGAGCTGAGCATCGAGGCATCCAACGGCACCTCGCAGGTCATGGCGAACTGGTTCCCCATGGCTCTCAAAGATGGCGCATGCTCCTGGCTCCTGAACCTCCCCGTGGGATCCATCTCCTCCTGGGAAGAGCTTCGCGAGCGTTTCGTTGCCAACTTCCAAGGCACCCGCGACCGAGCCCCGACAGCTGCTGATCTGCGCCGCGTGAGGCAGCAGCCGGGAGAGACCCTGCAAAAGTACATCTAACGCTTCAACACCATGCGCCTCTGGATCCCTAGGGTCTCGGACGAGGCCATCATCGTGGAGTTCTCCGACGGCGTTCGTGACGTCAGGATGAGGGAGGATCTCGCCATCCATGAGGACATGTGCACAGCCCTCGAGATGTTCAAGCTCGCGGCAAAGTGCGCCAGGGCGGAGGAAGGACGCCTCTCCCTCCAGGAGCTGCCTGAGGCGGAGGCGGATGACAAGAAGGCCAAGGCCAAGGAAGCAAAGAGCAAGGGACCCACCGTGCTGGCTGTGGATCCATAAGTGAAGCGTGGCTGCAGCTATGATGACCTCCCCAGAGACAACTGACCGTACTGCGTCTTCCACAACGTCCACAACCACAACACTAACGACTGCCTGGAGCTCAGGGCGATGCGTGGCGGGCGCGTCGAGCAGCGCCCTGAGCGCGACAACCACGGCTACGGCCGTGGAGGAGGCCGAGCTGGAGGACGTTGGGACGGCAGGAACTCATGCCAGGGGTGGCGCGAACAGCCTCGTGAAGACCAGCAGCCTCATGACGCCCCCTGGCGTGACCAGCCTCGTGAGGGTCACCCTTAGGGCAATGAAGGCCTGCCTCCACTGTCGCCACCGCCAAGAAGGAATGACGACGACCGCCAGGGAGACGGAGCAGGGGGCTTCCAGGAGCCGCGTGCAGTTGCATGCATCTTGAGAGGAGCCCATGGTCCGGCTTGCCATCGCATCTTCAAGCAGTTCGCCTGTGAGGTGAACGCGGCGCTTCCCAGGCCTGACGTCGTGCTCAACCTCAGGGGGACCAAGCAAGTCATCGCCTTTGACCCCAAGGACCAGCTAAAGTGCACTGCGGCCCCAGGCGCTCTCCCGATGCTCTACACCCGGACCATCAGCAATGTCCTCGTGACCAAGACCCTCATCGACGGCGGAGCAGGACTCAACGTCCTCTCCGTCCAAACCTTCGAGATGCTCCAAGTTCCCTACGATCAGCTCCACCTGACCAAGCCATTCTATGGAGTCACAGATGGCTCCACACTCCCGATGGGGCAGGTCCGCCTTCCCGTCACCTTTGGTGACCGCGACAACTACCACACCGAGCTCATCGACTTCGACGTCGCCAACATCCACCTCCCGTACAACGCCATACTTGGGTATCCTGCCCTTGCCAAGTTCATGGCGGCGACCCATCACGGCTACAACGTCCTCAAGATGCCTAGGAGCGGCCATCGCCTCCGACGAGAAGGAAGCGGTGCGTTCCCTGAAGCGCGCCTACTAGACCGCGGCGGTCAAATGCTCCGATGAGGATGGAGCCGTCCTCGCACTGTAGACCGCCCCCAAGAAGAAGAAGAACATGCCCGTCAACGGACCTCAGGACACAGGGGATCGTGACGGCCCGGCCTCAGGACCCGCGCCTGCTGACGAGGCGCCCTCCACCCTCGCATAGGGGGGCGCGCCCGACGCCCCTCTCGTGATGGGCTCGGGGGTTCTCCTCTGGAGTGTCTCCGGGCTGACCAGCTTCTCGAGGGAGGTGTTCGGGCAGCACCTGCAAGCGTGTCTTGATGCGCGTTTCTGTGAGCCCAGCGTGAACCGCTCAACGCTGGGGGCTCAGGACTTCATCAACCAAGTTACCGAGGAACTTCAGTACGCAAGACTCATCCGTGGTGGGCATAACTGCACAACCCCAAGCTCACCTGCTCACAGCCCGAGCGACTGTTTCCGCGTCTGCATTGACATCGCGGGTCTCAACCGAGCCGCCTCTCAGGAGCCCTTCTGGCCGACGGCGGTCGGCCGGAGGAGGGCCCTCCCCTGCAGCTATGTTTGCACACTCTTCGGCTTCCGCAATGCAGCTACCATGTTCCAGCATCTCGCACAGCAGGCCTTGGGGGCTCGGGAGGCTCAGTGGCAGGAGGTCGGACGGAGAAAGAACCGGACCCGCGCGACCACTGAGAGCCTTCGGAGGCCCTGGGCCTCAGGAGCCCGACGATCCTCAGGAGCGACCCGCATGGCTCGCGTCTTCAGCTACCCCAACTCTTCTTCGACAAGTATCACGTGACGCTTTAGGTATCCAATCGAGGGCGCCCCTCGGGCTGCATCATCCTCGGACTGCTGGGGGCTGCTCCCCCACCGTTGTCTCCCTTTTTGCATGATCAAGGCTAGTTGTTTCTTTCCATTCGCATTATCTGCATGCTTGGCGTCCTCACCGCCACTAAGGTCATGAGCCCTTGTGAGCCCACCTACGACCGCCCCATGAATAAGGACTGGCACGGCGTCTGTGCTCGGGTCCGTCCCTGCAGCGTCGCTAAACCCAAGGGCTGAGCTCTGTCTCGCGAGCCATTCTCGTGACGTCACCTCCCGTGGTCCTTGGTGCCTTATTCTCGCATGGGCTAATCGTGGATGGGTAAGTAGGGGCCCGTGGCAGGTGCCTCGCTCATGCGGGAACTGCGCGCCGGCTATTTTTCTTTTGGATCGTTGCATGAGAAGACTAGGCACGACGTCTGTGCTCGGGTCCATCCCTGCAGCGTAGACAAATCCAGCGGCTGAGCTCTGTCTCACGAGCCATTCCCGTGACGTCACCTCCTGGGGTCACTGGTGCTGTGGCCTTCTCATGCGATACCCTCTAGAGATGCACTCGGCGCAGGTCGGCACAATACCTCTCTTTTCACATTTGTAGAAGAAGACTCAGGCACAACCCGCCTTAGGGTAGGGTCTCGTGAGTGATGCGTAAGCTCATGAGAACTTCGTCAGAGTTGTTCAGCTCGTCCTAAGGAGGGCCCATATACACCTTGGCTATCCTACCGTGCAAGCCACGTGTCAGGACGGGGTTGTACATGCCCCGAAGTCTCTCCCGGTGGGAGGCTCCCTCCCACGGTCCAGTGGAAGTACCAAGCTCCGCGCTGGCAGATCCAACCAAGGAGCGGTTATGCCCACGAACCAGTGGAAGCACCAAGCTCCGCGCTGGCCGCTATGCCTCGAGGCGCGGTTATGCCCACACTCTGCGCAAGTGTGGTAGCTCTATGCTCCGCGCAAGTTATAAACAACTGAGGGCGGCCCCCAGTTGGCGCACCAACCTCAGGGAGCTTTTCAGCTCACGACGCTCACAACTTCTCCTTGGATGGGTGTCGCGAGGGGAGCTAGGCACGGGGGCTATGCTCAGGTCACGCCTGGCAGACGCCGCCCTACCAGGTGCCCAGACACCTGGCCTTCTCGCGCCGCCATCCCAGGCGAAGGCTTGTGGGCAAGGTACGATGCTTGTTCTCCTTCATGAGAGCCGTTCGTACGTCAAAGGGGACCCCTGGGCATCGCGATCCAGGGGCCTAACTAGCCACGTAGCCCCTCATCCCTTGAGTCTAGTTATGACGATAACCCCGGTCACCCGGAGGGCTCAATGGCGATCGAGGTATGCGCGGGGTTGGGCCCTGCCGACGCAGAACGCAAACGGGATTGCTTGAACGTCAAGGGGGACCCCTGGGCATCGCGACCCAGGGGCCTCACTAGCCACGTAGCCCCTCATCCCTTGAGTCTAGTTATTACGATAACCCCGGTCACCTGGAGGGCTCAATGGCGATCGAGGTATGCGCGGGGTTGGGCCCTGCCGACGCAGAGCACCTAAGCAAACATGAAAGGAAGAAAGCATGTGAATCATCTAGCTATTACAATAATACCAAGTTTTTCAAATTCAAACAAAGTTCTTACGCCTCCCCGAGGCACTCGCACTTCTCTCTCTGGACAGGAACAGATCAGGCATTACCAAGCGCATCATCACCGGTCTCCACCTCCTCGGCTGCGGTAGCAGTGGCCTGGAGGAACGCCTCCACCAGCTCCGTGACCCTCGCCCCCCAGGGCCTCGACAGCCGTGCCCTCCATGACTTTGGTCACAGGCTCGGACAGCGAGGCCAGGTCAAGGGTGGGGTCGCGAAGACTTAGGTGGCTGCACACCTGCGTCAGAACCAAGGTAAGGAGCGTGCGGCTCTTGATGTCGGCTAACTGGCCAATTGCGGCCGCGACCTCGTGCAGGGACTTCACAAGCGCGACGAGGAGCCCGGCGGGGCCTCCCTTTAGGGCGGCCAACGGTTTCTTGAACCCTTCCCGGTAGGCAACCTGCAGCGCCTTGCGGGCCTCAAGGTCAAAGGCGGCGAGGGCCTCGGGACTCACTGCTGCCGAGGCCGCAAGGGCGTCCTCCTTGTCACGAGCGGCTTCGGTCGCCTTGGCCTGCTCAATTTCAACCTCCAGCTTCTCTAGTGCCGCGTGGCCAGCAAACTGCTCTTGTTGCAGCCGAGACGTCTCAGTCTTCTACGCCTCGAGCTCCTTCTCCAACCTCTTGAGCTCCAGGGCGCGCCCAGTGCCTTCCTCGCGAAGGGCCTCTAGCTCGCTCTCCGCCTTGAGGCAGCGCTTCTCGAAGGACGCGGCGTCGGCTCGTGCGGTGTCGCGAGCCCGCGTGGCTGCCACAGCTTCCTCTCGACACTTGGCAGCAACCGCCGAGGCCTGGTCCCAGGAGGTCGTGTAGAGTCGTCTGTCAGGAGCCACCCGTGGATCAGCCCCAGGCGCCCTTCCATCAGGCGGCCATCATCATCTTGCAGTTTGACGCAAAGCCGACCCAGTGCGGCGGAGGCAACCTCCAAGGTCTCAGGGCCAGGCTGTGCCGGCTGGCGCATGGGCACCGACAAGACCGACTGCTCGACCAGGGGTTCGGGGGCTCTGGCCCCCGCTCGCCAGAGCAGCCGGAGCAGGAGCCACCGCGACCTCGCAGGAAGCGAGGACGCCCTCAAGCGACACCGCCACTGCATGCTCGGTGGCCTGGTCGACCGAGGCGCCCAGCGTCGTGCCATCCTTCCCTATGGTCACATCAGCAGCAAGAGGGGCAGGGCATCGCGACGTGACCTCCCCCTTCGCCTTCTTCATCACACCACCCAGGCTGCTGTGTCAGGAGAAGCACATCAGTGACACATAAACTAAGGATGGCGAGAAATTGCACACTTACTCGTCGGAGGTGAGGCGTGCCCTTCTCTTCGCCAACAGGCCAGCAGCAGCCGCTGGCGCTATGGGCGTGCCGGTAGCCCGGATCTTGGCGAGGCGCGAGGCCACAGTCCTGGGCACGGCCGCAGCCGCCACATTCGCTGGCATGGTACTCCTCAGCGGGGTCACCACATTGCTTCCCCCGGACGCTGCGCGTCCGGATCGACGTGGAGTGGCCGCCTGGGACCGTCCGGCGGCACCCGCGCCTGACGTCATTGCTCCAGTAAACGCCTCGGAGGAGTCCCCCTCATCGTCCAGGGTCTCCTCTGAGCCCCCTCGTCGCTCTCATCATCAGCACCGGAAGACACATCAAATATGGGCGGAGCGCCCACGGGCGCACCAAAACCTGACACGGCCTTCAACAACTCGGCCTTGTCAGGGTGGCTGTACATCGGCAGGTGGGTCCCGGGGAGGTCCTCCGGAACCATCCCTAGGAGGGTTCCTGAGGTGAAGTCCAGATCGTCCTCGGCCAGCGCCCCTGAGTGCAGTCGAAGCCTGTCGTCGTCGCCCATCAGCTCCCACATGGGGCGTGAGTGTGCCTGCAGCGGCGCCAGACGCTGCCTCAAGAACTCCTTCACGATCTGGCCCCCTTCGAGCCTCGAGCTCAGGTCGGCCTCCATCCTTGCCAGGACAGGCCCGGCAAGGGGGTCGGTGAGCTTCACATAGCTCCAGCTGGCGCGCTTCCCCGGACGGGCGGTAGGCAGCGCCAGTAGAGGGTGGACGCGTTGGGGATCCAGATAGACCCACCTCTTCCAGTGGGAGTCTATCTTCTTCCCGGCCGTCATCAGCCGACAGCCCTGGCGCTGGAAGACGAAGGAGACGCAGCCCGAGCACGGACCATCGTCATACTAGCGCATGGAGAAGAAATGGCGGAAGAGGGCGACAGTCGGCCTCACCCCCACGAGCGCCTCACAATAAAAGGCGAAGAGCGACAGGACGAAGATGGAGCAAGGCTGGATGTGGAGAGCATGCACTAGGTAATGTTCCAGGATGGCGTAGAAGAACTCAGAGACAGGTGGCACGAGCCCCACGGAGATGCTGTGGAGGAAGAAGGGGTAGCAGGACTTCTGCAGGATCCACGTCATGGTGGATCCGGCCCAGATCCCCGTCGGGCCATGCTCGTTGTGGATGCTCGACAAGAAAGGTTGGACCTCTGAGTAGTCCTCCTCCTTGGTGATGGAGGACTCCTCGAGCGCCGCCTCAAGGGAAGAAGCAGATCTAGACGCCAGCGCAACACCCTTGTTCTTCTTCGCCATTGCTGAAGGAGCCGGAGGATGCAGACGATTTAGTAAGGCAGGAGGCGTAGGAGGGAGAAATCTGAGCAGGAAGGAAGGGAGGCGATAACTCCCCCAACGGAGATGGCCCCTTTTTGTCAAGACGCACGGTTGTCGAGACGGTGTGGGGAGCGGGCTCGCCTGCGTCCCATCCAACCGTCACGCGCCATCCTGGCCCGCAACCTTTTTGGGGCCCGTGGCGCTTTGTCCTCGGCTAAGGCTTCGCCTCGAAGCCAACTACACGCGCGCCATGGGCCCGGGGGCTACTATCGGCCTCCTGGGAACCAGGGTACCCAGACTTGCCTTTCTGCGGGCCGCGACACGCTCCTACAGCGGCCTGGTACGTCCGAGCTGATCGTCTAGTTGCCCAAGACCCTCACGAGGAGCACAACGTCAAGCCTCCCTCAAGAGCGGCCTCGGCAAGGTGCTCCGGAGGGGCGGAGAATCCAAGGCCAAGTCTGCCTCAAGAAGAGGCTGAGACGTCAGCAGTGACGCACTGTGCCAGCGGGTGCCAGTGCCCACTAGCAGCGCAGTTGCCGTTTCGATGCAAGAGGACAGCGCAGCCGCAGGTTCTTGAGGAGCGGGAAAAAGGTTTCTCCTTTGGTGCAACAAGACCGAAGACCGCAAGGAAGACAAGGAGGATGTCACCGTCGAGCCCACCACCGCGTCACCGCCTGATCCTTTTGCAGGTGAAGACCGCTTTTGTCAGGATAGGAACGTCCTTGTGTTCCCGCTCAAAAATGGATGTTGGGATCCCTTCCCGCCTAAACATTTCAGGGGAAGAAGACCTTGGCCACCTATATAAGTAGCTAGGACCCCCACTATGGAGGGACAAGTCAAACCAAGCCCAACCAAGTAGAGGAGATCCAGAAACTCTGTCACCACGCAAAGGAGCAAGAACACTTGCCTCCTGACCCTCCTGAGCTCGTCTCCTGAGCTCAGGAACCACTGTACTAGTTCATATTCCAGCCCTCCCGAGGCTAATCCACCAAAGCAAGAAGTAGGGTTTTACACCACGCGGTGGCCTGAACCTGGGTAAACTCTTGCGTGCTTCACTTGTTGTTTGCTTGAATCTCTTCACCAAGACGAGAGCGAGATGCTAGGTAGACGTGAGTGGGAGAGATCTTTGTTCACGCCCCTGTGTTCGAACTTCTTGGGTTTTGTGGAGCCCCGAATCCGACAAGAACAGCTCCGTTGGAGCCCTAGATTGGTTCCGCCAAGGTCCCGCCTCGAGACGGCGGCACTTTGTCCCGAAAGCCTCCTTATGATTTTTCCAGGTCAAAAGACCTCATATAGGAGAAGATTGGCATCGAGGAGCCACCAGGTGGCCCATGAGGCAGGGGGGCGCGCCCAGGGGGGCACCCCCACCCTCGTGGACAGTAGGTGGCCCCCTTCTCATATCTCTTTCGTCAGATATTTTTCATATTTTCTGAAATGGTGTTTCGTGGAGTTTCGGGGCTTTTTGAGTTGTGCAGAATAGGTCTCCAATGTTTGATCCTTTTCAGCCCGAAATTCCAGCTGCCGGCATTCTCCCTCTTCATGTAAACCTTGTAAAATAAGAGAGAAAAGGCATAAGTATTGTGACATAATAGGTAATAACTGCCCATAGTGCAATAAATATCAACATAAAAGCATGATGTAAAATGGAAGTATCAACTCCCCCAAGCTTAGACCTCGCTTGTCCTCAAGCGAAAGCCTATATCGAAAAATATGTCCACATGTTTAGAGATAGAGATGTCGATAAAAATAAAATACGGACATGAGGGCATCAAGATCAATCTTATAATAAAATACGGACATGAGGGCATCAAGATCAATCTTATAATAACACCTCTTAAAACCTTATTCTCATAACAAAAACCTTATTCTCATAACACCCCAACTTAAATAGGTTTCTAGCGCGGAGCGCCCCGAGAACAGCAACCACTGCCCCGCCTCCTACCCCCGCGCTGCCGCCCCGCCTCCTTCCCCCAGCACCGTCGCACCGGCTCCTACCCTGATGCAGTGCGGTTTTCTTGTGTCTGATGCAGTGCGGTTTTCAGTTTGAAGCGGTGCGCTTTTCTGTCCGATGCAGTGCACGTGTCGATTTTGTTGTCGTGAAAAACAGAGTGTCCGCGTTTTTGTATTTTCAAAACTGCTCTTAAACCGTAACGAATTAGAGGGAGTGTTCTACATGAAAAAGTAGCGTCTCGACGAAATCTTTCCAACGGTGTATCATTTGGATCATTTTGACCAACGTTTTGTAAAAATTTCACGAAAAAACGGCCGCTGCCCTTCGAAGTCAGCCGCACGATTTTCAAAATTAACTAAAAACCGTAAGAAATCTTAAAAACATTTCAACATATGAAAGTTGCGCCTCATTCGTAGCTTTCCAACGGCGTATCACACGGCTCGTTTCGACAAACATTTAAAAACTGAAGCTAAAACAGTACCGAAAATTGAAAAAAATCGAAAAAAAAACACAATTCCGCGATTTGTTAAATTCAAAACTGCTCTTAAACCGTAGCGAATTAGAAAAATAATAGATATGAAAAAGATGCGCGCCGACGATGCCTTTCCAATGGTGTATCCCTTTCTTCATTCCGACGAGCGGTTTAGAAAAAAATGCAAAAAAAACGCTGGCTGACGTTATTCATCGGTCGCACCGTTTTCAAAACTGCGCCTAAACCATGCGGAATCTCGAAAAGTGTTCAACATGACGAAGTTGCGTCTACTTCATAGCTTTTCAACGGTATATTACATGCATAATTCCGATAAACGGTTAAAAAAATAGAGAAAAAAATGTACTGAAAAAACAATACGTACAGTTTTTTCAAACATGAAGTTCACTGATCTCTGTGTTGCAGTATCTGTGCAGTTCGGAAGGGCAAAAAAACGCTCGCTGCCATTATTCGTTGATCGCACATTTTTCAAAACTGCTCTTAAACCGTGCGGAATCTTGAAAAGTGTTCAACATAGCGAAGTTGCGTCTACTCCATAGCTTTTGAACGGTATATTACACGCATAATTCCGATAAACGTTTAAAAAACTAGAGCAAAAAAGGTACCCAAAAAACACTTCCTCGTCTTAGAAAATTTTGGTCCGATAAAAAATGTTTTAGTCTGTTTGCCCGTCTGATGCAGTATGATTTTAGTGTCAACAAAAACTCGTCTGAGAAAAATTTACGTCCGACAAAAAAAATAATGAAGCTCACTTGACCGTCTGATAAAGTGCGGTTTTCAATTTGAAGCAGTGCGCTTTTCTGTCCGATGCAGTGCACGCGTCGATTTTGTTGTCGTGAAAAATAGAGTGTCCGCGTTTTTGTATTTTCAAAACTGCTCTTAAACCGTAATGAATTAGAGGGAGTGTTCTACATGAAAAAGTAGCGTCTTGACGATATCTTTCCAACGGTGTATCATTTGGATCATTACGATCAACGTTTTGTACAAATTTCACGAAAAAACGGCAGCTGCCCTTCGAAGTCAGCCGCATGATTTTCAAAATTAACTAAAAACCGTAAGGAATCTCAAAAACATTTCAACATATGAAAGTTACGCCTCGTTCATAGCTTTCCAACGACATATCACACGGCTCGTTTCGACAAACGGTTAAAAAACTAAAACTAAAACAGTACCGAAAATTGAAAAAAAAAACCGGAAAACATAATTCCGCGATTTGTTAAATTCAAAACTGCTCTTAAACCGTAGCGAATTAGAAAAAATAATAGATATTAAAAAGATGCGCGCCGACGATACCTTTCCAACGGTGTATCACTTGCTTCGTTCCGACGTGCGGTTTAGAAAAAAAACGCTCGCTGTCATTATTCGTCGGTCCACCGATTTCAAAACTGCTCTTAAACCGTGTGGAATCTCGAAAAGTGTTCAACATGGCGAAGTTGCGTCTACTCCATAGCTTTTCAACGGTATATTACATGCATAATTCCGATAAACGGTTAAAAAACTAGAGCAAAAAAGGTACCGAAAAAACAACACGTATAGTTTTTTCAAACATGAAGTTCACTGGTCTCTGTGTTGCAGTATCTGTGCAGTTCGGAAGGGCAAAAAAACGCTCGCTGCCATTATTCGTCGGTCGCACCGTTTTAAAAATTGCTCTTAAACCGTGCGGAATCTCGAAAAGTGTTCAACATGGCGAAGTTGCGTCTACTCCATAGTTTTTCAACGGTATATTACACGCATAATTCCGATAAACGGTTAAAAACTTTAGCAAAAAAGATACACACAAAACAAAACGTACAGTTTCTTCAAACATGAAGTTCATTGGCTCTGTGTTGCAGTATCTGTGCAGTTCGGAAGTGTTATGAGAATATTATTCTCATAATGTTATGAGAATAGACCGGCTATAATGGCAGCGAGCGTTTTTTTGCCCTTCATATGATTCTATGCTAAAGTAACAATCTATTCAAAATGTCAAGTATGAATCATAAACTTCATTGAAAACCAACAAACTATGGTCTCGGTCATTGAAGCAATTTCAATTTATCGTAACATCAGGAAGAGTCAAAATGAGAGCTTTTCAGCAAGTCTACATACTCAACTATCATTTAGTCTTTCACAATTGCTCGCACTCACGCAATACTTATGGGTATTGTGACGCCCCGAGACCGATGCGCCAGGTGTCATCCTCTTATTCGCCGTCGTTGCCATGTCATTCGCTTGCGTGTCGCATTTTGCCATGTCATCTTGTGCATTGCATCAACATGTTCAAAACTTGCATCTGTCCGAGTCCCCCCGTCCTTTCCGTTGTCCGTTCTGAGCCTAGACACACTCACACGCGCCCGCTGCACCTCCGGATATTTATTTTATAACTGGCCGGAGAATGTTCTCGGAATGAGTTGAAACTTGGCGTGTGGTCTTATTATAGTGTAGGTAGATCGCCTGTCAAATTTCGTCACATTCGGAGTCCGTTTGATGCCCCAACGGTTAACCGCGTTAACCGCCGGAAGCCCCTTCTCTTCTGGCCCAGCACCCCTTCGCAACAGCCCTTTAGCCCATCAAAACCCACTCCATGCTCTTCGCAGTTGGATCACGATCGCGTGGCCGAAAACCGCACCTCATTTGGACTCTCCTAGCTCCCTCTATCTATATAAAGGCCTCCCCCTCCGAAATTTGCAGGCAAACCCTAGCCTCCCTCCTCCTTCCGCCGCCGGACGCGTCCGCCCGCCGCCCCGAGCCAATCTGGGCGCGACATGTGTCCCCTCTGCCGTCGTCTCCACCGCACCCCGCCACCAGGCCTGCCGGGGCCCGAGGCTGGCCAGCCCCGGGCCGCACCTGGGCCGCGCCTCGCTCGCTCCTCCGCTCCCGCATCGCCGCCGCTCGTCGCCTAGCGCCGTCCCATGTCCGACTGGACCCCACCGCCGTGTGCATCGCCGCCGCACCCCACACGTCGCCGCCAGCCGCTCCGCCGCCCTGCAGCACGCGCCCTCCATCGTCTGTTCCACTCCGCGCGCCCATCGGCCTCCTCCGCCCCGCTGGAGTTTGGCCTCCGCCACCGACAGCTCCACCGCCCTCCGCCGCACTCCAACACGCCGGCGTCCCGCATCGCCTGCGCGCTACTCCGGCGAGCTCGCCACCGTAGGGCCCCGCGTCGGCCACATCCACTAGTGGGTGGATGAGATCCACCCACCCCATCATCCAAACACCCTCGGGATGGCTCCGTCCCGCCCCCCCTCGACCACCTGCACGCCATCATCCCGGGTTGGCCAGTTCATCTATCCAAACGCCCTGCTGCATCGACTCGTCCCTGGAACCCCGAGATCCACTTTTCCACGAGGTCGTTTTTTCATTAAGTCCCTGAAAAGTATTGTTATGTGTGCATCTTTGCCATGTCATAATTTTGTGCATGTTGCTCCGATTTGGTGCCTTAATCTTCATGTTAGTTGCATTTGCAGGCATGTTACTATTCATCTTTTTGCCTTAATCTTTGTTGCAAGACTGCTATGTGATGTTAGTGCCGAGTCCTTGTTGTTTATCAACAATATGTTAGCATGTTTGTGAAGTAGTAACTTTGTGCATGTTCGTCCAAATGGAGTGTATGATCTGTCAAAATGTTCATCTAGTGATGCTCTACATGATGGTTGCATTTGAATATATGTTAGAGTGAATTATGCCATGTTTATCTCTCTTGCAAAAGTGCATGTGGCAGCTAAGTGCGGAAAACTGTTATACGTTGCTGATTTGTCTTTTCCATATCTTTATGTGTGATTTTTGTTTGAGCTACACGTCAACATATGTTAGGAGCACAATCATGTCATCTTTTCTGTGGTGCAATCCACTTTTCATGTTATGCCTTGTGGTGAGAGCAACAAGCTTGTAAAGTGGCCTACTCGCTATTGCTGATTTCTATGACTTATTGAAAACTGCCGAGTCTGAAACTGTTATATTGTGATGCCATGTTTGCTTGATACCCCAGTCATATACATGCATGCTTTGGATTGACCAATGACCATGTCTTCAAGTTCATGTTATGCTCTATCCATCCATGCCTTTTTTTGCAAGTATGGCCTGCTGTAGCTTGTTGTTTTTATGTTCTCAAGTTGCCTTAAAATGTTTGTGTCAGCCTATTATCAGTAAGTTCAGTTTTGCCATGTGAATAGCTAGTGTTCTATGCATCCTATGACCATGCTCTTGGCATGAGTAGTTTCATAAACATGTCTTCTTACTGTTAGCTATATTCACATGCCATGATATGCTTAGAGATGAGTTGCACAAGATTGCAAACATGCCTACTTGTCGTTGTTGCTGCCATGTTTAGTTTATTTCACTAAGTCTGAGAATCTGTTATCTTTTGCAATCTTGCCATGATGTTTTGAGCAAGTTCTAGTGGTGTTTGGTAGTAGCCCAGTGGTCATGCTTGTAGTGCTTGACATGTACATGCTTGCCATGCCCTTTGATTCCATGAAATGTTCTTGTATCATGTTGTTTTGATGTCAACTATATGCCTACTTGCTGTTTTGGGCAGATTGTGTTTCAAACTTGTTTCATGTGTATGTGTTGAACCGTTGCTCCGTTTTGAGCGTGCCCTATATGAAACTTGTGCGTTTTTACATGTAGATGCATAATATCATGTTGTATACATGTTTGGAGTGAGTTTGCTTGTTGTTTGAATGCATCTTGCATCTTTGCCATGCTTAACTTGTTTTGCTTATATCTTCTAGGCCATAGCTCCGAATTAAATGAACTTTACATGTAACTTGACTAGAATTTTGATTAGATCATCATGGTGCATGTTAACTTGCTGTTTAACGACTTGAACTTAAGGTTTGTTCAGATCTGGACCAATTTCGAAATTTGCATATGAGGACTTACCGGAATTGTTATATGTTGTTTCCGGCCTCGTTTAAACTTGCCTTCTGTGTTGATCTTGTGTGCTTCATCCTTTGCCATGATTTGCATCATGTAGCCTTGTCGTGCATCATACTTTGTTGAGCATCTTGTCTTGTTTATGTGCTGTGTGTTTACCATGTTGTGTGCTTCTTCTCGCTAGTTCATATTCCTCTACGATCGTGAGGATTCGTTCGACTACGCTTGGTTCGTCTTCGTGGCTTCTTCTTTTCTTCTTCATGGACTCGTTCTTCTTCCTAGCGGGACCTCAGGCAAGATGACCGTCACCTTTCATCTCATTACTATCATTGCTATGCAAGTTGTCTCGATGCTATCGCTATATGTCGCGCTGCCTATCTATTGTTGTCAGCCTCTCCTTGTTGCCATGAAACCTCTAACCTTTGACACCATCCTAGCAAAACCGTTGTTTGGCTATGTTACCGCTTGCTCAACCCCTCTTATAGCGTTGTTAGTTGCAGGTGAAGATGAAGATTGCTCCATGTTGGAACTTGGATACTTTGGGAATATCACAATATCTATTACTATAATTAACACACCTATATACTTGGCAATGGGTTGGAGGCTTGGCCTTTTTCTCGGTGTTTTGTTCCACTCATACCGCCTTAAGAACCGATAAACCGGTGTTATGTTCCTTGATTTTGCGTTCCTAACGCGGTTGGGTATATGGGGACCCCTTGACAGTTCGCTTTGAATAAAAATCCTCCAGCAAGGCCCAACATTGGTTTTAATTTGCCTCATAATAAAAACTTAATTAATTAATTAATTGCATAGGGGGTCCCGTCCCTAGGTTCTTAATTCCACATAACAGGGGGGCAGTGCTGTTGGTGTTGGTCCCAAACTAGCGCCACTTGCGGTGCCACCCAGTTATCTCGGGTCTTCGGTTGCTGTACGTAGTGCTCATCCGGACGTGGCCTGAGACGAGATACGCGCGGCTACTATCAGGGTGTCGGCACACCGGGAGGTCTTGCTGGACTTGTTTTACCATTGTCGAAATGTCTTGTGCACCGGGATTCTGAGTCTGATCGGGCCTTCCCTAAGATATGAGGTTTTTACCTCTGCTGATCGTGAGAGCTTGTGATCGACTAAGTTGGGACACCCCTGTAGGGTTATGATCTTTCGAAAGCCGTGCCCGCGGTTATGTGGCAGATTGGAATTTGTTAATGTGCGGTTGTAGAAAACTTGACAGAGGATCCCAAATAAAACACACGAACCGTGTGAGTAACCGTGACCGTCTCTTTTCATCTTGAGAAGAGAACACGGTGGGGTTATGTTTGACTCGTAGGTAGTTCAGGATCTCTTAGCGATCATTACTAGTTTGCGACCGTTTGCGTAGATGCTCATCTTATTCTTGTACTCGTAAGTTAGCTAACATACAATGCTTAGACGCTGTTGCAACCTCACCACTATCCTTTCCATACCCCTTTAAGCTTTGCTAGTCTTGATACCCATGATTATGGGATTGCTGAGGCCTCGTGGCTCACATATACTACAACAATAGTTGCAGGTGCAGGTTTCCGATGACTTGACGTGAGAGCGATGTTTACTTGTGTTGGAGTTCTTTCTTCTTCTTCTTCATCAGTCGTGGGATAGGTTCCTGGTCGGCAGCCTGGGATAGCAGGATGGATGTCGTTGTGTTTTCATGTTTTCATCCGTAGTCGGATGTCTTGTATATGATGTGTTGTATTCATGTGGAGTTGTATGAGTTGTATGTATCCCTATCTATGTATGTAATGGTATGATGTAATGATATCCATCTTGCTAAGCGCCCGAAATGCGGTTGTGCCTCAATCACAAGTTTTTATCTAGTGATTGAGATAGAATCGCATCTTGGGCGTTACAAGTTGCACTACGAGAAACAGGAGATTTGCCGTCAGTACTTTCTTTGCCGTCAGCATTTTGTCGGGGCATACGGCAAAGAAAGGGTTTGCCGTCATCAGCAGACGGCAAAGAACAGATGAAGGCAAATCCATACTTTGCCGTCTGCAAAAAAAACCATAGACGGCAAAGAGTCTTTGCCGTCTGCAATTTTTTTTACAGATGGCAAAGAGCTTACTTTGTCGTCTGTAACAAAATACACGGACGGCAAAGTCTTTGCCGTCTGTGTATTTTGTTACAGACGGCAAAGTGAGCTCTTTGCCGTCTGTAGAGAAAACCACAGACGGCAAAGAGAAAACACAGCACGCGGATCCATCACGCGGATCGATGACGTGGCAGCAATCCACCACCGCGCGCTGCTCCTGTGCACGATCCAACTACACCTCCACCTGTTATCCTCTTCTCTCTCTCTCCCTTATCCTCCTCTCTCTCTCCCGCCCCCCACGCCTCTCCTTGTTCCCAGGCTCCCAGCCTCTTCTCTCTTTCTCTCTCTCCCGTCCCCCACGCCTCTCCTTGTTCCCAGCCAAGATCCACCTCCACGGCTCCACCTACCACCGTTCCCCAAGCCGCTGACAAGCACCAAGTCAAGCTCCACCGCCCCTACCTCCTTCTCATTCCTCCTGCATGTCTTCCTTGTTCTCTATCTCTCCCCCATACCTCACCCCTTGCCCTCTCCCTCTCAGGCAGCCGACGCCATGGACGGCTGCGGAGCTTCGCGCCACCCGACGTCAACCGCATAGCCGCCCCAAGGGATCCATGCGTGTGGCCGCGTTGAGCCGCACGTGCGCTAGATCCATCCGCCGGTGTGTGCCGCCGCAGCAATAGGTTCAGCAATGACTCTCGGCCCTGCCGCTTCATTGCTCCTGCCCAAGCCGGCCTTCGCTTTCTGACTCCGCCACCGGCGAGCTGCCATGCCCGTCCTCGTCGCACCGGTGCTGTCCTCGAGTATGCTTGCTGGCTGCGACTAGTGCCCTGTACATATTTGGTTCGGTTGCAGCGCTGCTACTTCCCGGTGGATCTAGGCTGCCCAGGCTAACAATGTCTGTTGCTTTCTTGATGGGTTTTAAGTGGATCTTAATTTGATGTATCCTGGCATTTGTCCGTGTGTAAATCTGATGTGTAGAACACTTAGAAGTTGCTACTCGTAGGATATTCTTGCACGTATGTGTACACGTGAAGAATGGCTAGCTTGTAGATCCGTTTTCTTTTTGTTAAATAAATATACATTCATTTTTGTTGGATCTATATTGCAAATCTCTGTAGTGACGCCATCGTCCTCTTTTGCTCTAACCACGCTGTACACACGACGCCGATGCGACCACTGAAGCAGCAGCTGCCCTCCTCTCTGCTTCCCTTCTTCCCGAGCTCACCCAAGCCGCAGTGGCCGCCCTCCGAAAACTTGGAATGACGTTATTTAAAAAAAACTTTAAAATAATATTTGCCGTCTTTAGTTTAGTCTGGATGACAGCAAAGAAAATGTTTTGACTAACGGCAAAGACCGCATTCTTTGTCGTCTTTTATTTATAAGGCTGACGGTGAAGTAGATTTGGCTGACGGCAAAGTCTTTGCCGTCTTACCGATAAAAAGCTGACGGCAAAGTATTTTTTGCCGACTTATCTTTGCCGTCTGAGTTTGCGGTCTGCTTCCTGATGGCAAAATCTTTGCCGTCTGGATTTCGGTCTTAGCCGTCTGTGATCCACAGACGGCAAATTACCTGTTTCCTGTAGAGTTGGTATCAGAGCCACGACCGACCATAGGAGCCCCCTTGATTGACCGTAGTTTGGCCGTTGTCGAGTTTAGCAAAAATTATTTTCGGAGTCTAGTTATATCGGAGAGTAGGAATTCTTTTTACTCCCCAGCCCCTTCATCACTCCGGTGAGGAATCTTGACGTGGGTGTTTTGATTTACTCCTCTTCCCCTTCAATTTTTTTAGGATCACGTGGTTAGTTTTCGTTCGTTGCGATGTCAGCTCTTGTCATCCGGTGCACCTCTCTTATGTTGATTCGTTCATCTTCGTATTTGCAAGTTCAATCCTCAGTTCTTTCCAATCGGCGTCGTTTTCCCCGTTCGATGTGTTCTTTCTTTTCCCACCCGCCCACCCTTTTTCTTCTCGGAGCCGGAGTCCATAATCGAGTATCCATCCTATTCGTGCTAAGTCTTTGAATTCTTTCCTCAATTATTTCAACTGATGAATTCTCGTCTCGTTCAACATTCTTCATCTCTTTTCTTTTCCGGTGGATTTCAATTCCAATTTCTCGGTGTTGTTCATATTCTTTCATCGGCTCAAATGTTTCCCCTTGCTCGTTCACATCTCACCATTTAATTGTTCCAGAGTTCTTAAACATCTTAGGAGATTCATCTGTGTTCTAGTTAATTCGAGGTTGTCACCTCATTCAAGTATTTCAATCGTTCCGGTGCATCTTATCTCTTTCAAACATCCTTTTTAACGACGTGTTCTCTTCAGTGAGCTCATAACCCACAGGTCTTTTTCCAGGATCTTACCTGACTCTTCTAATTTTTCGGAGTTATTCTCAAATCCTTTCAAAGTGTGACATAAGTATGGATTCCATCAGTCACGTGCCTTCCAAAGTTCGCTTTCAATTCTTTTCATCATTGGTTCAACCTTCCGTCTTTTCATTCTTCCGGAGTATCTCAACAATTTTTGGTGGTATTTCTCGTCATCATTTCAAGACCGAAGAAGAGTTCCTCTAAATCTTGTCCGTTCTCTTGACTGTTCATCATTCTAGCTTCATGTTATCATCTCAAATTACTCCATTTTTTCATAAATTATTTCCTTACCCATCCGGAGTATATCATCAACTCTTTCCATTGTGTTCTTCCGAAGGCCATCGTTTCAGAAGATTTCTTCGTTCTCAGTTTGCAACTTCGTCCTCCAACTATTCTTCATTGATGCCTCTCGTTCGTCTCTGTATTCTTCCGGTGCTTCGTTCAAGTATTCTTAATCAGTTTGTGATCTCTTCATTCTCTTGTACATAAATTTCCTCTAGTGCTTTATTCTTCCTGGCGAATCATTCACTCAATTTAAATTCCTTACAGTGGATTATTCTCCTTCATCACTCGGTTTCAATTCTTACAGTGGTTCGTTCAGGAGTTCTTTTCCTGTGTTATCTTATCAATTCTTTTGTTCTTTCCAATCTTACCGGTGGTTCATGTAGGCTTTCGCAAGTGTTGTGCCATATCTCCCCTTATTCATTTCAACGCGAATAAGCGATATGCAAATCCTTTGATTCTCATCAATTTAATTGATGGAGGTTAAGCATAACATAACTCTTATTCTTTTCATCAAGTTGATTAATTCCTTTCTTCGGGGATTGTCCATGAGGAATAATTTCTCGGTTCTAAGTTGTCCATTTTTTTTCTTTTCTGGAGTTCAATGTTTTTCTCGGCTATCCCGTCGGAACATCCATCTAAATCACTGCAAGGCCTTATTCTTATTCTTTTCATCCTTCATTATCCTTTCATTACTGAAGTCCTTCATGGTGGTTCGTAATGATTTAATTCGTTCCTCAAATATTCATCATATTCTTTTGGAGAAGCTCAAGCATTATTCTTCATGCACCTCGAGGAGCAATTAATTCTCCGTATTCTATTGAAGTGGAGTTTTGCATTTCCTCCTTCATCTCATCTATTCAATCTTTTGGTTGCGGCATAATTTCACCTCAAGCTTTGAGATGTTGTCCATAAGTCCAAACCAAGCTTATTTGTTTTTTGTTGATTTTCTCAACAACTTCGTTCAACCCTTCTTCGTGAAGATGCTCTTTCAAATTCATTATGCTAGAAGATGTTGTTCTTTCTCCTTTCTTCTCATTCCATTCTTTATTTCTTCCGGTGGCATTGTCTTGTTCATCTCGTCATGGATCGTTCTACCTTGTCAAGTTGAAGTTATATTCCTTCCATTTTCAGCCGGAGTGCTACCCAAATTCATTTGTTCGAATTCCTTTTCAATCTCTCATTAACAGGAGTGGTTTCAATGTCTCTCTTGTCACTAAAGGTCTTGATTCTCATCATATGCCTTGTTTCCTCATTTTACTAGAGCTTCTCAATCACGTCCATCTCCGTTTTGTTCTTTAGTTCAAGTGGCTCAACCTCTCATGATTCTTTTGTTTCACTCATTTGTCGAAGAAGAACCTGTGTTCTTCCTATTCCTCTTCCGTCTCGTTCCTAAGATCTCGGGACGAGATCTCTTGTTAGCAGGGGAGTGTTGTGACGCCCCGAGATCGATGCGCCAGGTGTCATCCTCTTATTCGCCGTCGTTGCCATGTCATTCGCTTGCATGTCACATTTTGCCATGTCATCTTGTGCATTGCATCAGCATGTTTTCAAAACTTGCATCCGTACGAGTCCGCCTGTCCTTTCAGTTGTCCGTTCTGAGCCCAGACACACTCACACGCGCCCGCGGCACCTCCAGATATTTATTTTATAAGTGGCCGGAGAATGTTCTCGGAATGAGTTGAAACTTGGTGTGTGGTCTTATTACAATGTAGGTAGACCGCCTGTCAAATTTCGTCGCATTCGGAGTCCGTTTCATACCCAACGGTTAACCGCGTTAACTGCCGAAAGCCCCTTCTCTTTTGTCCCAGCACCCCTTCACAACAGCCCTCTAGCCCATCCAAACCTCCTCCATGCTCTTCGCCGTTGGATCACGATCGCGTGGCCAAAAACCGCACCTCATTTCGACTCTCCTAGCTCCCTCTATCTATATAAAGGCCTCCCCCTCCGAAATTTGCGGGCAAACCCTAGCCTTCCTCCTCCTTCCGGCGCCGGACGCATCCGCCCGCCGCCCCAAGCCAATCTGGGTGCGACATGTGTCCCCTCCACCGCCCGTCTCCACTGCGGCCCGTCGCCCGTCTCCACCGTGGCCCGCCGCCAGGTCTGCCGGGGCCCGAGGTCAGCCCGCCCCGGGCCGCACCTGGGCCGAGCCCCGCTCGCTCCTCCGCTCCCGCATCGCCGCCGCTCGTCGCCTAGCGCCGCCCCGCGTCCGATCGGACCCCGCCGCCGTGTGCATCGCCACCGCACCCCGCGCGTCGCCGCCGGCCGCTCCGCCGCCCTGCAGCACGCACCCGCCGCCGCCTGTTCCACTCCGCGCGCCCGTCGGCCTCATCCGCCCCGCCGGAGTTTGGCCTCCGCCGCCGGCAGCTCCATCGCCCGCCCGCCGCACCCCACCACGTCGGCGTCCTGCCTCGCCTGCGCGCCGCTCCGGCGAGCTCGCCAACGCATGGCCCCGCGCCGGCCAGATCCACTAGTGGGTGGATGAGATCCACCCACCCCGCCATCCAAACACCCTCGGGATGGCTCCGTCCTGCTCCCCCTCGACCACCTACACACCATCGTCCCGGGTCGGCCAGTTCATCCATCCAAACGCCCCGCTGCATCGACTCATCCCCGGAACCCCGAGATCCACTTTTCCACGAGGACTTTTTTAACTAAGTCCCTGAAAAGTGTTGTTATGTGTGCATCTTTGCCATGTCATAATTTTGTGCACGTTGCTCCGATTCGCGTGTATAATATATCAAAATGTTCGTCTCGGAGTGCTCTCGATGTTAGTTGCATTTGCATTCATGTTACTGTTCATTTTTTAGCCTTAATCTTCGTTGCAAGACTGCTATGTGATGTTAGTGCTCAGTCCTTGTTGTCTGTCAACAGTATGTTAGCATGTTTGTGAGGTTGTAACTTTGTCACTACGACATGGCATACCTTTAGTAACACGGTGTTGTGTTACTATAGGCCCAAAACAGTGTTACTAGGTCATATAGTAACACAGTTTCAAATGTGTTCCATTAGACCGTGTTACTAAGTGGTGTCCACTGTCACATATAATAACGTTACCGTACATTAAAAATTGTGTTACTGCTACGTTATAGTAACATCCATATTATGTGTTACTAAGCGTGTTGGTAACACATTTTCGTAACTATAGTAACACTCATGGTAACATACTTTTGTAGAAGTACAACATTGTCGTAACATGTTTTTGTAACTATGGTAACACAACTTGTAACATAAAATCCAAATACCATAACACTATAATCAATTATCTTAGTAACACATTTTGTAACTAGTAGTAACACTAGCGGTAGCACTACTATATTATTATGGCAACATAATTAATGTATTTATTTTTTAAATTAACCACTAAAGTAGGTACCCATTTTATAGAATATACATTTATTTAATAAATCACCGCACCTGCTCAAATAGTTAATTATTTTACTTTGATGCTTGGCACCATTAAAATGATAGAGAAACTGAACCACAAGAGATACACAAACTGAAAATATCAAAGGTATTTGTTATGAATATACAAGAGTGCGGGATACATATGCATTACAATAAATAAATACAAATGTTATTGGTGCAATAACATATCATTCATATATAGATAACACACTTATGAAGAATATTACACCATAGCATTTACATCAATTCGACCAATGAAAAAGATCTTGTGAATGGCATTACATTTTTCTATCTATCAATGTAAACTACGACTATTGCTAAGTAAAATATTCTTGTTTTATATGATTCATCCAACTTGAGAACTCAGCTGCAACTCAATTGTCCTTCTTTTGGATCTGTGAAAGAAAATTGGACCTTAAAGTTTTGTGATTAAATATAAAAATATAATTTTGGATTTTGGAAGATAATACTTCAACTTACAAAAGCTCAAGGCCAGGCAATTAAGTATCCTGAAGCAAAACCAACAATAATTCTTGTGCTATCGGAAACTTACCTTACTAACTCCTCGTTATCCAGAATAGGCTCATCAATGCATACAAGTGCAAATCCGGGACTTTAGTCAATATCACCAACCTTAGTTTCTACATCACCACTCCAAATAGTAGCATATGCAACATTCCATTAGTTTGGTTATGTTAAGTTCTTTAAAACTACTCTCTCCGTAAAGAAATATAAGAGCGTTTAGATCACTACGTAAACCCTCTTAAATTTCTTTACAACGGGAGTACTTTGGAAGTAACCTATATTATGATCAGTATTATCATTCAATAGCAATGACAATAGAATTTGCATGAACAAGGTGTAAATGGTGCACATGGTCATAGTTCAACAAAACTGTGATGACCATTCAGTTCGTTAGGTATACACATTCAAGCTGCTAGTAGGACTAATAGAGGGATGCCCACATTGCACTCATGTGTTATGCGGGTGCTCGTGGGCAGCCGACGATCAACCATGTTGTGTTTGCTTGCCCACATAATCCCATTTAATACCACCTAGTAGTAAAATGATCATCTATTGTATAAAGAGTTCTAGCAGTCACCACGCGGCAGATGTGTGGTAAGCAACCACATAACAAATGAGTTCGGACAATTCTACTTAGTTGTTGTACAAATCAATACTAACTTCACTAGTAGATAAAGGGGATTTAGCCCCGGTTCATTTGGCCTTTTAGCCCCGGTTCTGGAACCGGGGCAAGAGGGTCGGTACTAATGTTCTGACCCTTTAGTCCCGGTTCAATCCAGAACCGGGGCAAAAGGGTGTCCACGTGGCCTGTGCACCGAGTCCAGGCAGGAGGGGCTTTAGTCCCGGTTGGTGGTACCAACCGGGACCAAAAGGCATCCACGTGTCAGCATTTCTGTGGCTGTGGTTTTTGTTTTTTTTTTGTTTTTGAAAGGGGAGGGGGGGTTTTAG
>LR738711.1:872436346-872455236 GCA_902687465.1 Secale cereale | reverse complement strand
AAGCTCTCCTGCTAATATCTATAGTATTATTTTGAGAACAATTTCCTAAATTTATTATCTATTTACAATAGATTGAGTGAATGAATTTATGCGTACATATCGGAAGTAATTCCAGTTTGAGTCATATATGTATCTCAATTAAGGTTCAAGTAATAAAGAAAAGGGTCTGCCTATATCACATCTAGATGTGAAATAGCAAACCTGTAAAGAAAAACGTTAAAGACATACGTACAAGCTTATGCCATAGACAAAGATTGTTGACAAAATCAATCGAAGTGAAAAATTTGAACTTATGTTGTAAGCATTGTATCATTCCTTTTTAATAAAATATAGTTTACACTATTCCTTTTTTTCTCTAAAGTTATATAGCATGTAACAGTGCGCATCAACACATGATATTAGTTACTATATCAATTGGTTTAACACACAAGGAGCAACACAAGCTTATATGTTACTGTGGTAACATATCGGTAACACATTTTTGAATCTTATCAACCATGTGTTACTCTCCATGATGTAACACAAATGATGTGTTACAGTTATTTTGCTTTGTAACACATTTTTCTACATGTTACATCATTGTGTTACTTAATCTACGTTTTGTTGTAGTGTGTGCATGTTTATCCAAATGGAATGTATGATATGTCAAAATGTTCATCTAGTGATGCTCTACATGATGGTTGCATTTGAATATATGTTAGGTTCCATTATGCCATGTTTATCTCTGTTGCAAAAGTGCATGTGGTTGTTAAGTGCTAAAAACTGTTATAAGTTGCTGATTTGTCTTTTTTAGATCTTTATGTGTGATTTTTGTTTGAGCTACATGTCAACATATGTTAGGAGAACAATCATGTCATCTTTGCTGTGGTGCAATCCACAGCTTGTAAAGTGGCCTACTCGTTGTTGCTGATTTCTATGACTTGTTGAAAACTGCTAAGTCTGAAACTGTTATATTGTGATGCCATGTTTGCTTAATGCCGCAGTCATATACATGCATGCTTTGGATTGTCCAATGACCATGTCTTGAAGTTCATGTTATGTTCTATCCATCCATGCCCTTGTTTGCAAGTATGACCTGCTGTAGCTGGTTGTTTTCATGCTCTCAAGTTGCCATAAAATATTTCTGTCAGCCTGTTATCACTTAGGTCAGTTTTGCCATGTGAATAGCTAGTGTTCTATGCATCCTATGACCATGCTTTTGCCATGAGTAGCTTCATAAACATGCCTTGTTGCTGTTTGTTATATTCACATGCCATGATATGCTTTGAGATGAGTTGCACAAGCTTGCAAACATGCCAACTTGTCGTTGTTGCTGCCATGTTTAGTTTATTTCAGTAAGTCTGAAAATCTGTTATCTTTTGCAATCTTGCCATGATGTTTTGAGCATGTTCTAGTGGTGTTTGGTAGTATCTCAGTGGTCATGCTTGTAGTGCTTGACATGTACATGCTTTCCATGCCCTTTGATGCCATGAAAGTTTCTTGTATCATGTTGTTTTGATGTCAACTATATGCCTACTTGCTGTTTTGGGCAGATTGTGTTTCAAACTTGTTCCATGTGTATATGTTGAACCATTGCTCCGTTTTGAGCATGTCCTATATGAAACTTGTGTGTTTTTGCATATAAATGGATAATATCATGTTGTATACATGTTTGGAGTGAGTTTGCTTGTTGTTTGAATGCATCTTGCATCTTTGCCATGCTTAACTTGTTTTGCTCATATCTTCTAGGTCGTAGCTCCGAATTAAATGAACTTTATATGTAACTTGACTAGAATTTCGAGTAGATTATCATGGTGCATGTTAACTTGCTGTTTAACAACTTGAACTTAAGGTTTGTTCAGATCTGGACCAATTTCGAAATTTGCATATGAGGACTTACCGGAATTGTTATATGTTGTTTCCGGCCTCGTTTAAACTTGCCTTGTCTGTTGATCTTGTGTGCTTCATCCTTTGCCATGATTTACATCATGTAGCCTTGTCGTGCATCATACTTGGTTGAGCATCTTGTCTTGTTTATGTGTTGTGTGTTTACCATGTTGTGTGCTTCTTCTTGCTAGTTCATATTCCCTTGCGATCGTGAGGATTCGTTCGACTACGCTTGGTTCATCTTCTTAATGGACTCGTTCTTCTTACTAGCGGGATCTCAGGCAAGGTGACCGTCACCTTGGTCCCAAACTAGAGCCACTTGCGGTGGCACTGTCGTGGTTCTACGTATGGCAGTACGAGTAGGGGGTACGAATGGGGAGGCAAGGCCCTAGCTATGGTGAAGTTGTACACGACGTGTTTTACGAGTTCAGGCCCTTCTCGGAGGATGTAACAGCCCTACGTCTCGGTGCCCGGAGGCAGTCGACTGAAGTATGCATAGGTGTGTGTTACAGGGATGCAAACCCTTGTATAGGAGGAGGGGATGGCTTATATAGTGCGCCAGGACCCCAGCCATGCTCCACGTTACTAAGGGTTCAATGTACATTAAGGCGGGCGTTACTGATAACGTCTGCAGTAAAGAGTAATAACGGCATTCACTACGGTGAGTAAATCCCAGACCGTTGCTGTCCTAAGGGACCATTGACCTTTGGGGGTCGAGTGCCTTGGACGGGTCGAGTGAAGTTGAGTCGTCTGGTAGGTGGTGTCCAGTCGAGTGGGATGTCCTCTTGGGCTGTCTCAGTCGACTGTCCTTATCGTCATCAGTTTTGTCTTTTAATCTTTTGGGGTAGTGACATTGGGTGGGGTACCTTGGTCAGGCATGTGACCCTACCCTAGGTCTGTAACCTCTTCAGTAGCCCCCGAATGGATTGAGGCTTGAGCAGCAGAGAGTGCTGAAGAGAGCCTTGGTCCGGGTTCGACGCCCTTGGGGTAGTCTTCTCTGAGCTTGTGGACTGGGCAGTTATTTCAATCTCGTCTTGGTCGCCTTGATCGATTCTGGAACCGTCGAGTGTGTTCGTTGTGTTGCCCGTCGACTGAACTATGCGCGAGGTGCAGAGCGCCGTTGGCGTGCGCAGTTTTCGGCGGGATTGGTTGTTCTCTGGTCGCCGGATTTTGCGGGATTTCGAAATTTGGGGAAGCGCGCGGGACGGGTCGTGCCGCGACAATCGGATCGGATATGCTCGGGACGCCTCGATCTTTGCGCCGCCTTTTTCGCCACGTACCGCGCCCGCGCCTGTTGTGGGATTTGATAGGATCGCTCGGGGCCACCAGTCAGTCACTCAACCGCGGTGCTATAAATGCGTGCCGATCCCGTGACGAGGGCACTGCGCGGCCATTCTCTGTTCTTTCGCCTCTGCCTCTCCGCCGTGCCTCTGCTCCTTCTCCCTTTCTCCACAGCCAACGACGGCTCGCGTGCCATGGGCAAAGACAAGACCGCGGCGATGGAGCGCTCGAAGAAGGCGGCGACGGGGAAGGGGAAGCGGTCCGGCCGCGGCGGGTCGTCGTCGAGGTCCGGGCTCCCTCCTGGTTGGATCCAGGGGGACTGGATCAGGTCCACCATCACGGTGGAGGACATGCAGGTGCTGGAGGAATAGGGGCTGGTCGCCCGCGGCTCCTGGCGGGTGCCGAAAGGCGAGCTCGAGCCCCGGCCACGGGAGGGCGAGTGCGTCCTCCTCGCGACTCACGTCGACCTAGGTTTCTCCATGCCCCAGCACCCTTTCTTTCGTGCCTTTCTGATTTTCTTTGGCGCCTAGCTGCACTACTTCACGCCCAACTCCATTGCCTTCCTTGCTGCGTTTATCTCGATGTGTGAGAACTTCCTTGGCTGTCGGCCGCACTAGGGTTTGTTCAAACATATCTTCACTTCTCGCTCGCAAACTGTCAAGAAGGCGAACCCGAGTGACGAGAAGATGCACGCCCTCCAACCGTGTGGCGGGCTAGGCATCCAGCTTAGGAATAGGAGCGCCTTTCCTGCTATGATTCTTCGAAAGTCGGTTCGGGGCTGGAAGTCGACTTGGTTCTATTATAAGGACAAGCCGACTCCTGGTCAGTCGACCGGGCTTCCTCCCTTCTCTCTTGGTCGAGCCAGCTAGCCTCCGTCATTGATTGTGGGTCGGGCTGAGAGGGCGGAAGTGGACATGCTGGTGGAACGGGTCGTCCAACTGGTGTGTGAGGGGGTCACAGGGTTGGACCTGCTTGAGGTATACCTCATGCGGAGGATCCAGCCTCTCCAGGCTTGAGACCACCCGATGTGGCTGTACTCCGGCGTCGACGACTCGTCACGAGGTCACCCAGAGGCAGCGGATGTGAAGTATGTGGCGCAGTGCCTGAAGTGTATCACGGGGAACAAAGACAACCCCAGGGGGTCCGGAAGGGTTCTCCCATTCTCCGCCGACCATCTTCTTGACAAGGTCTGGCCTTGGCTTCCGAGTGATCTTCTTGTTCTTGGCTTGCAGTTGTCTTGACGAGTCCGACTGACATTTGGCTAATCTTTCTTCTCTGCAGATCTACACCGAAATGTACTCGGTGCCCAACGGGGATCAGGTCCAAGAGGGCGAAGAGGGCGTGGGCGATGTCTCTGAGTGGAAGTCTGATGAAGAGACCGAAGAGGAGAGTGAGGACTCCAGCAGTGGGGAGGAGGTCGAGTCACCTCCTCGTGGCGAGAAGCGATCCAAGGAGAAGCACGACCCAGGGGTTGTGCGCTCTCGGACGGGTCCCTCCAGCTCACAGGCGCCAAAGCGGGCTCGTACGGCCACTCCTGACCCATCTGAGAAGGCGCCAAAGCAACCAAAGGTCACCACCGCCAAGCCCCGGAAGGCCCTGCCCAAGATCAAGGTGGATGTCCCCATCGCCTCCACGTAAGTGATGTTCAACTTTATTTCTTTCTGCCTTTCGGAGGTCGACTCTATCTTCGTCGACTCATCTTCAAGGAAATTTTTTAGTGCTGCTGCTTCTGCGACCTCGATGGATATCGACAAGGGCCGGGACGATGAGGAGACCGTGGATGCTGCTACGTCCCGCGCAGGTGCGAGTTGTAGATCGTGCTTTGCTTTTCGTCGGTCTGAGCTGACGGTCGACTGAACCTCATAATTGTCTTTTTTGAAGTGCCACACCATGTCATAGAGCTCCCAGACGATGATGATGATGATGAGGAGCGCTCGGGAGTGGCTCGACGATGCACGGGAAGGAAGGGCCGGAAGGTGCCTTCTGGCCCTGAGGCCCAACAACAGGAAGACGTGGTCTGGACCACGGTCTCCTTCGCCGTCCCCGTGTCGACCGTGCACCCACCTTCGTCGGCTGGAGGGGCGGTCGACTCAGCACCTGCTCCAGCCGTCGACCCAGCGCCTGCTCGGGCCGTCGATCCAGCGCCTGCTCCGTCGTCCGTTCTCTTCTTCACCTATCGCCTCCCGGAGGATCCCGTGGGCGCGGCTCAAGAAGCCGTTCGTCCGGCGGGGCTGATGATGGAGAGGACGAAGGCGGCGTACGAGGCTAGCATGGCTGCTTACGACGCTAGTTCCGCCCTTCGGACCAATGTCCAGGTTTGCTTCTTCCGACTGATTGATTTGCTGTGTTGGTGTAGTCTTTAGTTTGAGAAATCTATTGCTTTATTCGTAAGATGATGCCACACCCACTGGGTGTCTTGCCTTGTAGCTTTTAGCGTTCGAAGATCGTCCGATAGTACCACTGGGGGCACGCTCAGTGCGCCTAGTGGGTGTAGTCCCCTAGGCCATGGTCGACTGAGGTCGTCGGTCGACTGTGGTCTTTAGAATTTCCTGTTTGCTTTGAACTTCACTTAAGCTCGGGCTAGACTGATCTTGGTCGAGTGAGAACCAGTGGGGGCACGCTCAGTGCACCCACTGGTGTCGGTGTACAAAAAGAGGGGTACACTTTTTGTACCCCTATGACTGTGCACGGGCAGTCTGAGCCACGGGCACCACCACACCAAGCACGGCAAGGGGGGTGAGCCAGGGTACGACCGAAGCTCGATGGAACTGAAGCCCAAAGCCAAGACCACAAAGAGCAAAGGGACGAAGCGGGTTCCCCCGGCAAGATCCTTGTCGGGAGCCAGTTTTAGCAGCCCCGGCAAGATCCTTGTCGGGGCCGGCTTTAGCAGCCCCGGCAAGACCCTTGCCGCGGCAACTCGCCCCACGCCTACGGAGCGGATCACCCTTGAGTCCACTGCCCCCATGGGGCAAGGATTCGGGAGACATCCCCGTAGTGGCATTCAGATCTTTGTGAAGACATTCAAGGCCAGATACACACTAAGAAGATGACGACCCTTGGCGGGATCCCAGCCAAGGAAGACCACAAGACCTCCGGCAAGCACCTTGCCGAGGATGACAGCAGGCGCCGCGGCAAGACCTTTGCCGGGGCCCTGGCAAGGCCCTTGCCGGGGACATCCGCAGGGCCACCATCGGGCCCACACCAACTAAGCCTCCACCGCCCCATGGAGCTGCCGACCCAACCACCTGGGCAGGCACCTGCGTGGCGACATGCAGATCTTCGTGAAGACCCACCATTGCGCCACCTCAGCTGCCTGCCTGCCTACATGGCATCTCAGGCACCGCTGGCCAGGGCGCGTGTCGACACAAGAAGGAGCGGCGGCGGACAAGACAAATGTCTCCCCTCCCCCGATAAAGCAAGGACACCTAAGCAAGATGCATTAAATGCACCTTGTCATGTAATGCGAGGGATAACCTTGCATCACTGTACCCTTTCCACCTCCTGTGTGCCACTGTGGCAACCCCTTTTCCTTATAAAAGGAGGCCCGAGGCGACCAGGAGGAGGATTCGGCTTTTTGGAGCTCCTCACGCCCCATAGCTAGCTGAATAACACAGATATACAATCCACCAAAGCAGGAGTAGGGTTTTACGCATCCTGGCAGCCCAAACCTGGGTAAAGGAACCGTGTGCTATCTATTTGATCCGCTCTTCTCTCAACCCCGCTCCCCGCAACCGTAGTAGGGATTCTTGTTATCCCATAGGAGTCGATCCAATACCCCGACATCTTTGGCGCACCAGGTAGGGGGGCGCAGTTGTGAGAATCGGCTTTAGCAGTCAGTCTGACGCTTCTTCATCATCATGGCGCCCAAGAAGAAGACAACGGTGGCGGTTGGCTAGTCGGAGGTCGGACAGCCCGTCCCGACGCGGGCGAGCAGTGGACCGGTGGCGGAAAGGACCCGGGGCGCTGCTCGCGAACACCAACACCGTCCCAGCAGCCGGAGTTTGGGAGGTGGCGATGTTTGTGCGCCTAGTAACTGGCCACACACCGTCAAATCCAAAGACGGAGCCAGGCCCTCCGCGGGTGGTGCGGGGCCCTCTCGGATCGCTGTCGCATCACCCGAAGGCGAGGCAAGGGCCTCCAAGACTCCCACGCCGGCGTCAACAGCGCGCTCCTCCCAAGCAGCACGCGACGAATGGCGCCATCATGCCGAAGATCCCGGGCATCGCCACGGGAAGAGCCCCGAGCGCCACTCCCGAGACGTAGAATACCTGCCCGCCCGCCGAAGCGCTAGTGGAAACGGCATGCGACCGCAGGATCGTGATGGAGCTCCTCCTGACATGGTCAGGGGTCGAAGCGCGCCGCGGTCCGTGCAGGTTTCGCTACCACTAACCCCAGCCGAAGCCCTGGCGCGCGCGCAGTTGCTCCTCGACTTTCCTCCCGTTACGGGGAAACTCGACGAATGGATAGCCACCATCCGAAGCCTTGTCGCAGTCGCCAACAAGGATGAACCAAGTCCAGCGAGTCCCCCGGGTCGACGTTCCGAAGGGGTCCCACGCACCGGTGGCAGGAGGACCAGCAGCACCGCAGCCACGGTGCATTCGCCTCCTCCTCGCCCGGTACCACGTGTGTCGACTCGTCAAGACGTCGCGGGTGACGCCATCTCCATAGCGTCGTCCGACCCACGGACCCACGGCGACCAGCCTCAGGTTCTTCAGGAGCGAGCTCATGAAGACGCTCGAACCACCATCGAGCGCCGGCGTGGAGCGCGCCACCAGTCAGACAGGCGAGTAGGGCCTACTGTAAATCGCCCAGCACCGGAGAGCCCTGGAGGTCTACCTTACGAGGTAGGCTGTCCGGCTTTTACCCATGAGCTGCGGCAGTTCCAGTGGCCCACTCACCGCACCTTCAAGCCTGACATTGGCGAGAAGTACAACGACAAGACCCACCCGTCGGAGTTCCTCAGCATCTACACCATTGCGATGCAAGCTGCCGGAGCCCGCGACGATAAGGTGCTTGCGAATTACTTCCCATTGGATCTTAAACCCAACGCCATGTCATGGTTGATGCACTTGCCGGTGGACTCTATTTCCTCCTGGTCAGATTTGTGCCATGAGTTTGTTGGCGCCTTTACTGGAGGTCACCAAGCCCATGGCCAAGCAAGTGACCTGCACGTCATTCCTCGGAAGGAAGGCGAGAGTTTGTGCAAGTATATACAAAGGTTCAGCCGGGTACAGTACAATATCCCTGATGTTCACCCTGCTGCCATCATCAGCGCGTTCCATCATAACGTGCGTAACCGCAAGATGCGTGAAGAACTGGCGATGACCAAGGTGAAAGATGTGGCGGAACTCTATGTTCTTGCTGACAGATGTGCCCGGGCTGGAGAGGGAAGGAAGTACCCCGGCGAAGATGCCGGCGCGGAAACTGACTCTTCAGATGAGGATACTGCCGCCCCGGCGAAGAAAGGCCGGCACCGCAACAGGAAGCGCAAATTTAAAGCCGTGCTTGCCGTCGAAGGATCTGATGACGCCGGCTCCGCCAAGAAAACCGGGGCGGGTGACCCCGGCAATGAAATTGCCGGGTGTGTCGCCTGCTGAGCCTTGGCGGCTGCCGAGAACCAAGGAAACTCCGGCAAGCGATACTGCAAGATCCATCGCACCAAAGGCCATGACCTCCAGGACTGCCGACAGGTTGAGCTCCTTGCTGAGAAGCAGAGGGCTGAATATGAGAGGCGGGACAAGGAGAAGGGCCAGGATGATGCCGAAGGGTCCGGCAAGAAGCGTGATGGCCAAGCAGGCCGTCGCGGCAAGGATAAACAGCAGCAGAGGCCCGCCCGGGGCCGTGAAAGAAGGCCCGAAGACGACGATCACAAAGAGGACGACGAGTCCGGCGACCAAGAATTTCAGAAAGCTACAGAGGCCATGTGCGTCGATGGCGGCGCCTCACTGCATACTTCTCACCGCCAACTTAAACAGTGGGCGCACGAGATTACAGCGGCGGAGCCGTCGTCCGGTGCCCAAAAGCTGCTGAAATGGTCCGGCACGCCTATCATTTATGATACTGAGGATCACCCTGATCGCACTACTGCGGTCAGGTGCTTGCCATTGTTGGTTTCACCGACAATACGCAACCTCAAGGTGGCAAGGATGCTAGTCGATGGCGGGGCCGGTCTGAACCTACTCTCGCCCACCGTGATCGAGAAGCTGCAGATTCCTGACGGAGACCTCGAAGAGACGGGCACGTTTCAGGGGGTCAACCCGTGGAGAAGTCAACCAAAGGGAAAGGTCATGCTGCCCGTGACTTTTGGAAGTGATCTGAACTACAGGACAGAAAGGATCATGTTCGATGTTGCCAAGATCCCCTTGCCTTACAACGGGATCCTTGGCTGCCCAGCGCTGGCCAAGTTCATGGCAGCGTCACACTACGCCTACAACACCCTGAAGATGCCAGGACCTGTGACGATCATCACCATCCCCTCCGATAAGAAAGACGCGCTGATTTGCACTGACCAACTATACCAGCAAGCAGTTGCAGCAGCTGCCGCCACAAGGGCACTTGCTCCTGCCACTGGAGCCCCGGGAGGGAAGAAGAAGAAGACCGGTGAGACCTCAGACACCCACTCCGGCAAGCGCACCTCTTCGGAGTGTTGTGCTCCCGTCGAGGACGTGCCAGAGAGCTCCACCGGCAAGAAGACCGGTGAGACCTCGGACACCCACTCCAGCAAGCGCACCTCTTCGGAGTGTCGCGCTCCCGTCGAGGACGTGCCAGAGAGCTCCACTGGCAGAAACAAGAAGTCTAGGGCCACGCCGTCGGGAACCAAGAAGGTTTCTGTCAAGGAGGATGGCATAGGAGGAGCTTTCACCATAAGCTCCACCCTTGACGACAAATAGGAAGACGCGCTCGTCACCTTCCTGCGGGCAAATGTTGATGTGTTTGCATGGCAAGCATCCGACATCCCCGGCGTTCCCAGGGAGGTGATTGAGCACCACCTTGTTGTTTGTCCTCATGCACAGCCCGTCAAGCAGAAGGTCAGGAAGCAAGCTTTGGAACGACAAGAGTTCATCACAGAGGAGATCCAAAAATTGGAAGCCGCGGGTTTGGTAAGAGGAGTGCTCCATCCAACGTGGTTGGCCAATCCAGTGGTAGTGCGCAAGGCAAATGGGAAGTGGAGGTTGTGTATTGATTACACAGATATCAATATGGCTTGTCCTAAAGACCCCTTCCCGTTGCCGCGCATCGACCAGATTGTTGACTCCACGACTGGGTGTGACCTGCTGTCATTCCTCGATGCCTACTCCGGCTACCATCAGATTTTCATGACAAGAGAAGACGAAGAGAAGACAACATTCATCACCTCATGTGGTACATATTGTTTTATACGAATGCCTTTCGGGTTGAAGAGTGCTGGCTCGACGTTTGCAAGGGCAATCCAGATTGGTTTTGAACCCCAGCTCCATAGAAATATGGAGGCTTTCATGGATGATATAGTGGTCAAAACCAAGAACAGGGCAACCCTTATACCGCATTTACAAGAAACATTTGTAAACCTATGCAAGATCAACCTCAAGCTGAACCCTGAGAAGTGCGTCTTCGACGTCCCGTCCGGCAAGCTTCTCGGGTTCTTTGTGTCTCAGCGTGGGATAGAGGCCAATCCGGACAAGATTAAAGCTATAGAACAGATTGAAGCACCCAAACGGGTCAAGGATGTGCGTCGGCTTGCTGGCTGCGTTGCCGCCATGAGCAGATTCATTTCCAAGTCTGCCGAGCGCGCCCTTCCCTTTTTCAAGATTTTGAGAAAGGCAGGCCCAATGGAGTGGACGCCAGAAGCCGAAGCAGCATTGCAAGACTTGAAGAGGTATCTTTCCTCCACGCCGGTACTAGTTGCGCCTAGGCCACAAGAACCATTGCTGCTATACTTAGCGGCAACAAACCAGGTGGTCAGCGCCGCACTAGTGGCGCAGAGAGAAGTTGATGATGAGGTCATAACAGCAACAGAGCCTAATGCCATTGGTGCAGAGACGACACGGCCGGTCGGAGTGCAGCCAAGGAAGAAAATGATGCAGCACCCAGTCTACTTTGTTAGCTCCCTCTTGCAGGGGGCTAGATCAAGGTACTCCGGTGTGCAGAAATTGCTCTTTGGCCTTCTTATGGCCTCGAGGAAGCTGCGTCACTACTTCCAGGCGCACGAGATCACTATCGTCACTTGCCTCCCTCTGCAACGGATATTGCACAATCCAGATGCAACGGGAAGAATTATGGAGTGGGCACTGGAGCTGTCCAACTTTGGCCTCAAGTTTGAAAGTACCTCGACAACTCAAAGCCAAGTCCTGGCGGAGTTCGTTGCAGAATGGACCGCGACGCCTGATGAAGAGGTCCAGGAAACTGCTCTCGCCGACAAAGAGGCAAGTTGCGACTGGATCATGTACTTTGATGAAGCTTTCTCCTTGCAGGGCGCCGGGGCTGGCGTACTGCTGGTCGGGCCCACTGGAGAGCACCTCAAGTACGTGGTCCAGATGCACTTCCCTAGGGAGGTATCAACGAACAATACTGCTGAGTATGAGGGGCTGCTTGCTGGTCTTAGGACCACGGCAGACCTCGGAATCAAAAAACTCATTGTGAGGGGCGACTCACAGCTTGTCGTCAAACAAGTCAACAAAGATTACCAGAGCCCGTTGATGAAGGCCTAAGTCGATGAAGTGAGAAAGCTGGAAGAGCGTTTTGATGGTATACAGGCGGAGCACGTTCCCCGAGCGGAGAACGACATCGCCGATTACCTGTCAAAGTGCGCTGCCCTCAAGTTACCTGTGGAACCAGGTACCTTTGTGCTTCAGCTTTCTCAGCCATCCGTTGATCCATCAATAGAGCAGAACAAGAGGAGGAAATCAGGACCCGGCAAGTACTTTCCCGCCGAGCTCCCCGGAGCCGCCGGCAAGGATGTTGCCGGAGACATTGAGCCCGCCACGGGACGGCTAGCTCCAGCGGAGCGTCAAGCTCTTGCCGTCGAGACAGCCGCTCCTATAGCGGAGGAAATGCCTTTAGTCCTCGCCATCGAGCCCCAGGCTCCAGCGTGGGCACAACATACCGTCCGATTCCTCCAAACTGGGGAACTTCCTGAGGAGCAGGAAGAAGCAGAAAAAGTAGCCCGTCGGTCTGCTATGTACCAGTTCGTCGATGACGTCCTGTACAGAAAGAGATCGAACGACGTGAAATTGATGTGTATCCCTCGAGAGGAAGGACTGGGGCTGTTGGAAGAGATACATGGAGGCATATGTGGATCCCACATAGGGTCAAGAGCCCTTGCCGGCAAGGCATTTCGGCAAGGCTTTTTCTGGCCCACTGCCCTCTAGGATGCGATGACACTGGTCACCAGGTGTGAAGCGTGTCAGTTCCATTCAAAGAGAC
The DNA here is from genome assembly GCA_902687465.1 of Secale cereale. Taxonomy (NCBI): domain Eukaryota; kingdom Viridiplantae; phylum Streptophyta; class Magnoliopsida; order Poales; family Poaceae; genus Secale; species Secale cereale. The sequence goes on along the minus strand of LR738711.1, from coordinate 872,442,687 downwards.
TTCATCAACCAGCTCAAGCCCTTCAAACCATTCCTCTCTCCTGGCCCTTCTCGGTCTGGGGGCTCGACATACTGGGCCCTTTCCCCCGCACAGTCGGGGGCTTTGAGTACTTGTACGTCGCAATCGACAAGTTCACAAAGTGGCCAGAGGTGGAGGCAGTGAGGAAGGTCACAGCTCAGTCAGCCGTCAAGTTCTTCAAGGGACTAGTGTCCCGTTTTGTTGTACCCAACAGGGTCATCACCGACAACGGCACACAGTTCACCAGCCGCACCTTCATGCAATATACCCAAGACCTCGGCAGCAAAGTCTGTTTCGCTTCCGTTGCTCACCCCCGAAGCAATGGTCATGCTGAGAGGGCAAACGCTGAAGTACTGCGAGGCTTAAGGACAAAGACCTTTGACAGGCTGCACAAGAGCGGAAGGCACTGGATTGATGAATTGCCGACGGTTCTTTGGTTGATCAGAATGACGCCAAATCGAGCCACTGACCAGACGCCCTTTGCCCTGGTATACGGGGCAGAAGCAGTTCTCCCCACTGAACTCATATACGGGTCACCTCGAGTGCTCGCTTATGATGAGCTTGAGCAAGAGCAACTGCGGCAAGATGACGCAATGCTCCTTGAGGAAGATCGTCTTCGGGCGGCTGTGAGAGCAGCACGCTACCAGCAAGCCTTGCGCCGCTACCATAGCCGCATGGTCCGTGCCCGAAGCTTTGAGGAAGGCGACCTTTTTCATCGGCGCGTTCAATCGACCAGGAATACCAACAAGTTGACGCTGAAGTGGGAAGGCCCTTATCGGGTAATACGAGTCACCAGGCCTGGCGCAGTCCGCCTGGAGACCGAAAATGCCACTCCGGTGAGTAATTCCTGGAATATTGAGCATCTTCGCAAGTTTTACCCATAAGGCGCGGCTTGCTGGGCCCCCCGGCAAGCCACCTTTTGTACAAGCCTTGTTGGTAAGGCATGTAACTCTTTGTACAAAGCCATGCGCAGACCCTGAGCACAAATAAATGAAGTGCTGGCGCCCTAAGTTATAGCATGCATGCTAGGTCGAGTCTCGTACTTGGTTAGGGTCGATAGTGCTTAGCGGCGGCTAACCCCTAGCTTAGAGGTTGAGTTTGCATCTCTTTGTCTTTCTTTTATCTCCTTTGGTTCATAGGACGCACATATATCCTTGCCGAAACCACTTGGGGAGAAGAAAAGGGAACGGACTAGCATCTAGGCCCCGGCAAGCCAGTGTTGCCGGGGGCTACAAGAGCAGAGATTCACCCACGGCAAGCCAGGGTTGCCGGGGGCTGCAGCTTCAGATAAGTTCTTCATCCCTTATCATGCATTCCATTATGGACTGAGGTATGTGAAACCTCGTTCTCTTCCTTAAACTACCGTGCTCCCATAACTCTGGGTCCTAGGGCTCGTTCCAGGGACCAAGTTTGGTCGTAGTCGCGGCAGCGAAAGGATAAAACAAGGGGCCTAAGCCCACTTCATCCCTGCCTCCGCCAAAGGCGTGAGAAAGGTCGAGCGAAGTAGGGAGACGGCAAGGCCTGTTGCCGGGCGAGAAAATCTTTATCTTAGAGATATCAAGGGTTTATTCCTTGTCGTGGGTTTCACCCACAAACAAATGACCCGGCAAACATCCCTTTTTCATTAAAAACATTCCACTCAGGTACAGTCTGAGGGAATGAAAAACATGAACAAGGGGAATATAAGTTTTAAATATAACAGATGCCCGAAGGCTTACAAACTAAAAAGAGATAAGATGCCCGTAATGCCTTTCTTGTCCCTCTCCTCAGGAGGCAGGTCAAGGAGGCGAGAAGGGCAAAAGGAGCGCCTAGGCGAGCTACGGGTGGCAGAAGACACCAAGAAAACATCTTGGTGGCCGCCCAAAGGCTGGATGGTGATGGCGGCGCCGGAAGCAGAGCTCGAAGACGAGGCGGCAGGACGTCAGTACGCGTCGAAGGCATCGGTGCCCGTGTACTCCGACATGACGACCTTGCCGCCCGCCCTCTTCCTCTTCCTCTTCCGCAGCCTCCCTACGCCAGCCGCCGAGGGGACGGCCCCGAGAAGTTCAAGGAGCCGGCGACACGGATGATGGGGTCGCCGGTGCCACCAGGAGCGGCGCCCGACACCTAGTCGGACCCATCATCCTGCCGCCTACCGCCCTCGTCGTCGCTGCCATTGTCCTCCTCGTCACCCTCGCTCGAGGAGGAGTCTTCGTCATCAGAAGAGCTCTCCACGCAGCACCTTGCGCGAGTCAAGAAGTGCCCGAAGACCTTGACGGAAAGAAGGCCACCCTCCATCAACTTAAAATGGAGAGTGAGCCCATCCACCAACCTATGGATACGAGAAAACGTCTTCCATCCCTCACGAAGATACATCACATGAGGAGCGGGGAAGTCGACGCGGACCTGCGTGCCACTGATCCCGCAGCCCCTCATGTGCAGCCGCAACGACTCCGGCGGATCCAGCTCCATCTCCCGCGCAAATGGAATCGGGAGACGAAGGCGACGACGCGGCGGCCGACGCAACCTGACGAATAACTCAAAAGGGTCATCCCCAACATGACCCTCCACTTGAGGAGGAGCTGCAGGCTGGGGCAAGGCCGACGGGCCACCCCGTCCTCCTCTTCTCCGAGCGCCCCGGCCTCGCCCACGGCCTCGCCCCCTCCCCCTTCCCCTCGCGGCCGGCTCTGCCACCGCGGGTGCATGAGAAGGAGGGACGCGTTGTCGAGCGGCGACCCTCGTCGGCACCGTTGAAGGGCCGGGATTTCCTCTCTCCATGGCGAATGGAAGAAAGGAGCAGAAGCTGAAGGAGGAAAGAGATGGAAGAGTGCGGGGCGCCGTCCCTCCCATCCTGCTCTTTATAAAGGGGCGGGGCTGGAGCTCGACCGCCTCGCTCGGCCAATCAAGACACAGAAGGCGCAGGGAGCCATGACCGACCCGTCGCCCCAACCAGTGAGGGCCCGGTTTCCCTCCTCCACCGTTTGCCACCCCGAGCGCATGGGAGGCACATGGCAGACGTGCAGAACCGAGGGGACAGGTGAGGCGAGTTCTCCCCACCCCGTGATCATGGGGAGTGGGCGCCTTGAGGACCGCGCCTCGGCCCCATTCAGTAAATGGGCCGCGCCTCCACGCCTCCCCCCGTTTATGGGGAAGGCGCGAGGCCGCCTCTTTACTACGACGTGACGCATGCCTGTGGAAACCGCCCCGCGCATGCCGCCCACGTCACGCACGCCCCTCCACACCGCGCCGTGCACGTGGATCGTGAGAGGCGCAGCGCACGGAAAATCTTACCACGGTAAAAACCGTCCCGCCTGCCCGCGCACCGTTCTGGGCCTAGACCAACAACGCGTCGCGCTTATGTGTGGCCCAGGCCCGGGGGCTCCTGTCGGTGTACAAAAAGAGGGGTACACGTACCCCTATGACTGTGCACGGGCAGTCTGAGCCACGTGCACCAACATACCAAGCACGGCAAGGGAGGTGAGCCAGGGTAAGACCGAAGCTCGATGGAACTGAAGCCAAAAGCCAAGACCACAAAGAGCAAAGGGACGAAGTGGGTTCCCCCGGCAAGATCCTTGCCGGGAGCTAGTTTTAGCAGCCCCGGCAAGATCTGCCGGGGCCGGCTTTAGCAGCCCCGACAAGACCCTTCTCGCGGCAACTCGCCCCATGCCTATGGAGCGGATCACCCTTGAGTCCACTGCCCACATGGGGCAAGGATTCGGGAGACATCCCCGTAGTGGCATGCAGATCTTTGTGAAGACATTCAAGGCCAAATACACACTAAGAAGATGTTGACCCTTGGCAGGATCCCAGCCAAGGAAGACCACAAGACCTCCGGCAAGCACCTTGCCGGGGATGACAGCAGGCGCCGTGGCAAGACCCTTGCCGGGGCCCCGGCAAGGCCCTTGCCAGGGACATCTGTAGGGCCACCATCGGGCCCACAGCAACTAAGCCTCCACCGCCCCATGCAGCTGCCGACCCAACCAGCTGGGCAGGCACCTACATGGCGACATGCAGATCTTCGTGAAGACCCACCATTGTACCACCTCAGCTGCCTGCCTGCCTACATGGCATCTCAGGCACCGTTGGCCAGGGCGCGTGTCGAGACAAGAAGGAGCGGCGACGGACAAGACAGATGTCTCCCCCGCCCCCGATAAAGCAAGGACACCTAAGCAAGACGCATTAAATGTGCCTTGTCATGTAATGCGAGGGATAACCTCGCATCACTGTACCCTTTTGACCTCCTGTGTGCCACTGTGGCAACCCCTTTTCCTTATAAAAGGAGGCCCGAGGCGACCAGGAGGAGGATTCGGCTTTTTGGAGCTCCTCGCGCCCCATAGCTAGCTGAAGAACACAGATATACAATCCACCAAAGCAGGAGTAGGGTTTTACGCATCCTGGCGGCCCGAACCTAGGTTAAGGAATCGTGTGCTATCTGTTTGATCCGCTCTTCTCTCAACCCCGCGCTCCGCAACCATAGTAGGGATTCTTGTGATCCCATAGGTGTCGATCCAATACCCCGACAACTGGGTGTAGCCCTCAAGACCGTGGTCGACTGCTGGTAGTCGGCCATGGTCTGATAATAGAAATTTCCTCCCTGTTTTTTTAGCTCGGGCCAGACTGATCTTGGCCAGGCGAGAACCAGTGGGGGCACGCTCAGTGCACCCACTGGGTGTAGTCCCCGAGATTGTGGTTGAGTGTTTGACTTGACTGTAGTCTTAGAATTCTGATTTGTTGTGTTGATGCAGAGATCTTGCGAGTTTGGAGCCAAATTTGCGGATCTTGATAAGAAGCAGATCCAGCTCAATCTCGACTTGCAGCTGGCTCAGGACCACCTGAAGAAGACGCGGGACGAAGCAGCTGGTAACTGACGCGAGCAACCCGTCGACTGACCTTTGATAAGTATGTCATGTGTTTCCTCATGTTCATCTGTCTAGTGACGTCTCTTGTAGATCAAGTGAGGGTGGCCTTGGACCAGAAAGACCTCGATCTGGCGGAGGCGCAGCAGAGGGCGCAGGAGAAAACAGAACTGGCGAAGCAGAAGCTGGCTTCGGTTGGCACGCTGGAGGCGGAGATCACCAGGCTGAAGAGTTCTCTTGACGTGGCCAACCAAGAAGTGACTCGGCTGAAGGGTGCTAAGAACGCCCTGAACGAGAAATACGAGGGCCTTTTCCAGAAGAAGAACGACCTGGAGGCTTATCTGAGCGACCTCACCAAGAAGTGGTATCTCCTGCTTGAAGGTATACCTCTTTTGCTCAGACTTAGCCGAATCCGTCAACCCGTAATTTGCTTGCTGACTCGACGCATTCTTTGTTGTGTAGAATTCTGCCACAACTTTGAAACAGAGACTAGGCGGATCAAACCTGGTCTGGACCCGGTCAATTCCATTGTCAAGGACGAGGCTGCCATGAATATCCTGAGGCTGGAGTCCCGCCTCACAGCTGCCACGGGCTACTTGGGCCGGCTGAAAGCAGTGCTGGCCCGGATCGACACCGCACTCTGGAGGGGAGTCGTGCAGGAAAACGACCTCGAGTCTCTGATGACCCGACTCAATGAGATCCCTGGTCGAGTGCAGGAGTGGAAGAAGTCATCTGCCCGCTGTGGAGCTGATGTGGCGTTATCCTTGGTTCGTGTGCACTGCAAGGAAGAGAAGGAGAGAAGGCTCATGGCGCTCAAGGTCGCCAATACGAAAGAGCTCCAGTTCTAGTCCTTCATGTAGACTTTCTTGGAAGCTGCCACCCGCATCGCCGATGGGATCGACCTGGACGAGTTTGTTGCACCTGTGAGTCCGCCTCCCCCCGAGGAGTGAATGAACTTTGATACTTTGATTCAATTTGCCTCGGTATGCCGAGTGAGCCTGTAACCGTTAAACTCTTGTGGGCTCGTGGCCCGGGTACTCCTGCCCGAATCTTGCGGGGCTTTTATCTAGATTTGATTCCTTTCGCGTTTGCTTGCTTTGCTTCCGACTCCTTTTGATCGTTTGGATTTTGAGTCGACGTCTTGACGGCAACGTTGTGCTTGCGGCGGAGCTCGAAGGACCGCAGCTAAGCCCCCGAGTGAGAGGGTTGCTCTTCACTCGGAGTGGTTCACGTAACTTAGGCGATTCCAAGCTGCGTTGTATTTGTGGCGGAGCTCGGAAGACAGAGCCACGTTGTACTTATGACGCAGCTCGGAGGACCGCAGCTAAGCCCCCGACTGAGAGGGTTGCTCTTCACTCAGAGTAGTTTTTGTAACTTTGGCGATCACGGGATCGCAGCTAAGCCCCCGAGTGAGAGGGTTGCTCTTCACTCGGAGTAGTTTTCATAACTTAGGCGATTCAAAGCTGCGTTGTATTTGTGGCGGAGCTC
>LR738711.1:872342821-872435785 GCA_902687465.1 Secale cereale | reverse complement strand
AGCAAATCGGGTTCGCGGCTAAGCCCCCGAGTGAGAGGATTGCTCTTCACTCGGAGTGATTTTTGTAACTTAGGCGAATCGGGTTCGCGGCTAAGCCCCCGAGTGAGAAGGTTGCTCTTCACTCCGAGTGGTTTTTTGTAACTTAGGCGAATTGGGTTCACGGCTAAGCCCCCGAGTGAGAGGGTTGCTATTCACCCGGAGTGGTTTTTGTAACTTAGGTGAATCGGGTTCGCGGCTAAGCACCCACTGGGGGATTTGAGGACCAGCATCTTAGTAACAAAGAATCGTTAAGGAATTGCTGCAAACTTGTCTGTGAAAACAAACTGGAAGATTCTTATTACAACTCGATTGTTCGAGTGTTTCAAGTGTAGAAGCGGCGGAGCAGGTCTGCGTTCCACGAACGAGGTTCATCTTTTTTCTTGGCGACGTTGTAGAGGTGATATGCTCCGTTGTGCAGTACCTTGGTGATGATGAAGGGGCCATCCCAGGCCGGGGCGAGCTTGTGTGGTCGTTTCTGATGCACTCGAAGAACCAGGTCTCCCTCCTGAAATGCTCGGCTTAGGACGTTGCGGGCATGGAATGGACACAGGTCTTGTTGATAGATGGTCGACCGGATCAAGGCCATCTCCCGTTCCTCCTCCAAGAGGTCGACTACATCCTATCGAGCTTGCTCTGCCTCGGCTTCGGAGAAGAGTTCCACTCGGGGGGCATTATGTAACAAATCACTTGGCAGCATGGCTTCAGCTCCATAGACCATGAAGAAAGAGGTACGGCCAGTCGACCAGTTTGGAGTTGTCCTCAGACCCCATAAGACAGACGGTAGTTCAGTTGCCCAAGCCCCGGCGGCATGCTTAAGGTCAAGCATGAGCCGGGGCTTCAGGCCTTGGAGAATCAAACCGTTTGCCCTTTCTGCCTGTCCATTCGACTGCGGATGTGCTACGGAGGCATAGTCGACTCGCGTTCCTTGAGAGGAACAGAAAGCTCTGATTTCATCCGAGTCAAAGTTGGAGCCGTTGTCCATGATGATGTTGTGGGGGACTCCATATCTGAATATCAATTCCCTGATGAAGCTAATGGCAGTGCTCGACTCGAGGTTCTTGATGGGCTTGGCCTCAATCCATTTGGTGAACTTGTCGACTGCCACAAGCAGGTGAGTGAATCCGCTTCTGCCAGTTTTGAAGGGGCCAACCATGTCCAAGCCCCAAACGGTAGAGGGCCAAACTAGCGGAATGGTCTTCAGGGCAGACGTTGGTTTGTGGGACATGTTGGAGTAGAACTGGCAGCCTTCACACTTATCCACAATATCTTTGGCCATCTCGTTGGCTCGGGGCCAATAAAACCCGGCTCGGTACGCTTTGGCCACTATAGTCCGAGGGGAAGCATGGTGGCCACAAGTCTCCGAGTGAATCTCATTCAGAATCAGTCGACCTTCCTCTGGGGTGATGCAGCGTTGAGCGACTCCGGTGACACTTTCTCTGTAGAGCTGACCCTGAATGACGGTGAACGCCTTGGATCGACGGACAACCCGGCGTGCTTCTTCTTCATCTTCCGGGAGTTCTTGCCTGAGGATATATGCTATGTATGGCACAGTCCAGTCGGGCGTAATCACTAAAACCTCCATGCTCAGGTCGACCACTGCAGGCACTTCGACTTCAGTCGGATCTGACGCACTGCCTCGCTATGGGGGTTCCTCCGTGAAGGGGTCTTCTTTGACTGAAGGGGTGTGCAGGTGTTCCAGAAACACATTCTTGGCTATAGGCTTCCGAGTCGACCCAATTTTCGCGAGATCATAGGCAAACTGATTCTTGGCTTTGGGCACGTGATGGAGCTCTAAACCTTTGAAATTCTTTTCAAGCTTCCGTACTGCACTGCAATAACTGGTCATTGCCGGGCTCCTGACGTCCCATTCCTTCATCACTTGGTTCACCACTAAGTCTGAGTCGCCGTAGACCATCAGTCGACGGACGCCGAGTGAGATGGCCATGCACAATCCGTATAAAAGTGCTTCGTACTCAGCCTCGTTGTTCGATGAGTCAATGTGGATTTGAAGGACGTAACTGAGCTTGTCGCCCCTGGGAGATACCAGGACCACGCATGCGCCGGATCCGTTCACCATCTTGGATCCATCAAAGAACATAGTCTAGTGATCTGACTGAACTTGAGTCGACAGCTCTTGTTCTATCCACTCGGCCATGAACTCTGCTATAGCCTGAGACTTGATGGCTTTCTTCGCTTCGAACTTGATATCTAACGGAAGAAGTTCAATCGCCCATTTTGCCACTCGACCGGTTGCGTGTCGGTTGTTCAGAATTTCTGACAGAGGGGCATCGCTGACGACTGAGATTGTATGATCTGAGAAGTAGTGGGCAACCTTCTTTGCGGTCAAGTAAATCCCGTACACAAGCTTTTGGTAATGCGGGTACCTTTGCTTGGAGGGAGTCAAAACTTCGGATATGTAATAGATTGGGCGCTGGACTTTGTAGGCCTTGCCTTCTTCTTCCCGCTCGACCGTGAGTGCAGTGCTGACAACTTGTCCGGTGGCTGCAATGTATAGTTAGAGAGGCTCTTTGCTGACTGGGGTAGTAAGCACCGGCTGGGTGGACAGCATGGCTTTGAGCTCTTCAAACGTTGCTTCGGCTTCGGAATTCCACTCGAACTTTGTTGATTTCTTCATCAGTCGGTAGAGAGGCAATGCCTTCTCACCGAGACGAGAAATGAATCGACTCAATGCGGCCAAGCAACCAGTAAGCTTCTGGACGTCATGTATACGCTCGGGGCGTTTCATTCAGAGGATGGTGCTGACCTTCTCTGGGTTGGCGTCGATTCCTCATTCAGAAACGAGAAAACCGAGTAACTTGCCGCCAGGAACTCCGAACGTACATTGAGCTTGATATCATAGCTTGTCAGATTTAGGAATGTCTCAGCGAGGTCAGTCAGCAGGTCGGAACCTTTCCGTGACTTGACCACAATGTCATCGATGTATACTTCGATATTCCGACTGATTTGCTTCAGCAGGCACTCTTGGATCATGCGCATGAAGGTAGCGCCGACATTTTTGAGACCGAAAGGCATGGTGACATAACAGAAACACCCGAACGGGGTGATGAAAGCTGTCTTAATTTCATCACGTCCAAACAGTCGGATCTAATGGTACCCGGAATACACGTCCAGAAAGGACAAACGCTCGCATCCCGTAGTCGATTCAACTATCTGATCGATGCGGGGGAGAGGAAAATGATCCTTCGGGCAGGCCCGATTGATATGTTTGAAATTGATGCACATGCGGAGAGATTTGTCCTTCTTGGGGACCATGACGACATTGGCGAGCCACTCGGAGTGGTAGATCTCACGGATAAACTCAGCTGCCAGGAGCCGAGCCACTTCCTCGCCAATTGCCTTTCTCTTCCCCGCAGCGGACCGACGGAGATGTTCCTTCACAGGCTTCACTTTTGGGTCGACTCGCAAATGGTGCTCAGCCAGTCCCCTGGGTACACCTGGCATGTATGATGGCTTCCATGCGAAGATGTCCCAGTTCTCACGGAGGAACTGGATGAGCGCTTCTTCCTATTTGCTGTCGAGTGTAGTGGAAATGTGGGTCGGTGCTACATTGGGGTCGGTGGGGTGGATGTGTACGGGCTTCGTCTCCCCAGCCGACTGGAAAGCAGACTCAGAAGCCGTCTTCTTGGCCCGCGGCAGGTCACTCGGATCCACACTTTTCTGGTACTCCTCCATCTCTACTTCTGCCATTTGCTCGTCAGCGATCTTCGAGCCTTTCTGGAAGCACTCTTCCGCTTTCTGAAGGTTCCCTCTGACGATTATAACGCCGTTGGATCCCGGCATCTTCAACTTGAGGTATACATAACACGGTCGAGCCATGAACCTGGCGTAGGCGGGCCTACCCAGAATGACATGATAAGCGCTGTTGAAGTCCACCACTTCAAACGTCCGCTTCTCTTTGCGAAAATTCTTCGAGTCGCCAAAGACTATGTCGAGTGTGATTTGGCCCAGTGAGTCGGCCTTCTTCTCGGGGATGACCCCGTGGAATCTCATGTTGCTTTCACTCAGCTTGGACATCGGGATGCCCATATCCCGGAGGGTTGCTGCATACAGAATATTCAAACCATTGCCTCCATCCATCAGGACCATGGTCACACGTGTGCCCTCAACCACTCGGTCGACCACCAGCGCTTGCCGCCCAGGGGTAGCAATGTGCGCAGGGTGATCAGACTGGTCGAATGTGATGGGGGTCTTGGACCACTTCAGAAACGTGGTGGTGGCCGGGGCAACCATGTTGACTTCTCTGCTGATGACTTTCAGTCGACTTTTGCTCTCGACGTCTGCTAAGATCACCAAAGTGGAGTTGATCTGGGGGTATCATCCGTCCCCTTCCTTGTCTTTGATCTCCTCTGATTCCTTTTCCTTCTCAGCCGACTGAGCTTTCTGGAAGTTCTGGATCAGGATCCGGCACTATCGAGTGGTGTGCTTGGGATATACCAAGTTTCCCTCTTCATCTTTCTTCGTGTGAATCGGACACGGCTGGTCGAGTACATCATTCCTAGCTTGATCCTTTACTTTCTTGGGGACCCAGGGCCCCTTCGGCTTTCCTTTGCCTTTCCCTTGGTTGACCATCGCAGCTTCGCCCTGAGCGGCTGGCTCGACCTTGCGCTTGGGCTTCTGATTGGAATTCTGATCATCTTGCCCGGCTGGTTTCTTGCCACTACGGAGCCGATCAGCCTCTTCGCCGTTAGCATACCGACTGGCCATCTCCATCATCCGGGATAGGGACATATTGCCCGTTCGACCGAACTTCAAATTCAGCTCTCGGTATCGTACGCCCTCCTTGAAGGCGCAAACTGCTTGATGCAAAGACACATTTTCCACCATGTGATGCAAGGTGGTGCATTGCTGTATGTAATCCGTCAAGGTTTCATTCGGCTTCTGCACGCAATGTTGAAGATCCGCGAGACCAGCAGGTCGCTTGCAGGTGCCCTCGAAGGTCCGAATGAACACTCGGGCCAGCTCCTCCCAACTGTAAATACTCCCAGGGGCCAACTGATTGAGCCACGCCCGAGATGAACCGCCCAGCATCAGAGGAAGGTGCTTCTTGGCTACGTCGTCGTTGCCGCCTCCGATCTGCACCGCCACTCGGTAGTCCTCTAGCCAGGTGTCTACTTTTGACTCACCGGTGAACTTATTCACCCCCGCCACCAACCTGAAGTTTGGGGGGATCTCAGCGGCCCTGATGGCACTGCAAAAACACTCGGGCCCGGAGACAGGTGCTCGGCTTCCACTCGGACGATCTCTGCCTTGCTCTTCTCTGAATGCCCTGTTCCTGTCGACCAGCCCCTGCACAAGGATAGATCTTGCATCGAAGCCCCCCCTCTGGGGATCTGGGGGAATCCTCTGCTCGTCGTCGCGTAAGCGCCTGCCTTCGTGCCGCCTGGGCGAGAATGATCCGCTTCCCAAAGGAGGCATAGGCACTCGACGGCGGTCGTGATGACCGGGTCGACGGTCGTATTGCTCGTCATTCCGACCCAGATGCCGGTCTTGCCGTGGGCCACGTTCCTCACGCCTTGGGGGCCATCTTAGACCGTGGGCTGACCAAACGGTGTGTGCAGCCACCGATCTGCTGTGAATCCTATTGCGCGACTGAGAAACAACCGCGTTTTGCTCCTCAGCCGTTCGGAGCAACGCCCGAATCTGCCGAAGGCCTCTCGCAGCCTCCGACTGAGATGGTTGAATAGACTTCGTGATGCGAGCCACGGCTTCGAGGTTCTGTACTAGTGTGTGGAACACCTGAGTCTCGCGCGGGTGCGATTGCCGCGGTCATCGACTGGACACAGGAACCAGTCGGCGGGCCTGTTCGTCGAGTGCGCGCTGGATATTTTCCAAGCGCGTGGCCTCTAAGGCCAGAGCCTCTGGAGAATCTCCCACGATGGGAGTGAAGAGCGCGTTTCATTGTGGCGACAGAGCTCGTCCCTCTGCTCGGCAGTGAGGGGTTGAGGAATGTATCCGTCGTTGTCGTATGAACGGCCGCCACCGCTGCCGCTGTCGCCACCGCGAGGAAAACCCGGCGGGCTGCGGCGTGAGTCGACCATAAGGACCTCTGCCGCGGGATCGCTGCTCCCGCACTCGGAAACTGAATCCACGAGCTCGACCGATGGATCGACCGGCCCGTAGAGCTAACCGTCGGGCTTGATGGCCGCGACCTGAGGGGTGGCCACCAGGCGGGCCACCGCGTGTTTCACCCACCGCTGGAGCCGTGAGCGACCGGATCGCTTGTGACGGCGTCCGGCGGGGATGGGGGACGATGTAGGAATCGGCAGGTACTGAGTCGATGGCTGCCAAAGGAGGACGCTGCAGGCGCTGGCGCGGAAGTGCGCAGCCCCGCGGACGGGCAGAGCCTCGACGTCGAGAGGAGCCTCCTGGAGCCAAGCGGAGTCATCGGCGACGAAGATGAGCGCGCAGAGCCGGATCTCGCGGCCCAACGCCAGACCACCGCCGGAAACCATGATGAAGGAGGTCGGAGACAAGATTGCAACCTCACCAGAAGTCGCTAAGATGCCTTGCTCCATGGTGGGCGCCAACTTTCGTGGTTCTAAGTATGACAGTACCATTAGGGGGTATGAATGGGGAGGCAAGGCCCTAGCTATGTTGAAGTTGTACACGAGGTGTTTTACGAGTTCACGCCCTTCTCGGAGGAAGTAAGAACCCTACGTCTCGATGCCCGGAGGCAGTCGACTGAAGTATGTATAGGTGTGTGTTATAGGGATGCGAACCCTTGTACAGGAGGAGGGGGTGGCTTATATAGTGCGCCAGGACCCCAGCCATGCTCCACGTTACTAAGGGTTAAATGTACATTAAGGCGGGCGTTACTGATAACGTCTGCAGTAAAGAGTAATAAAGGCATTCACTATGGTGAGTAAATTCCAGACCGTTGCTGTCCTAAGGGACCTTTGACATTCAGGGGTCGAGAGCTTTGGACGGGTCGAGTGAAGTTGAGTCATCTGGTAGGTGATGTGTCAGTCGACTGTCCTTATCGTCATCGGTTTTGTCTTTTAATCTTTTGGGGTAATGACCTTGGGTGGGGTACCTTGGTCAGGCATGTGACCCTACCCGAGGTCTGTAACCTCGTCAGCCACCCAGTTTTCTGGGGTCTTCGGTTGTTGTACGTAGTGCTCATCCGGACGTGGCCTGAGACGAGATACGCGCGGCTACTATCAGGGTGTCGGTACGCCGGGAGGTCTTGCTGGAGTTGTTTTACCATTGTCGAAATGTCTTGTGCACCGGGATTCCGAGTCTGATCGGGCCTTCCCTAAGATATGGGGTTTTTACCTCTGCTGATCGTGAGAGCTTGTGATGGGCTAAGTTGGGACACTCCTACAGCGTTATGATCTTTCGAAAGCCGTGCCTGCCGTTATATGACAGATTGGAACTTGTTAATGTCCGGTTGTAGAAAACTTGATAGAGGATCCGAAATAAAACACACGAACCACGTGAGTAACCGTGACCGTCTCTTTTCATCTTGAGAGAGAACATGGTGGGGTTATGTTTGACTCATAGGTAGTTCAGGATCTCTTAGCGATCATTACTAGTTTGCGACCGTTTGCGTAGATGCTCATCTTATTCTTGTACTCGTAAGTTAGCCACCATACAATGCTTAGCCGCTGCTGCAACCTCACCACTATCCTTTCCATACCCCTTTAAGATTTGCTAGTCTTGATACCTATGGTTATGGGATTGCTGAGTCCTCGTGGCTCACAGATACTATAACAACAGTTGCAGGTGCAGGTTTCCGATGACTTGACGTGAGAGCGATGTTTACTTGTGTTGGAGTTCTTTCTTCTTCTTCTTCATCAGTCATGGGATTGGTTCCTGGTCGGCAGCCTGGGATAGCAGGATGGATGTCGTTGTGTTTTCACGTTTTCATCCGTAGTCGGATGTCTTGTATATGATGTGTTGTATTCATGTGGAGTTGTATGATTTGTATGTATCCCCATCTATGTATGTAATGGTACGATGTAATGATATCCATCTTGCTAAGCGCCCGAAATGCGGTTATGCCTCAATCACAAGTTTTTATCTAGTGATTGAGATAGAATCGCATCTTGGGCATTACAGGTATGGAGTTTTTTTCGGACACAAAGAAAGATAGGGGCTTATGGTATTGCCTCCCAACCTTTTACCTCAAGGGTAATGTCAACAGTAATAGATTATGATAACTTACATCCAAGTGGGTATATATGTTAGGATCTTTCCAACACACTGTGCTTGCCAAAGGATAAAATGCAAAAATGAAAGGTGAAGATCACCATGACTCTTATAAGGTAAGAACAATAGATAGGCCCTTCGCAGAGAGAAGCAGAGGTTGTCATGTGCTTTTATGGTTGGATGTACAAAATCTTAGCGCAAAAGAACGTCACTTTATATTGCCACTTGTGATATGGACCTTTATTATGCAGTTTGTCGCTTTTATTTCTTCCAAATCACAAGATCGTATAAAGTTTATTTTCTCCACACTAATAGATCATACATATTTTAGAGAGTTGCAACAATGACAACTTACTTGAAGGATCTTACTCAATCCATAGGTAGGTATGGTGGACTCTCATGGCAAAACTGGGTTTAAGGATGTATGGAAGCACAAGTAGTATCTCTACTTGGTGCAAGGAGTTTGGCTAGCATGAGGGGGAAAGGCAAGCTCAACATGCTGGACGATCCATGACAATATACTTTATTACGGATATAAGAAGACATAACCCATTATGTTGTCTTCCTTGTCCAACATCAACTCTTTAGCATGTCATATTTTAATGAGTGCTCACAATCATAAAAGATGTCCAAGATAGTATATTTGTATGTAAAAACCTCTCTTTCTTTATTACTTCCTATTAATTGCAACGATGACCAAAACTAGGTTTGTCAAGTCTCAACAACTTTTATTCATCATACTCTTTATATGTGAAGTCATTACCTTCCATAAGATCAATATGATCTCTTGGATAATTTTTATATTTTCTTTTATTCTCTCATGACCATAACGAGAAAATCAAGCCCTTGACTCAAAACTAATCTTTATTATATATAGCTCACGGACTCGATTACAAAGATAAATATCATAAAGCAAAGCTCACAACTAGATCATACTAAACTTTATTCTACTAGACCAAGATATTACCAAAAGGATCGAACTAAGAAAACGTTAAAGAGAGGAGTGTGATGGTGATATGATACCGGGGCACCTCCCTCAAGCTTGGGAATTGCCAAGAGGAGTGCATATACCCATATGATTATGTCTCCTTCTTCGGAGGTGGTGATGGAGTTATTGATGATGTAGGCTTGTCGTCCATCTTCCAAGGCATCGGCTCACCATCGTAGAAGGATGATCGAGTCTCCGGGATCCTCAAATCCGCAGTCAAACTCATCTTCTTGAATATATATTCATACTCACAGTTTTTGTTTTGCAGGTCATAGATCTGAGCTTGGAGGTGCTCGATTTTCTCTTGGAGCTTGAAGATGGCATCCCCAATGATCTTGGTGTCTTGTGGTTGTTGGTGAGCTCCGTGACCATCATGTGGTTTGCGTTGAGTCCTTGTTCCACCATACCTTGGCAGTTGAAAACTTGCTGCTCCATTGCTTCGAGTCTGGTCTCCATGCTTCCGGTCCTCCTTGGTCCCTCAACATCGCAGATGTGCAGCACCCCCTCACGCACCTCGATGGTTTGAGGGTGTTGCAGCACCTCTGCGAGGTAGGGGTTGATGACCTTCTCGAAGAACTTGTCCTTGGGGGTGCTGGAAGACGTCATGATGATCTAGATCTGTCAGAAACAACAGCTTGGAATGAAAACAGAGGATTTTTGCGTGATACGGTGGTCAAAACCTTCGGGAGAATATATAGTGAATTTTTACCGACCAAAAGAAGTAACGTGCAAGAAATCGGAGTCCGGGAGGCACACGAGGTAGGGGGCGTGCCCAGGGGTAGGGCGCGCCCTCCACCGTCGTGGACGCCTCGTGTCCTTTCCGGACTGCCTCTTATTTTTCTGTTTTTCTAAATATTCCAAAATGGTGAAAAATTGCCATTAGAACTGTTTTGGAGTCGGTTTACTTACTGTACCACATACCTCTTCCTTTTCAGAGTTTGAATCGTTCTGTAAAGTGTCCCTTATGTATTCCTCCGGGGTTACTGTTTCAATAACATTGGTTTCAACATTTATAGGATTACCTGAGATATAATGTTTGATTCTTTGACCGTTCACCACCTTCAGATTTGTGCCTTCGAAGTTGTTGATTTTTATGGCACCGGAACGATAGACCTCCTCGATAACGTAAGGACCTTCCCATTTAGAGAGAAGTTTTCCTGCAAAAAAATCTTAAATGAGATTTATATAGCAAGACATAATCACCTACATTAAACTCACGCTTTTGTATCCTTTTGTCATGCCATCTTTTAACTTTTTCTTTAAACAGTTTGGCATTCTCGTAGGCTTGGGTTCTCCATTTGTCTAGTGAGCTAATGTCAAATAACATGTTCTCACCGGCAAGTTTGAAATCATAATTGAGCTCTTTAATAGCCGAATATGCCTTATGTTCTAGTTCAAGAGGTAAGTGGCATGCTTTTCCATAGACCATCTTACAAGGAGACATACCAATAGGATTTTTGTACGCAGTTCTATAGGCCTATAATGCATCATCAAGTTTCTTGGACCAATTATTTCTAGACCTATTAACAGTCTTTTGCAAAATTAATTTCAGCTCTCTGTTACTTAGTTCTACTTGACCGCTAGACTGTGGGTGGTAAGGGGATGCAATTTTATGATTAACATCATACTTAGCAAGCATTTTATGGAAAGCACCATGAATAAAGTGTGAACCACCATCAGTCATTAAGTATCTAGGGACTCCAAACCTCAAAAAAATAACTTCTTTAAGCATCTTAATACAGGTGTTGTGATCATCACTACTAGTTGGAATAGCTTCTACCCACTTAGTAACGTAATCAACAACAACTAAAATATGTGTATACCCATTAGAGGAAGGAAACTGTCCCATATAATCAAAGACCCAGACATCAAATGGTTCAATAACAAGTGAATAATTCATAGGCATTTCTCGACGTCTACTGATATTACCAATTATTTGGCATTCATTACAAGATAAGACAAACTTACGGGCATCCTTGAAGAGAGTGCGACAATAAAAACCAGATTGCAGTACCTTATGTGCTGTTCTGTCTCCAGCATGGTTTCCTCTATAAGCTTCGGAGTGACACTTGCGTAGGATCTATTCCTGTTCATGCTCAGGTACACAACGTCGAATAATACCATCTACTCCTTTATAAAGGTGTGGGTTATCCCAGAAGTAATGTCTTAAATCGTAGAAGAACTTTTTCTTTTGCTGGTATGTGAAACTAGGTGGTATAAACTTAGCAACAATGTAATTAGCATAATAAGCATACCATGGAGCAGTACGAGAAGCATTTATGACAGCTAATTGTTCATCAGGAAAGCTATCATCAATAGGTAGTGGGTCATCAAGAATATTCTCTAACCTAGACAAGTTGTCTGCAACAGGGTTCTCAGCTCCCTTTCTATTCGTAATATGGAAATCAAATTCTTGTAGAAGGAGAACCCATCTAATAAGTCTAGGTTTAGCGTCTTTCTTTTCCATAAGATTTTTAATAGCAGCATGATCAGTGTGAATAGTTACTTTAGAATCAACAATATAAGGTCTAAACTTATGACAAGCAAATACGACTACTAAAAACTCCTTCTTAGTAGTAGCATAATTTCTCTGGGCACTATCTAGAGTTTTACTAGCATATTGGATAACATTCAATTTCTTATCAACTCTTTGTCCTAGAACAACACCCCATAATAACTAGCATTGCACATAATCTCAAAGGGTAAATTCCAGTCAGGAGGCTGGACAATAGGTGCAGAGATCAATGCTTTCTTAAGTACTTCAAATGCTTCTACACAATCATCATCAAAGACAAAAGGAACATCTTTTTGTAAGAGATTAGTCAGAGGCCTAGAGATTTTGGAGAAGTCCTTAATGAACCTCCTATAAAACCCGGCATGACCAAGGAAACTTCTTATACCTTTGATGTCCTTGGGACACGACATCTTTTCAATAGCATCAACTTTAGCTTTATCAACTTCAATACCTCTTTCAGAAATTTTATGACCCAAGACAATGCCTTCATTAACCATAAAATGGCACTTTTCTCAATTCAAGACAAGATTAGTTTCTTCACATCTCTGCAAAACTCGATCAAGGTTGCTCAAGCAATCATCAAAAGAAGTTCGGTAAACGGAAAAGTCATCCATGAAAACCTCAACAATCTTTTCACAAAAATCAGAGAATATAGCCATAATGCATCTTTGAAAGGTAGCAGGTGCATTACATAAACCAAAAGGCATATGTCTATAAGCAAAGGTACCGAAGGGACAAGTAAAAGTGGTATTTTCTTGATCCCCCTTTGACACAGGTATTTGAGAGAAACCAGAATAGCCATCAAGAAAGCAAACGTGAGTATGTTTGGATAACCCTTCTAGCATTTGATCAATAAAAGGAAAAGGGTAATGATCTTTCTTAGTGTCTTTATTTAATTTGGGGAAATCAATTACCATCCTATATCGTGTAACAATTCTTTGCGGGATCAGTTCATCTTTATCATTAGGAACTACAGTAATACCTCCCTTCTTAGGGACACAATGGACATGACTTACCCACTGGCTATCAGCAACTAGATAAATTATACCTACCTCTAGAAGCTTTAGTATTTCCTTCCTTACCACTTCGTTCATCTTAGGATTTAATCGTCGTTGATGATCGATAATCGGTTTTGCGCCCTCTTCCAATTTTATCTTGTGTTGGCATAAAGTGGGACTAACGCCCTTAAGATCATCTAGAGTATATCCAATAGCAGCATGGTGCTTCTTCAGAGTTTTCAATAATTTCTCTTCTTCCTGCTCCAAAAGGTTAGCACTAATAATAACATGGTATCCAAAAAAGGTTTAACACAATCAAACTTAGGGGTTATACCTGACTCCTTACCTTCACCCAGATCACAATCATCAGAGTTGTGTTTAATTCTTTCCAATAAACCCCATTTAAATTCAATAGTCTTCATCATAAAAGAACGAGTACAAGAAGTATCGGGCTTGGAGCAATTATTGAGAGAAAGCCGAGCATAAAAAATTTGAATGACCATTTCTTTTGAGAGCTCATGATTGGGGCATGAATATATCATTGAATTAAGCCTCCCCCAAGCTTGAGCGATACTTTCTCCTCTGCGAGGCTAAAAATTAATTATATAATTACGATCACGATGAACCTGATGCATAGGATAGACCTTCTGATGAAATTCCAACTTCAGTCGATTGTAGTTCCATGATCCAATGTCATCACATAGCCTAAACCATGTCAATGCATGTCCCTTCAAAGATAAAGGGAAGACCTTCTTCTTGATAACATCCTCGGACATACCTACAAGCTTAAATAATCCACAAACTTCATCCACCTAGATTAGGTGCAAATCGGGATGCAGTGTTCCATCGCCTTTATATGGATTAGCTAGCAGTTTCTCTATCAAACCCGAAGGAATTTCAAAGCAAACATTTTTAGTATGTTCAGTAGGTTGAGGAGCAACTCTTTGCGCTACTGGTCGGGGTGAAGATACTCCGAACAAGCCCCTTAAAAGATTATGAGCCATAGTAATAGGTAATAGTAAATTTCAGCACACTATATAAATTTTTCCTTACGAAATTCCACTTACCAAAAGCGCTTCACTCCCCGGCAACGGCGCCAGAAAAGAGTCTTGATGACCCACAAATGTAGGGGATCTATCGTAGTCCTTTCGATAAGTAGGAGTGTCGAACCCAACGACGAGCAGAAGGAAATGATAGGCAGTTTTCAGTAAGGTATTTTCTGCAAGCACTGATATTATCGGTAACAGATAGTTTTGTGATAAGGTAATTGGTAACAAGTGACAAATAGTAAAAATAACTAAAGGTGCATCAAGATGGCCCAATCCTTTTTGTAGCAAAGGACAAGCCTGGACAAACTCTTATATGAAGGAAAGCGCTCCCGAGGACACATGGGAATGATCGTCAAGCTAGTTTTCATCACGTTCATATGATTCGCATTCGTTACTTTGATAATTTGGTATGTGGGTGGACCGGTGCTTGGGTGCTGCCCTTACTTGGACAAGTATCCCACTTATGATTAACCTCTACTGCAAGCATCCGAAACTACAAAAGAAGTATTAAGGTAAACCTAACCATAGCATGAAACATATGGATCCAAATCAGCCCCTTACGAAGCAACACATAAACTAGCATCAACTACTCACAAATTCACATGACTACTAATAGCATGACTTCTCCCATGCCCTCAGGAACAAACGTAACTACTCACAAAGCATATTCATGTTCATAATCAGAGGGGTATTAGTATGCATAATGGATCTGAACATATGATCTTCCACCAAGTAAACCAACTAGCATCAACTACAAGGAGTAATCAACACTACTAGCAACCTACCGGTACCAATCTGAGGTTTTGGTACAGAGATTGGATACAAGATATGAACTAGGGTTTAAGAGGAGATGGTGCTGGTGAAGATGTTGATGAAGAGAACCCTCCCCGAGATGGGAGAGTTGTTGGTGATGACGATGGCGAGGATTTCCCCCTCCCGGAGGGAAGTATCCCCGGCAGAACAGCTCCGCTGGAGCCCTAGATTGGTTCCACCATGGTTCCGCATCGAGGCGACGGCGCTTTGTCTCGAAAGCCTCCTTATGATTTTTTCCAGGTAAAAACACCTCATATAGGAGAAGATGGGCATCGAGGAGTCACAAGGTGGCCCACGAGGTAGGGGGCGCGCCTAGGGGGCGCCCCCCACCCTCGTGGACAGTTGGTGCCCCCCTCTCGTATCTCTTTCGCCAGATTTTTTTATATTTTCTGAAAAGGTGTTTCGTGGAGTTTTGGGGATTTTTGAGCAGAATAGGTCTCCAATGTTTGCTCCTTTTCTGGCCTAGAATTCCAGCTGCCGGCATTCTCCCTCTTCATGTAAACCTTGTTAAATAAGAGAGAAAAGGCATAAGTATTGTGAGATAATAGGTAATAACAACCCACATTGCAATAAATATCAACATAAAAGCATGATGCAAAATGGACGTATCATTTTCCATAGTCCATTTTCATTCTCTAATCCCCAAAACCTTTTAGCAAGTAGAGCAGTATTCATAATTTCCAAATTAAGTATCCCAAGCCCCCAAAGTCTCCAGGTTTACAACAGGTCTTCGAATTGACTAACTGATATTTCCTTTTATCCTCATCTTTCTGCCAAACCAATCTAAAGAAATCAACCTTTTTTAGTATACCAGCAGGAATAGGATAGAAGGACATCATGAAAGAGGGGATATTAGTTAAACATACTTCCACTAAAGTGATCATCCAAGCGATTGAAAACATGTGTTTTCCTTGTGAGCAGCTACATCTTTTTTTCAATTTTATCAATCACACAAGACCAATGTTTATTTCCAATTATAGTGTGAAAAATAGACATACCTAGATATTTCTTGGGTAAACTCCCCAGTTTACATGTAAAAATCTCATGATATATGTCCTTTTTTACCGTTAGCCTCTCCAAAAAGGAAAATCTATCTTTTACAGAAATAATTGTGAGCCCAGACATTTGTTCATAGGCACACAGATTAAATTTCAATTTTTTGCACATTCTACATCATCCTACAACATAAAAATAGTTTCATTAACATACTGGGGGATATTAACTCCCTAGATCAAATGGTTACTAAGCACACCTTTTACAAAACCATATCTCTTAGCCTTATCCATAATTAAAACTATGGCATCAACAACCAAATCAAAAAGAAGAGGAGGCAGGGCATCCCCCTGCCTAAGCCCCTTAAATGTTTTAAAGTAACGTCCAATCATGTCATTAACTTTCACCCCAAATGTCCTCCCCTCATGGTCGTCATCACCCAATCACACCATCTGCCAGGGAAGCCTTTCAATTTTAGCATGTGGAGTACAAAAGGACTTTTTATTTTATCATTCGTTTTATCAAAATCTACCTTCAAAATCAATGCTTTATATTTCCAAAAATTAATAGAGTTAAGAGCTTTATGCAATACAACCACCCCTCCATAATGTACCTCCCTTTGACAAATGTAGTCTGGGTATCAGAAACGACAGGAGGGATAATCTTTCCCAACCTATTCATTAACACCTTAGTAATGATTTTAAATCTAATATTTAACAAACAAATTGGTCTGAATTTTTGAATTTGTGTAACATTGGTAGCAGGGACCAATGTGTTGATCCCATAGTTTAATATACTATAATCCAGTTTCCCAAAGGCATAATTGTATACTGAACCCTTCAACTCCCACTTAACCAAGTCCCAAAATTCCTGATAGAAGTCAGTACGGAAACCATCAGGACCAGGGCTCTTTTTTTCTATCAAACAAAAATGTTGCTTTCATCGTTCTCTTACAGCATGAGGTGTTGCTTATGGGTTAGATCAGCTTATGAGGCTTTTGGCTAGTTAATGTTCAATCCAGAATGTGACAACTTTCCGAAAGACCACGACTACTCAATGTTAGCTCACAAAAGAAATGTCCCTTATGGAACCTAAGTAAATGTAAGCTCACCTTCTACTGTAATCTTGCTCATAAACTAGGTTCCCATGCGAATACAGTTTTTAAGTTACATTTTGGAGTACATGCAAGGGAATGAGGACTTACCGAGAGAAATGTCCCAATTGATCCGAGAACAAAGTCATACATGACAAAAAACAAGTTGTTCAGGACGAACATAAACACTATATAGGCCAGAGTATCATAATCAGGGAACTGCTTGCGAGTTAGCGGCAAAAAATAAAATTTCTCAGATTTGTGAGCATTGATTAAATTTGGCTAGAAATATAGGACTCGGTATTTGAATAATAACTTACGATAGGGTGTAGAGTAAGTCCATTCAGGACAACAACCACAATAAACCCCAACCCATTTATGGGGAGTCCGGTACTTTGATAGTCCACCCAACACCACCAAGAAAGAAAACTAGTATTAACATATGCAAATGAAGTCTCTTATCAATTCTTAACTAGAACTCAATGGAGAAAACTCTATTAATTAACATAAATGGAATATGTGTGAGAAGTATTTCTTACTAGCTCGCGGCCGAAGTGGCTATTTTCCATTAGCACACGGTGCACTAGGAGAAGGAAAAATTAAACAGTGGCAGTAACAAATCCAACTGTACTCGCAAATAGGACGTCATGGTGTTGCTCTTTATTTTCAATCATGAAAAGGGCATGGGAAAGCAATAGGAAATTCATGGTGGCACTAATTGAGAAATATTTCATAGTGAAGAATTTTCCCAATCCCTTCTGGTTATTTTAAAAGATCACAAGAAAAATGAAATAAGAAACAAGATACTTGAGATCAAAATACATTTTCAAGTCACTTCGGAAGGCAAGACAAGGCTCAAATATCTCCAATGTGCATTTTATTTGATAACTTACAATGGGGAAATATCAATGATGATAGATTACAAATTGACTATGACTGTGAAACAACCCAGCTTAGTCACCACAGGAGGAGCCAACTACCCACCCAGGCCTCTAGCCATCATCGTTAGAGAAAAAAAGCCTAACATGAGAACAGTTAGAACCTACATCATCACTACATTTATGCTCTATCCAAAGTCTGGTCTCTACAACTTCGATATGCATAGTTAGGCCAGTTTGCGGTCAACCAACTATCAAATGCCTTGCCCTCATGGTTATCCTAACAGAGCCGATCCAAACCACTTTTAGGGGGCACTTATTCCGGCAACATCTCCATGGCCATGATGACGGCATACGCGGAGCTCATCAACACTGGTTGGTGGCGGAAACCATCCATAACCATATTAAGAATGCCTTATTTGACACTACTTCAAAATGTGATTCCCTATTTTACCCTGAAACTATTTTTCCCTCTTTGATACTTGTTTTGAATTTCCTTCCTTATTTGGCATTCTTGTCCATCCCGTTATAGTTTGCCGTTAAATTGTTTTTGGGTGGACCATAGTACCCCTTCGCCACTCTCTATGTAACGTTGGAAAAACTAACCCAATAATCCCGTCAAATCTAGAGAAAGCACAGTACTCATCGGTGAGCTCCTATGTTGGCTACACAGCTACCCAAATACCTTCCCAAAATTTGGTATTGTTGTCATCTCCCAATTTCTTTTTATAAAATTGATAGTTTTTTTGCATTTTTAAAATATTAGTGCAAAACTGGGAATCCCCAATTTTAGGTTTAGCTCTAAACAACCATCCATATCCCACAAATTTATTCAAGAGAATGGTCTACCATAATCCATTTCCATTCTCTAACTTCCAAAACCATTTAACAAGTACACAAGTGTTCATAATTTCAAAATTAAGTATGCCGAGGCCCCCAAGTCTCTAGGTTTACAACGGGTCTTCGAATTGACTAAATGATTTTTTTTGTATCCTCATCTTTCTGCCAAACCAATCTAAAGAAATCGTCTTTTTTAATATACCAGCAGGAATAGGATAGAAGGACATCATGAAAGGGGGAATATTAGTTAAACAACCTTGCACTAAAGAGATCCTCCCAGCGATTGAACCCACGAGTTTTCCATGCGAGCAGCTGCATCTTTTTTAAAATTTATCAATCACACAGGACCAATGTTTGTTTCTCATTATAGACATTCCCATGTATTTCATGGGCAAACTCCCTTACATGTAAAAATCTCATGATATATATCTTTTTTATCATTAGCCTCTCCAAAAAAGGAAAAGCTCACTTTTATGGAAATAATTGTGAGCCCAAACATTTGTTCAAAGGCACACAAAATTAATTTCATTTTTTGCACTTTCTACATAATCTTGCAACAGAAAAATAGTGTCATTAACGTACTATAAGCATATTAACTCCCAAACTTAGATGGTTACTAAGCACACCTTTTACAAAACCATATCTCTTGGCCTTATCCATAGCTACAACTAAGGTATCAGCAGCCAAATAAAATAGAAGAGGAGGCAGGGCATCCCCTGCCTAAGCCCCTTAAATGTTTTAAAGTAATGTCCAATACTGTCATTAACTTTCACCCCAACATGTCCTCCCCTCATGGTTATGATCACCCAATCACACCATTTGTCAGGGAAGCCTTTCAATTTTAGCAAGTGGATTACAAAAGGACATTTTATTTTATCATAAGCTATCAGAAAATATACCTTGAAAATTAATGCATTCTATTTCCAAAAATGAATAGAGTTAAGAGCTTCATGCAATACAACCACCCCTCCATAATGTACCTCCCTTTGACAAATGCAGCGAGGGTATCAGAAATGACATGAGGGACAACCTTGCTCAACCTATTCATGAACACCCGAGTAATGATTTTAAATCTAGCATTTAACAAATAAATGGGTCTGAAATTTTTAATTTGTTTAGCATTGGTAGTCGGGGCTAGAGTGATGATCCCGTAGTTTAATCTACTAATATCCAGTTTCCCAAAGGCAAAATCTTATACTAAACCCTTCAAATCTCACTTAACCCAGTTCCAAAATTCCTGACAAAAGTCAGCAGGCAAGCCATCAGGACAAGGGCTCTTATTTTTTTCTATCAAATAGAAATGTCACATTCGTCGTTGTCTTATTGCAGGAGGTGTTGCATATGGGTTAGATCAGCTTGTGAGACTTTTCGCTAGTGAATGTCCATTCTGGAATGTGATAACTTTCACAAAGACCAATGGTAGCTCATGAAAGCAACATCCCTTATGGAACACGAGCAACTGTAAGCTCACCTTCTATTGTAATCTTGTCCGAAATTTAGGTTCCCATGCATGTGAATACAGTTTCTTAAATAACACTTTGGAGTACAAGCAACGGAATAACGACTTACGTAAAATAATTATTTTTGTACTAAACTTTTATACTTATTTTAAACTAAGTGTACCATATTACAATTTTAATTATTATAATTTTTTTACTTATCCACATAACAATGTGTCCAAATAATAGTTGTATTATTCAGTTTTCTACAATTGTAATGTAGACCATTGAAAATTTTGATTCTACAAAATTTAAATTGTATGATGCACCGAGCAATCTCTTGTTAAAAAAAATCTTCAAATTAATTTTGTAATATTGCATAAACTATATATTATATACACATTTCGCACATGTATTTGTATATCTATGTTCTATTCATATATATTTTAATATTATTGAATATCATGGTATATATTTCTAAATCATATACACACTATAAAAAAAATTAATAGTGGTTTTCTAGTGTATATTAGGGAAAAATATATTCATAGTTGGTTTCAGTAACAGAATCATCTAAGAAAAAATGCCATTGATTGTACTTTTGCATATGATTCGATTATCTGACATGCTCATCTATATGCATTTGGTTTGATTTGCTCCAAATGAGATTTCCTGCCCCTTTCTTAAATGATAAATTGTGCATTGGTTTAAATATTTAAATCTAATTACCATTTATTTCATTATGATAGTAAGACATCCGTCATAACGGGAGACATTTGTCATAAAGGGAGGCTAACGTATTTAAACTCAACTTTGCCAGTCGGATTGGCTTGCTTCCACGTGGTATAAACTATTCGTATATGGTGTGAACTTGCTTTCCTGTAAGTCGAGGCTCTGTTTTATGTATTTAATACTTTTAAGATGTGATGCACAATTGTATAATATTTAGTAATATAATTTCTAGTTGGGGCACTCCCCTATTGGGGCCGAAGCGGTTACACCTTTTGCCCGACCTATGGCCTAGCCCTGCATCCTATGTCCCCGTCTATATTCCGTTGACACTCAGTGCACAAGGCTAGCTCACACAATTCTAAAATAAGTGTACCTCAGATGGCGCACGACTACGATAGCTTACATGCGCCGAAGTGCAAAGGCAACCAACGGCTGCGCCGTCGACCAGCTACCAAAGTACTAGTAGCATTGCCTGTCTCGTGGCATTGGCTTATCGATACCGAACATAGGATGCGGAGATGTAGCACAGAGACACCCGTGACGACACGATATTCCAGCGCACAACATCGTGTAGAGCCCGGTCGCACCTGTCGGGGAGCGTCATTACGCCAACTTGCGTGAGGCACCCCAAAGCACGTGTGCCTACCATCGTAACCTATATAGACCTCAGGCACGACGCTGGGGCTCCTCGGCCTCAGCCATCGGCGTATTGCACGGGCTCGACATGCACCGGAGCCAATGTTGCACGCATGTGTGTCACTATCACCACCGTTGGGGCCCGTAGGCCAGGGCAACTGCACCCAATGGACGTGGGATGTCCTGTATCGACCGCACACCACCAACAAACATCCTACACTTGACGCCGACGTGAGCACATTGCGTCGTCGACCTTCACTGCGGCCGTGAACGAGAGCCACAGACTGTGCACTGAAATCAGTCGACGTGTAGTTCCTTCAGAGAGTTAGTAGGTCCCCTCTCTGCTCCGTCCTAGCACTAGTGCGGTGATGCCTACTAGTGGGAGGTGAAAAAAGATCAGTGGCAGACGAGGCTTTTCGGAATGACTACCACTAGTAATATGTCATCTGCAGCAGGCATGCCTTCCGCCACTAGCGACCATTCCATCAATGAAGGGCAATTTATAGCATCCATCACTGAAATTTTAGGCATGGAAATTAAAAAATTCGCAGGCACGACAACATTTTTGCTGCATGGTTGCCTATCATAAATTGCAATATGCTGCCACATTACATTGATTACGATAACAAATTACAATACATTGCAGCATAAATTGACCACTAGTTAAATGTTATCAATCATGACTAAAAACCCACCAACTAACTGTTATCATCCTATCTAGCTAGCTAGCCATCACATAGTAGCCAAAATAGGATCGACGGTACGTACATCCACTAAATAATTAGTACCGATCATGACAAGTACTTGCACCTACTCCTTTCTTTTAGGAATAGTGTAAAGAATAGGAAAACCCCTGCATCTCCATGGTGTAGCCCAAAGATCCACCTATCTCCAATTTCTTATCCGCATTCATTTACTATTCACCTCTATCCGTCAACTTGGAGGCGTCCAACTGGTAGGGTTGTAGTCGAGTATGTGCCTTCGAAAATGGTTTTCTCATGGGAAATAATTGTCATCACATCTTGGAAATCCATCACCATAGGCACAACACATATTGGGAGCTTTTTTTCAAGAACGTAATAGTAACATAGTAAACAGTATAGTTTATTTAAGAAAATATATGAAAAAGATGTAGTAGTGGAACACAATAGTAGTGGAACACACGTCCGCGCTGACGCCCCGAGCCAATCAGCGAGCGACACCTGTCCTCCCCAACTCCCACCGCCGCCTTCTCTCTCCTCAGCGTCGCCGCCACCGTGCGGGCCCGCCGGGGGCCCGAGGCCGGCCCGCCCGGGCCGCATCTGGGCCGCGCCCCGCGCGCCTCCTTCGCTCGCCTCCCCGCCGCTCTGGTCCCGCCGCCAGCCGGAGTTTCACCGCCGGCTCCCTCCATCAGCGCCGCCGGCCACCGTCTGGTCGCCACCGGCCCGTGCCTCCGCCGTCGGCCACTGCCTCCACCAGTCGCCGCTCGGCTCCCTCCACCACGCCGCCTCGCCGACGTCCGACCACCCTGCGCCGCCCCGCCGGCGTCAGACCATCGTGCGCCGCCCCGCCGGCATCCCTCCACCCCGACGCTCGCCGCCGTCCTCCGCCATCGTCGGAGCGTGCTGCTGCCGCTCGCCGCCGGTCGGATCCGGCGAGATCCGGCCCGGATCCGGTGGGTGGATGAGATCCACCCACCCCTCCAACCAAATAGCCCCGCCCCGGATCTGCTCATCCCGATCGTTCCCGTCCAGTTTTCCTCGCGGTATTTTTTTGGCTAAGTCCCTGTTAATCTGTTGTCTGATGCATTCTTGTGGAGCTAATAACTTTTTGTGTGCTTATCCAAATTGAGTGTTTAATATGTCAAAATGATCGTGGTGATATGCTCTACACTTTGTTCCATTGTTCCATGCTCATTTGAGTTCATCTAGATGCTCTAATCTCTGTTGCAAGAGTGCTACTTGTTATAAACTGCTGCTACTTGTTATTTTCATGCCATGTTTGAGATGTGATAACTTGGTGCATGTTTATCCAAATGATGCATATGATATGTCAAAATGTTCATCATGAGATGCTCTACATGTTGGTTGCTATAGCATGCATGTTAGAGTTCATATTGCCATGTTTATCTCTGTTGCAAAAGTGCATGTGGCTGTTAGGTTTTGTAACTTGTTACGAGATGCCTAGTTGAGGAGCTCGTTGCTATTGATGTGTTTGTCCCCATGTCACATGCCCATGTGTTTTAGATTCCTAATCATGTGTTCTTTGCTGTGGTGCAAACTATTTGTCATGATGTGCCTTGAGGTGACTTAAACATGCTCGCAAACATGCCATGCTAATGTTACTGTTTTAACACTTAGTGAAATTTCACTAAGTCTGGAATCTGTCTTATCCTGATGCTATGTTTGCTTGATGCCCTAGGAAAATCCATGTTAGTTTTGGGGTGGCCATTGATCATTCCTTGTTTTACATGTTGTTGTCTATCCATTCATGTCCTTACTTGCTCATATGACCTGCTGTAGCTTATTTATTTCTTGCTCTCAAGTTGCTATCAAATATTACTGTCAGGTTTTTAGTGTCATGATCAAAATGTTGTAGCTTGTTGCTATTGATCCATGCCTCCTATGGAGTTGCTCCAATGGAGTTGTTTGCTGTAGGAGATGTCTACTTCATGTCCATGCTTCTTGTCACCATGTTTGAGTGTTGTAGAGTATATATTTCTTGCTCCAAAGTTGCTATGTGGCTGTTAACTTCAGGTTGTTGTTATATCTTGTTTCATGTGTATCTTTTAGCCCGTTGCTCCGTTTTGAGTGTTTCCTATATGAAACTTGTGTGATTTTGCATGTAGAATCACAATATCATCTTGTTTACATGTTTGGAGTATATTTGCTTGATGTTTGGGTGCCTCTTGCACCGTTGCCTTGTTTGTCTTGTTTTGCTCATATCTTCTAGGCCGTAGCTCCGAATTAAACAAACTTTATATGAAACTTGACTAGAATTTCGTGTAGATCACGATGGTGCATGTTAACCTGCTGTTTAACCACTTTAACTTAAGGTTTGTTCAGTTCTGGACTAATTTCAAACTATGCACATGAGGGCTTACCGGGTTTTGTTATATGTAGTTTCCGGCCTCATTTAAACTTGTAGACTTGTGTTGTTTTTGAGTGCTTCCTGCCTTGCCATGTTTTGCATCATATATAGACTTGTTTTGCATCATACTTGCTGATACGTCCAAAACGTATCTATAATTTCTGCTTGCTCCATGCCTCTTTTGTGTGATATTGCTATGATATTTATGCACTTCCATACACTTTTGATCATATTTGGACTAACCTATTAACTCAGTGCACCACAGTGCCAGTTCCTGTTTTCTGCTGTTTTTCTATTTCAGGTTTCCCCCATTTTAAAAGTGCTCCAAAAATTCCGGGAAAAATACAGGAAAAATCAGCGTACAGGAAGCTTCGCGAAGAACCAAAGCGGGGCCAGAGGGGAGCTAGGGGTGGCCCAGGCGGCCACCCGGCGCGGCCCCACCCCTGGCCGCGCCAGGGGGGCGCCTGGGCCCCCGGCTCCGCCTCTGGTGACCCCCCTTCGCATATATATTCCTCTCGTCCCGAAACCCTCGAGGACGGAACCCTTTTCTCCAGAAGCAATTCCGATCTCCGCCGCCATCGCCACCAAGTTTCGGGGGACCAGAATTCATGTGCCGGCATCCTGCCAGGACGGGGAAGTGCCCCCGGATTCATCTCCATCGACGTTGCTTCCTCTCTCCATGATGCGGGAGTAGTTCCTCCTCGGGGCTGAGGTTTCTACCAGTAGCTATGTGGTCAATTCTCTCTCTCATGATGTGATCTTCGTTGTGATCATAGGCTATGTTAATCTAGGGTGATTCCATGATATTTCCCCTTCCTCTATGTATTGGATTGATGTACTCACTTGTCTTTATCTAGTATAATCCCCGAGACCAAGGTGACAGCGGTCTATTGGACATGGATTAGAAGAATATTTTCATGAGTGATTTCCTCTTTTGTGTGTTTATTGAAGATTGAGAGTCTCTTGGTGCTTGTCTTTGTCTATCCTTGAGATATGTTGTGGTGATTGTGGTACTCTCTTTGGATGGCCGCTGTGACATTGGGAAATCCATAGATTGAGAACTACGAACTTTGAGGTGTGCTTTTGTAGCCCTACATAATTCTCGTCCTCTCTTGACCACAAAGGAATGACCTCCGAGTGCGTCTCCATTGCATGTTTTATGGGAAATATCATGTGATTAGACTATGTTAATGTTGTTGGGAGTTGCCACTAGTGAAAGTATGAAGCCTAGGCCTTGTTTCCACCATTGCAATACCATTTGTGCTCACGTTTACCACTTGTTTGCTTGCTGCACTTTTTATTACAGATTTATATTACTTTGCTTTGCCACTCCTATCATCCATATTTTACCATCTCTTCGCCGAACTAGTGCACCTATACAACTCCTAGTTGTATTAGGTGTGTTGGGGACACAAGAGACTTCTTGTATCTTAGTTGCAGGGTTGCTTGAGAGAGACCATCTTCAACCTCTACTTCCCTGAGTTCGATAAACCTTAGGTCATCCACTTGAGGGAAATTGCTGCTGTCCTACAAACCTCTGCGCTTGGAGGCCCAACATAGTCTACAAGAATAGAAGCGTGTGTAGACATCAAGCTATTTCTGGCGCCGTTGCCGGGGAAGTAAGTGTTTGAAGGTATATCTTTAGATCCTGCAATTAAATCTTTTCGTTTCTTGTTTTTTGTTTCACTAGTTATGTTTATGGAAAACCGCACTCTTAGTTCGCTGCTTGGGGAAGGCCGCTTTACCACACCCGTGGTAGAGAAGTCTCCTCCACCTACCGAATTTATTCCGTTCCAAATACCACTTGGGATAATTGAAATAATTAGGAATGATTGTTATGATGGGACAGTCAATCCTAGTATTCATTTGTTGAAACTTACAGAACTTTGTGAGTTGTTTAAGATTTCAGGTTTGACAAGAGATGGAGTCATGAGGAAATTATTTGCCTTGTCACTGAAAGGAAAAGCATTGGAATGGTATAGGCTACTAGATGACCCTCACCTGCTGGATTGGGAAGAGATCCAGTCTCTCTTTTACTCCAAGTTTTATCCTCTTCATGAAGTCCATGAGAATAGGAATTATGTTTATAATTCTATCCTCATGACGGAGAGAGCATAGCTCAAGCTTGGGGGAGACTGAAAACGTTAATGCTAAAATGTCCTAACCATGGGCTCCCCAAAGATATGATTATTACTAATTTATACGCGAGGCTCTCTCGACAGGATAAAGATTTGCTCGATGCTTCCTCTATGGGTTCTTTCACAAACGAAAATATTGATGCTAAATGGGAACTCCTTGAAAGAATTCAACACAACATTGAAGATTGGGAGATCGACAAAGGTAAAGAGTCAGGTATAATTTATGAGTATGATTGCATTAAGTCCTTTGTTGAAACTACAAGTTTTAATAAGGTTAGCGCTAAGTTTGGGCTTGATTCTCAACTCCTTGTTGATTTCCTCAAATCTTTTGCTTCACATCTTAATATGCCTAAGGAGGATTGGATCAAGCATCATGAACCTTTTAAAGATATTTGCAAAGAAAATGAAATTGTTCATGATGATTGCAACATGCATGATCCAATTCCTAAAAATGAAGTTTTATATAAGCATGTTAATTTTTGTGGAGTGGATAGACCTTGTGAAAGGCCTATGATTGAAGAAGAGAAGTATTGTAAGCAACATAAGCATGAAAGAACAATCACTTGGGTCAAAGATTTAAATGAAATTGCTAGAGAATTGTGTGACCTTTATCCTTTTACTTGTGAACTTTGCTGTATAGAGGGTCACTTTAATTTTCAATGCATGCACTTTCAAAACATAACTGTTAACCAGTTGTGTGATAACATGATCACCCCTGATCTTTATGATGAGCTTATGTTATTTTTGATGTGTGAAGAGTTATCAGAAAAGACTTCTTGGCTAGATGTTAATGCCATAGGAATAAAAACACTTTGCAAAATTGCCATCTCTATTGTGTTGTTAATTGCCATAAAAATGATTACATAAGTAAGATTAGAAAGGAGGGAACTTTACCAAAGTATAAAAATGTCTCTTATATTTCTGCTAATAAAAAGGAGAGTTTCTCCCAAGTTTCCCCTATTGTTTCTAATGATAAACCAGGATATGTGGAGAAGCTTCATCTCCAACCACTCCCTCCTAAGGTGAAGAAGAAGAAAAAGAAGAGGAGGAGGAAGAGGTGCAAGAAGGAAGAAGAATGGGTATCAACCTGGCCTGGGCATATTCCTCCCATTAAATTTTATCCTAACGGTTGTAAGTTTAAAGAAGAAGGTGAAGTTTATTGCCTTAATTATCATCTTGATGATACGTCCGTAGGTACTATTGAAGATGATTTTGATTATGATATGCATGTTACTTATTGTGATTGGGAAAATGATGATAATGCTACTTATGATCTTGAAAATGTTTTTGGTACCAACTCTGAAAGTGATGATATGGAAAGCTCTAAGCTTGGGGATGATAGAATTGCAAATCCTTTACCCACTAGTGATGTGATAATTGATAATTCTTTTGCTAGTAAGAATAAAGACAACATGTTTACAAATATAGTTGCTAGCAATGATAATGCTCTTCTCTACTATGATGATGTTATAACTCCAATCTATAGTGATTATAAAGGTACCTATGACATAAGGAGAAATTATCCTTATGAAACTTGTCATAATCATGGAGGTAATTACTTCCTTGTTGAACACCATCTTCCTAATACACAATTAATCTATAGTGTTCAAGTTGTTTATGATAGTCCTACTCCCACTATTACCCATGAGAAAGATTATGCTTATATGGAGAGTAAGAGTACCTTTTTGCATGTGGATCATGGTAACAATGCTTTATGTGATGCTTATATTGTTGAGTTTATTCGTGATCCCACTGAAAATTATTATGAGAAGGGAACATATGCTTATAGATATTTCAATAATATCAAGTTCCCTCTCTTTATGTTGAAGGTTTTGAAGCTGCACTTGTTTTGTCTTCCTATGCTTATTGCTTTGTGCTTCAATGAATTATTCTATTGCAATATTCCTATGCATAGGAAGCATGTTAGGCTTAAATGTGTTTGGTATTTGCTTCTTGATGCTCTCTTTTGTTCTTCAACTCTTATTCCTACGAGAGCATCATTAAAGTCTTAAGCCTATCTTTATGGCTATAAAGAAAGAGCTCTAGGGAGATAACCCTTGTTATCTTTGCTTTCAGTTTGTTCTTTCAGTTTTTAGTGGTCTTGATGTTTGTTAATACTGTAGCAACATCATTGTATCTTTATTTTTCAGCTTTGTGCCAATTTTAGCCTCTGATTGCAAGAAAGTTCAAAAGTTGTGACATGCTGTCCAGAAAACAGATTCTGTCCTTGGAAAGAAAAAATCGAATAAAATCACCAGATCGTCTTTTTGATCTGAATTTTTTTGACAGCGTGCTCTATACAATTGGCTTTCGGGCATCTGTTTTGAGTTTTTTGATTTGAGTTGCAGAACTGCCCCGAAAAAATTATTTACTACCTGCTGGTCTGTTTTTCACAGATTCTGTCCTGTTTTGCCTTTTCTTCGTTTTGCAAACCTTGAGCTTGCTTTTTCTTTGCAAAAACCTTTTGGCAATCTTGAGAAACAGTAGCTCTTCAAGATTATCTTTATTTCCAGCAGGGAAAAGTTATTTTATTGTGGGTACTAACCTCGCTAATCAGATTATGATGAGTTATGTATGAAGGGAGTTTTCAAGTGTGCGAGGGAAGATGATAAAAGAAGATTCAGGAGGGTCAAACGCTCAAGCTTGGGGATGCCCCCGTGCACCCCCAAGAAATATTCAAGAAGACTCAAGCGTCTAAGCTTGGGGATGCCCCCATGCATTCCCTTCTCCATCAACAATTATCAGTTCGTCTTTCGTTCCACTATATTTTAATCACTTCATGCGTTATGTGCTATGCTTGGAGCGTCTTGCTCTGAGTTTCCTTTTTAGTTTTCTTTAGCTTTGCTTGCTGTTCATAACAAGTTAGAACCCAGCTTTCTTTGTGTGGGAGAGAAACACGCTCCACTTCAACCTAGAACACAACATAGGATTTTCATGCTTATCTTTGCTGTGTGTGTTCTTTGTCTTTCCATAGCTGCTGTCATGTTTAGCTCTTAGTTTTCATGCTTTTCTTTTTAAAGAACTTTTGTTTAGTTGGTTGCTGAACTCTCTTGAGTTTTCATGTTTATCTTGTTAAGAGAGTTTGCCTGTTGCACTGAGTTGTGTGTCTTAACTTAAAGTAGGTAACTGAGGTTGCTATTTAATTTTAGTAGTAACTTGCAATAGTTTTGAGGTATTGCCATGAGTAATGTCTGAACTTTTGGTGTCAAGAGCTTTAGCCTATTAGTGATAGATGTCGTATTTTGGGCAATCCGTGTTTATTTTCGAAAACCTACAAAATAGTTGAGAACTTTAGCTACTAGATGGATCACTAATCTTTGGAGGGATCGAATATTAGAGTACACTCACGTACCATGAGTCGAGGATGCGCAAGGATAACCAAACCCCCATACACTCCTCCTCGGGGTACTTGTCTCTTTGTGAACCTCCTAATTAGATTGAGAGTTACCGATAATAAGTGCATGAGTTCTTCGGACTAATGTGAGTATTCGAAGGTTGACACTTCCACCTAGCCATATTTTTCTAGCCTCTTCGGTACCGTGCATTGCCCTTTCTCACCTCGAGAGTTGGCGCATACTTCGCGGGTGCATCCAAATCCTTGGCACGATACGCTCTGTCATCATAAGCCTCATTATATCCTTCCTCAAAACAGCCACCATACCTACCTATCAAGGCATTTCCATAGCCTTTCCGAGATACATTGCCATGCAACATCCATCTTCTCATGACTTGATCTTCATGTCATACATGATTTTGCTTGATCGATGAGCCGCATGCTAGTTGGGCCTTGCCCTAATCATCGCTACATGACGCGCTAGTATCATTGCATATCCCGCTACACTGGCAGAGGCATACATTTGCATACATCATGATAGTTTCATTTTCTTTATGTTGAGTACTTTTATAAAGTGTGAAAGATCTTCTATACTTCTTGTAATATATAGAGTGTTGCCCCTAAAGTGAGGAAAAGATCCCAAAGAGGACAAAATCAAAAGATCCCAAAGAGGACAAAATCGAAAGATCCCAAAGAGGAAAAATGAGAGTTAAAAAGAAAGAGCCATTGAGGCCAGAAAAAAAATAAAAAAAATAGAAAAAAGAGAAAAAAAGAAAAAAAAAGAGAGAAGGGGGCACACTACTATTCCTGTTGAGTGATCCACACTCGTACTCCATCTTGTACCTTGAACTCCATAGAGATTATCATTCATGCATATAGCTATGTGGGGACCTTCACACTATAGAACTTGGCTTGTATATTCCAATGATGAGCCTCCTCAAAAGAGCTCTAGGTCTTCTTGAGAAATCAAGTTGGATGCACCCCCACTAGTTCCATTGGAGAGCTTACCTTAGCTCATATGTGCATCCGTTGCATGGCAATCCCTACTCCTCACATCATATCTATCATTTGGCTTTCTCTCGCCTATGATTGTCCTCATTGATGTGAGCCTTTCACACTTTTTTTCTCTTACCCCTTCATCATTTTTCTCTCTTTGCCATCCTAAGTGTCGACTTTCTTACTTACGCTCATCCATTGCATGAGTGCTCAAAATATCGAAAGGGAGTGGATCATTTTGACTTGTACCTGACTGGTGGTCTGGGGATGAGTCAAGATAAGATTCCAAAGAAGACCAAGTGTGAAACTTTAGTAGATTAAGTTCTCAACAATACAAAAACTATGTTTTACTCTCTCGTATATCCCTATCCCCTTTCTTGCACGCAAACACCATTTGGAGACATTCGAGTCACGGACAGCGAGAGCTCTTGCACCTTTATGTTCTTATGTTGCTTGTTACAATGCTAATATAGACTCTTGCTTGTTATGACTTGAATTGAATTACATACCTTGATTGCTTTACTTTAAAAAGTTCTTATATGGTTGGTAGCATGTCACCACAGAAATTATGCTTGTTATCATTTACCTACTCGAGGACGAGCAGGAATTAAGCTTGGGGATGTTGATACGTCCAAAACGTATCTATAATTTCTGCTTGCTCCATGCCTCTTTTGTGTGATATTGCTATGATATTTATGCACTTCCATACACTTTTGATCATATTTGGACTAACCTATTAACTCAGTGCACCACAGTGCCAGTTCCTGTTTTCCGCTGTTTTTCTATTTCAGGTTTCCCCCATATTAAAAGTGCTCCAAAAATTCCGGGAAAAATACAGGAAAAATCAGCGTACAGGAAGCTTCGCGAAGAACCAAAGCGGGGCCAGAGGGGAGCTAGGGGTGGCCCAGGCGGCCACCCGGCGCGGCCCCACCCCTGGCCGCGCCAGGGGGGCGCCTGGGGCCCCGGCTCCGCCTCTGGTGACCCCCCTTCGCATATATATTCCTCTCGTCCCGAAACCCTCGAGGACGGAACCCTTTTCTCCAGAAGCAATTCCGATCTCCGCCGCCATCACCACCAAGTTTCGGGGGACCAGAATTCATGTGCCGGCATCTTGCCAGGACGGGGAAGTGCCCCCGGATTCATCTCCATCGACGTTGCTTCCTCTCTCCATGATGTGGGAGTAGTTCCTCCTCGGGGCTGAGGTTTCTACGAGTAGCTATGTGGTCAATTCTCTCTCTCATGATGTGATCTTCGTTGTGATCATAGGCTATGTTAATCTAAGGTGATTCCATGATATTTCCCCTTCCTCTATGTATTGGATTGATGTACTCACTTGTGTTTATCTAGTATAATCCCCGAGACCAAGGTGACAGCGGTCTATTGGACATGGATTAGAAGAATATTTTCATGAGTGATTTCCTCTTTTGTGTGTTGATTGAAGATTGAGAGTCTCTTGGTGCTTGTCTTTGACTATCCTTGAGATATGTTGTGGTGATTGTGGTACTCTCTTTGGATGGCCGCGGTGACATTGGGAAATCCATAGATTGAGAACTACGAACTTTGAGGTGTGCTTTTGTAGCCCTACATAATTCTCGTCCTCTCTTGACCACAAAGGAATGACCTCCGAGTGCGTCTCCATTGCATGTTTTATGGGAAATATCATGTGATTAGACTATGTTAATGTTGTTGGGAGTTGCCACTAGTGAAAGTATGAAGCCTAGGCCTTGTTTCCACCATTGCAATACCATTTGTGCTCACGTTTACCACTTGTTTGCTTGCTGCACTTTTTATTACAGATTTATATTACTTTGCTTTGCCACTCCTATCATCCATATTTTACCATCTCTTCGCCGAACTAGTGCACCTATGCAACTCCTAGTTGTATTAGGTGTGTTGGGGACACAAGAGACTTCTTGTATCTTAGTTGCAGGGTTGCTTGAGAGAGACCATCTTCAACCTCTACTTCCCTGAGTTCGATAAACCTTAGGTCATCCACTTGAGGGAAATTGCTGCTGTCCTACAAACCTCTGCGCTTGGAGGCCCAACATAGTCTACAAGAATAGAAGCGTGTGTAGACATCACTTGCTTGAGCATATTGTCATGATCTTGTGTTGTTTTTTCTGTGCTTCCTAACTTGTCATGCATTGCTTCCTGTATAGACTTGTCTTGCATCATACCTTGCCATGTATTGCATCATATATAGACTTGTGTTGTTTTCCTGTGCTTCCTACCTTGCCATGTATTGCTTCCTGTATAGACTTGTCTTGCATCATACCTTGCCATGTATTGCATCATATGTAGACTTGTGTTATTTTTCTGTGCTTCCTACCTTGCCATGTATTGCTTCCTGTATAGACTTGTCATGCATCATACCTTGCCATGTATTGCATATTATATGTTCTTGTGTTGTTTTCATGTGCTTCCTACCTTGCCATGTTATGCTTCCTGTATGGACTTGTAGTGCATCCTATATAGAACTGTCTTGCATCATACTTGGTTGAGCATATTGTCATGTCTCGTGTGGTGTGTTTACCGTCTTGCTTGCTTCTTCTCGTTAGTGCTTGTTCCGCTGCGTTCGTGAGGATTCGTTCGTCTACCCGTGGTTCTTCTTCAAGGCTTCTTCTTCGTCTTCTTCATGGATCCGTTCTTCTTCCTTGCGGGATCTCAGGCAAGATGACCATACCCTTGGATACCTTTACTATCATTGCCTTTGCTTAGTTGTCTCGATGCTATCATTACATGTCGCGCTACCCATCTTTATTGTCAGCCCCTCACCTTGTTGCCATGAAACCTCTAACCTTTCAAACCTTCCTAGCAAAACCATTGTTTGGCTATGTTACCGCTTGCTCAGCCCCTCTTATAGCGTTGTTAGTTGCAGGTGAAGATGAAGATCGTTCCAGGTGGGAACTTGTTGTTGGAATATCATAATATCTATTATTGTTAAGACACCTATATATTGGGCATGGGTGGAAGGCTTGGCCTTTTGCTCGGTGTTTTGTTTCACTCATGCCACCTTAGGCGCCAATAAACCGGCATTATGTTCCTTGATTTTGCGTTCCTTACACGGTTGGGTATATGGGGACCCCTTGAAACTTCATCTTTGAATAAAACTCCTCCAGCAAGGCCCAACATTGGTTTTAATTTGCCTCATAATAACAACTTAATTAATTAATTAAAATTGCATAGGGGGGTCGCGTCCCCGGGGATTCTTTCTACATAGCAAGGGGGCCAGTGCTGATGGTGTTGGTCCCAAACGGGCAGACTGTAGGGCCGCCTTGGGGAAACCCGAGGTATTTGGTATTTTCCTGTAGGCTGTACCATCCGGACATGGCCTGAGACGAGATACGCGCGGCTACTATTAGGGTGTCGGCACGCTGGGAGGTCTTGCTGGACTTGTTTTACCATTATCGAAATGTCTTGTGCACCGGGATGCCGAGCCTGATTGGATTTCCCTAAGATAAGAGGTGATAATATTATATTTATCACTTCAGCTAATCGTGAGAGCTTGTGATGGGCTAAGTTGGGACACCCCTGCAGGGTTATGATCTTTCGAAAGCCGTGCCCGCGGTTATGTGGCAGATGGGAATTTGTTAATGTCCGGTTGTAGAAAACTTGACAGAGGATCCAAAGTAAAACACACAACTGTGTGAGTAACCATGACTGTCTCTTTTCACTTTGAGAAGAGAACACGGTGGTGTTATGTTTGACTCGTAGGTAGTTCAGGATCTTTAGCGATCACTACTAGTTTGCGACCGTTTGCGTAGATGCTCATCTTATTCTTGTACTCGTAAGTTAGCCACCATATATATTGCTTAGCCGCTGCTGCAACCTCACCACTTTACCTCTTCCTACACATTAAGCTTTGATAGTCTTGTTACCCATGTTATGGGATTGCTGAGTCCTCGTGGCTCACAGATACTACAACAACAGTTGCAGGTGCAGGTTCCGATGTCTTGACGTGAGAGCGTTGATCGTTGTGTTGGAGTTCTTTCTTCTTCTTCTTCTTCAGTCTTGGGTTAGGTTCCGGGTCGGCAGCCTGAGATAGCAGATGGATGTCTTTGTGCTTTTCATGTTTGTATCCGTAGTCGGATACCTTGTATTGATGTTGTTGTATTCATGTGACTTGTATGTATTGTTGTATCCCCCATGAATGTATGTAATGGTATGATGTAATGATATCCATCTTGCTAAGCGCCCGAAATGCGGTTGTGCCCCAATCACGTAAGTGTCATGTGATCGAGATAGAATCGCATCTTGGGCCTGACAGCTGTGTACCAGACCTGATGTGAACCTTGCCATAAGTTTGGTAGGGAGGTACCAAAGTGATCCCGGTATGGAACACTGGACAGCGGTCGAGAACATCCTAAAGTACCTGAAAATGACTAAGGATATGTTTCTCGTTTATGGAGGTGACGAAGAGCTCGACGTAAAGGGTTACGTCAATGCTAGCTTCAACACAGATCTGGATGACTCCAAGTCACAAACCGGATACGTGTATATTTTGAATGGTGGGGCAGTCAGCTGGTGCAGTTGCTAGCAAAGCGTCGTGGCACATTCTACATGTGAACTGAAGTACATAGCTGCGTGCGAAGCAGCACAGGAAGGAGTCTGGATGAAGGAGTTCATCACCGAATTAGGAGTTATTCCAAGTCCGTCGGGCCCGATGACACTCTTTTGTGACAACACTGGAGCTATTGCCATTGCCAAGGAGCCCAGGTTTCACAAGAAGACCAAGCACATCAAGCGCCGTTTCAACTCCATCCGGAATTATATTCACGATGGAGACATAGATATTTGTAAAGTGCATACGGATCTGAATGTCATAGATCCGTTGACTAAACCTCTTCCATGAGCAAAACATGATCAACACCAGAACTCTATGGGTGTTCGATTCATCACAATGTAACTAGATTATTGACTCTAGTGCAAGTGGGAGACTATTGGAAATATGCCCTAGAGGCAATAATAAAATGGTTACAATTATATTTCCTTGTTCATGATAATTGTCTGTTATTCATGCTTGAATTGTATTATTCAGAAACAATGATACATGTGTGAATACATAGACCACAACGTGTCCCTGGTAAACCTCTAGTTACTAGCTCGTTGATCAACAGATGGTCACGGTTTCCTGACCATGGACATTGGATGTCATTGATAACGGGATCACATCATTAGGAGAATGATGTGATGGACAAGACCCAATCCTAAGCCTAGCACAAGATCGTGTAGTTTGTAATGCTAAAGCTTTTCCAATGTCAAGTATATTTTCCTTAGACCATGAGGTTGTGCAACTCCCGAATACCGTAGGAATACTTTGGGTGTGCCAAACGTCACAACGTAACTGGATGGCTATAAAGG
Source organism: Secale cereale (assembly GCA_902687465.1). Taxonomy (NCBI): domain Eukaryota; kingdom Viridiplantae; phylum Streptophyta; class Magnoliopsida; order Poales; family Poaceae; genus Secale; species Secale cereale. The sequence goes on along the minus strand of LR738711.1, from coordinate 872,399,702 downwards.
TACACTACAGGTATCTGCGAAATCATTTGTTGGGTTGGCACGAACCGAGACTGGGATTTGTCACTCTGTATGACGGAGAGGTATCTCTGGGCCCACTCGGTAAGACATCATCATAATGAGCTCAATGTGACTAAGGTGATGGTCACGGGATGATGTATTATGGAACGAGTAAAGAGACTTGCCACGACGAGATTGAACAAGGTATCGGTATACCGGCGATTGAATCTCGGGCAAGTACTATACCGATAAACAAAGGGAATAGTATACGGGATTGATTGAATCCTTGACATCGTGGTTCATCCGATGAGATCACCGAGGAGCATGTGGGAGCTGATACGTCCAAAACGTATCTATAATTTCTGCTTGCTCCATGCCTCTATTGGGTGATATTGCTATGATATTTATACACTTCCATACACTTTTGATCATATTTAGACTAACCTATTAACTCAATGCACCCCAGTGCCAGTTTCTGTTTTCGGCTGTTTTTGTATTTCAGGTTTTCACATTACGAGAACTGCCCGGAAAAATCCATAAAAAATATATAAAAAATCAGCGTTCCAGAAACTACCGTGCGCCCGAAGGACAGCCGGGGGGGGGGGGCATCAGGGCTCCAGGCGCCCTGGCGGCGCCCCCCCCCTGGGCCGCGCCGGGGGGGCGCCTGGGCCCCCCGAGGCTCCTCCGATGCCCCCTTTGGCATATATTTAAAGCGTCTCCCGAAACCCTTGAAAGAGGAACTCTTTTTCGTGATCTCATCTCTGTTCCGCCGCCGCCGCCGCTTCCAAGATCGGGAGCACCAGGAGAACTCTTCCCGACACCCTGCCGGAGGGGAGGATCACCACCGGGAGCTTCTCCACCACCATGGACGCCTCCCGGATGAGTTGTGAGTAGTCTCCCTTGGACCATGAGTCCATGACCAGTAGCTATGTGATGTTCTCCTCCCGTTCTTGTGCTTCACTAATTAGTCCTCGTGAGCTGCCCTACATGATCGAGGCACATATGTAATCCTTATGCTGTTGCTATGATGAGTTTGCTGGGATCCGATGGATTATGAGATTATGTTCAGATTGTGTTTGAGTAATATATTTGATTCACCTCTTTTATGTTTATGTTCGTAAGTAATTCTTGCATGTTCTCCGTTGTTATTTATTGCTTTGGCCAAGTAGTAGGTAGTGACTCCAAGAGGGAACGTTATGCTCGATTGTGGGTTCATGCCCCTCGATGACTAGTTTGAGTGACAGAAACATGAGTCTAGGGGATGTGCTATTGCCACAAGGGGGAAAACAATGGTGCTTGTGCCCGCGGGTGCAAGGATTGTTTACTTTACGCAAAGTTCTTTTAATGCAGTTGTCTGTTGCTTTGAGTTTACACTATGGGTGGGGCTCGCAACTTAATACCAGCGAGATGTTCTGGATAGATATCTCAAGGTGGATGATTAGTTGTAGATATTGATGGATTTCGGTCTACTTACTTTGGCGTACCGCCCATGCTTTCAACCTCAACCTTTCTTGCAATGTAGTCAGCATTGGTTTGCGCACATGGTCCTGTCAATTGCCCAGCTGTAATTCGTTTACCTCACATAGTTGTTTTATCGTCTTTAGGGAGAGAGACATCACTAGTGAACATCATGAGACTCCGGTCCATATTACCATCATTGATCACATCCGCTATTTACTTTTCCGCTATTTACTTACTATTGCAATTATACCTATCACTATTATCACTTGCGTTTGATCCTTTGTAAACTACAAGGCCGGAGGGATTGACAACCTCTCTGTACTCGTTGGGAGCAAAGTTATTTGTATCTGTGTGCAGGTCCACGTTGATTGCTAATATCCGGCGCCGTTAGCAGTTGACACCTTCTTGTTGAAACTGGGAGTCTCTGGGAAATCGATCCTTGGTATTACCAAGGGAAAACTTCTGCTACAATGCATCTCAAACCTTCCACTTGGGGTAACCAACGAGGGGTGAGAAGCCACCTAGCAAAGCAGTTTCTGGCCCCGTTGCAGGGGACTCCACTCTTCAAGATAGGGGAGTTGCACGCTATCTTTTACCTTTGCTTTTAGTCTTGTTAGTTTACCTTTTAGTTTTTGCTTTAGTACCTTTTTATCGAAAATCACAAGAATAGTTATCTCGTTCTTTAGTTGTCATTATGTCGGGTCCTTTTGTCTTTGACGAGGCAGAAGTTCTCACCTTTAAACAAAGAGGTGGGGAAACTTTGAAAGATGCTTGGTATAGAATTAATGATTCACAAAAAAGAGCCGCCAAGAAGCAACCTACTACTATCCTGCTTAGAAATTTTTATGTTGGAATTACTTCTTGGAATAGGTTTATTCTAGATACTGCTATCAATGGGAATTTCCTAGAGGCCCCAATTTGGGAGTCCCTTAGTATTATTGAAAATCTTGTTGGGAATCTCCCTGTTGTTAGCATTCGAGAGGACATCACCCTAGCTGACATTATGAAAAAACTTGAAAAGATAGAGCTAGAGATGCCAAGCATTAATAAGATAAATGAGTTGGATCGTAAGATCCAAGGGAATTTGAATAGACTTGATAGCTCCATGCATAAAATTTTCAAAATTTTGGAGACCGTCAAATTCCATGACTTGGACTCTTCTACGATAGACAAGATTGAGGAAATAATTGATACCCTAGGAACTACCTTCTCCTCGATCAAAACCAAAAAGGTAGAAACTCCGGCAAAGAGGGAGCCTAAGTTCGTTCACGTTCCAAAGGCTCCCCGTTCTAAAAGTAATCCATCTATTGCCAAAGGGGTTGAAACTGTAAAGACTTTGGAAGAAACACCTCTCTTTGATGAATTTATAAATGAATCTTCCCTTGACTTTTATCCTTTTGGTCTTCTCCCTAGAAGTATCTCTATGAGGCCTTTATTTGAAAGTCCTCTTAAGACTAGTTGTATTATTGAAGAACTTTTTGATGATCTTGATGATGGTTCAATTGATACAACTTAATCTCTATGCACTATGCCTAGCTTAAAGGCATAAAAAAAAGCGCTTTTGGGAGGCAGCCCAATGAATAAATTTATTTTGCTTTTGTTGTGTCTTGATGTTGTTTACTACAGTAGCATCATCATTGTATCTTTACTTTTCAATTTTGTGCCAAGTATAGCCTCTGATTGCTAGAAAGTTCAAAAGTTGTGAGGTGCTGTCCAGGAAACAGATTCTGTCCTTGGATAGCAAAATTCGTATAAAATCACCAGATCATCTTTTTGGTCTGAATTTTTTCGACAGCGTTCTCTATATAATTGTCTTTCGTGCGTCTGTTCTGAGTTTTTTTATTTGAGTTTCAGAAGTGCCCCGAACAAATCATTTACTACCTGCTGTTCTGGTTTTCACAGATTCTGTCCTGTTTTGCCTTTCCTTCATTTTGCAAACCTAGAGCTTGCTTTTTCTTTGCAAGAACCTTTTGGCAATCTTGAGAAACAGTAGACCTTCAAGAATATATTTATTTACAGCAAGGTATAATTATTTTATTATGGGTACTAACCTCGCTAATCAGATTATGATGAGTTATGTATGAAGGGAGTTTTCAAGTGTGCGAGGGAAGATGATAAAAAGATTCAGGAGTGTCAAGCGTTCAAGCTTGGGGATTCCCCCGTGCACCCCCAAGAAATATTCAAGGAGACTCAAGCGTCTAAGCTTGGGGATGCCCCCGTGCAGCCCCTTCTCCATCAACATTATCAGTTCGTCTTTCGTTCCACTATATTTTAATCACTTAATGTGTTATGTGCTATGCTTGGAGCGTCTTGCTTTTAGTTTCCTTTTTGGTTTTTCATAACGAGTCGGAACTCAGCGTTCTTTATGTGGGAGAGAAACACGCTCCGCTTCTACCTAGAACATAACATAGAATTTTCATGACTATCTTTGCTGTGTGTGTTCTTTGTCTTTTAAATAGCTACTATCATGCTCTGCTCTTAGTATTCATGCTTATCTTTTATGTGGGATTCCCAATGTGTTATTGGAGTACCAACATGATTTGTTTGCCAATGATGTGGTATGGTTTAGTAATATCTTCCCTCAAGAATTTATTTTGATTGACTTGGCGTATGCTCATGCATATTTAAGACTGTAAAGAAAGTCTGTCAAGCCTTGATGATCTTTTGTTTCTGAGTAGCGATATAACTTCCATGCCTGATTCAATGTTGCTTTGTCGCTCTGCATGATTATGAACGTCATTGCTCTCTTAGTTGGTCGCTCCCAGTATTTTGCTAACCTCCACCTGTACTAAGCGGACTGACTGCTTGTGCATCCACATCCTTTTAAACCAGTTATGCCATATGAGTCCACCATACCTACCTATATGTGGTATTTCACCGCCACTCCAAGTAAATTTACATGTGCTACCTTTAAAACCTTCAGTTTTTGCAATACATAGCTCATGGGAAAGTAGCTTAACAACTATTGTGGTAAAGAATATGTTGCTTATGTATCTTACTTTCTTATAAGTTGCTTGCTGAGCGGTAACCATGTTTCTGGGGACGCCATCAACTGTTACACTTTTGTTGAATATCATGTGAGTTGCTATGCATGTTCGTCTTGTCTAAAGTAAGGGTGATTTGCCATGGGTTGAACGGTTTGAGTATGCATATTGTTAGAGAAGAACATTGGGCCGCAACCAAAGCCATGTATCATGGTGGAAGTTTTAGCTTGGACATTAATCCTCAATCTCTTATGAGAATATGCTTAAGCATTAAAGAGGAGTCCATTATCTATTTTCTATGTTGTCCCGGTATGGATGTCCTCAAGTTGAGATCTATCAAAAACGAGAAATCAAATGCGGTCTATCTCCTTGGACCTTTGTACAGGTGACATAGAGGTACCCCTTTGTGACACTTGGTTGAAACATATGTAATGCAATGACAATCCATGGAAATCCGAGCTAATTAGGACAAGGTGCGAGCACTATTGGTATTCGATGCATGAGGCTTGCAACTTATAGGATGTCTTATGCATAACACATATGAAGTACTACTACCGTTGACAAAATTGTTTCTATGTTTTCAAAATAAAAAGCTCTAGCACATGAGTAATCCCTGCTTCCCTCTGCGAAGGGCCATTCTTTTACTTTTATGTTGAGTCTCCACCTTCTTTCTTCAAAGCACCAACTACTGAGAGCATGATTGTCATTCTGAGTGTAATGTGCATTGTCCCAAAGTAGCATTGTCTTTTGTATGATTGTGATATCGTTTATTTTGAAATCATTGTATCTAGTCATCACTTAAACCTTGGAGGTGCCCCTGCATTTATGTTTTGCTTCACTAAAGGGGGCAAGCTAGATATCACTTTATCATATTTGCACATCATGTTCATTGCAAATCTATTTGATGTTTCAGTATCATATTGTAAAAGTTTCAGTTCTTTGTGATTTTCTCATGAGGCAACTTAATTACTACAGATTCATTGTCTCAGTAAGCTTTTGTCATATGACTATGAAAAAGTCCTATATGGTTAATAGCATGTCACCACAGCAATTATTCTTGTTATCATTTACCTACTCGAGGACGAGCAGGAATTAAGCTTGGGGATGTTGATATGTCCAAAACGTATCTATAATTTTTGCTTGCTCCATGCCTCTTTTGGGTGATATTGCTATGATATTTATACACTTCCATACACTTTTGATCATATTTGGACTAACCTATTAACTCAGTGCACCCCAGTGCCAGTTTCTGTTTTCGGCTGTTTGTGTATTTCAGGTTTTCACATTACGAGAACTGCCAGGAAAAATCCAGAAAAATTATATAAAAAATCAGCGTTCCAGAAACTACCGTGCGCCCGAAGGACAGCCGGGGGGGGGGGGGCACCAGGGCTCCTGGCGCCCTGGCGGCGCCCCCCCCCTGGGCCGCGCCGTGGGGGCGCCTGGGCCCCCCGAGGCTCCTCCGATGCCCCCCTTTGGCATATATTTAAAGCGTCTCCCGAAACCCTCGAAACAGGAACTCTTTTTCGCGATCTCATCTCTGTTCCGCCGCCGCCGCCGCTTCCAAAATCGGGAGCACCAGGAGAACTCTTCCCGGCACCCTGCCGGAGGGGAGGATCACCACCGGGAGCTTCTCCACCACCATGGACGCCTCCCGGATGAGTTGTGAGTAGTCTCCCTTGGACCATGAGTCCATGACCAGTAGCTATGTGATGTTCTCCTCCCGTTCTTGTGCTTCACTAATTAGTCCTCGTGAGCTGCCCTACATGATCGAGGCACATATGTAATCCTTATGCTGTTGCTATGATGAGTTTGCTGGGATCCGATGGATTATGAGATTATGTTCAGATTGTGTTTGAGTAATATATTTGATTCACCTCTTTTATGTTTATGTTCATAAGTAATTCTTGCATGTTCTCCGTTGTTATTTATTGCTTTGGCCAAGTAGTAGGTAGTGACTCCAAGAGGGAACGTTATGCTCGATTGTGGGTTCATGCCCCTCGATGACTAGTTTGAGTGACAGAAACATGAGTCTAGGGGATGTGCTGTTGCCACAAGGGGGAAAACAACGGTGCTTGTGCCCGCGGTGCAAGGATTGTTTACTTTACGCAAAGTTCTTTTAATGCAGTTGTCTGTTGCTTTGAGTTTACACTATGGGTGGGGCTCGCAACTTAATACCAGCGAGATGTTCTGGATAGATATCTCAAGGTGGATGAGTAGTAGTAGATATTGATGGATTTCGGTCTACTTACTTTGGCGTACCGCCCATGCTTTGAACCTCTACCTTTCTTGCAATGTAGTCAGCATTGGTTTGCGCACATGGTCCTGTCAATTGCCCAGCTGTAATTCGTTTACCTCACATAGCTGTTTTATTGTCTTTTGGGAGAGAGAAATCACTAGTGAACATCACAAGACTCCGGTCCATATTACCATCATTGATCACATCCGCTATTTACTTTTCCGCTATTTACTTACTATTGCAATCATACCTATCACTATTATCACTTGCGTTTGATCCTTTGTAAACTACAAGGCCGGAGGGATTGACAACCTCTCTGTACTCGTTGGGAGCAAAGTTATTTGTATCTGTGTACAGGTCCACGTTGATTGCTAATATCCGGCGCCGTTAGCAGTGGACACCTTCTTGTTGAAACTGGGAGTCTCTGGGAAATCGATCCTTGGTATTACCAAGGGAAAACTTCTGCTACACTGCATCTCAAACCTTCCACTTGGGGTAACCAACGAGGGGTGAGAAGCCATCTAGCAGTTGGTCACGGGATGATGTGTTACGGAACGAGTAAAGAGACTTGCCATAACGAGATTGAACAAGGTATTGGTATACCGACAATCGAATCTCGGGCAAGTACTATACCGGTAGACAAAGGGAATCGTATACGGGATTGATTGAATCCCCGACATCGTGGTTCCTCCGATGAGATCATCGTGGAACATGTGGGAGCCAATATGGGTATCCAGAACCCGCTATTGGTTATTGGCCGGAGAGGTATCTCAGTCATGTCTGCATGGTTCCCGAACCCGTAGGGTCTACACACTTAAGGTTCAGTGACGCTAGAGTTGTCATGGGAATAGTATGTGGTTACCGAAGGTTGTTTGGAGTCTCGGATGAGATCCCGGACGTGACGAGGAACTCCGGAATGGTGTGGAGGCGAAGATCGATATATTGGATGAAAGGTATTGGAGTCCGGAATTGTTCCGGGGGTATCGGGTGACGACCAGCGTGTCCGAAAGTGGTTTCGGAGGCCTCGCCAAGCGTTGGGGGGCCTTATGGGCCAAGGGGAGGGGGAACATCAGCCCACTAAGGGGCTGAGCGCCCCTCCCACCCCATCTCACGTAACCTGGAGAGGTGGGGGCGCCTCCCCTAGGGCAGCCGCCCCTCCCGGCTTGGGGGGCAAGTTTCCTAGGGGTGGGGGCGCCCAAACCCATCTAGGGTTTTGATACGTCCAAAACGTATCTATAATTTCTGCTTGCTCCATGCCTCTTTTGTGTGATATTGCTATGATATTTATACACTTCCATATACTTTTGATCATATTTGGACTAACCTATTAACTCAGTGCACCCCAGTGCCAGTTTCTGTTTTCTGCTGTTTTTGTATTTCAGGTTTTCCCATCACGAAAACTGCCAGAAAAATCCCGGAAAAATTATATAACAAATCAGCATTCCGGAAGCTTCCTTGCGGCCAAAGTAGGGCCGGAGGGGGGCCACCAGGGCTCCAGGCGCCCTGGTGGCGCGGCCCCCCTCCAGGCCGCGCCGGGGGGGGGGGGCGCCTGGGCCCCCTAGGTCTCCGCTGATGCCCCCCTTTGGCATATATTTACACCGCGTCCCGAAACCCTCCAGGACGGAACCCTTTTTCGCGATCTCATCTCTGTTCCGCCGCCGCCGCGCTTCCAAGATCGGGAGCACCAGGAGAACTCTTCCCGGCACCCTGCCGGAGGGGAGGATCACCACCGGGAGCCTCTCCACCACCATGGACGCCTCCCGGATGAGTTGTGAGTAGTCTCCCTTGGACCATGGGTCCATGACCAGTAGCTATGTGATGTTCTCCTCCCCTCTTTGTTCTTCACTAATTAGACCTCGTGAGCTGCCCTACATGATTGAGGCACATATGTAATCCTTATGCTGTTGCTATGTTGAGTTTGCTGGGATCCGATGGATTGTGAGATTATGTTCAGATTGTGTGTGAGTATTATATTTGATCTACCTCTTTTATATTTATGTTCTTGAGTAATTCTTGCATGTTCTCCGTTGCTGTTTATTGCTTTGGCCAAGTAGTAGGTAGTAACTCCAAGAGGGAAGGATATGCTTGATTGTGGGTTCATGCCCCTCGATGACTAGTTTGAGTGACGGAAACATGAGTCTAGGGGATGTGCTGTTGCCACAAGGTGGAAAACAACGGTGCTTGTACTCGCGGGTGCAAGGATTGTTTACTTTACGCAAAGTTCTTTTAATGCAGTTGTCTGTTGCTTTGAGTTTACACTATGGGTGGGACTCGCAACTTAATACCAGCGAGATGTTTTGGATAGATATCTCAAGGTGGATGATTAGTAGTAGATGCAGATGGATTTCGGTCTACTTACCTTGGCATACCGCCCATGCTTTTGAGCCTCAACCTTTCTTGCAGCATAGTTAGCATTGGTTTGCGCACATAATTCTGTCAATTGCCCAGCTGTAATTCGTTTACCTCACATAGCTGTTTTATCGTCTTTTGGGAGAGAGACATCACTAGGGAACATCATGGGACCCCGGTCCATATTACCATCATTGATCACATCCGCTATTTACTTTCTGCTTTTACTTACTAGTTGCAATTACACCTATCACTATTATCTCTTGCATTTGATCCTTTGTAAACGACAAGGCCAGAGGGATTGACAACCTCTCTGTACTCGTTGGGAGCAAAGTTATTTGTATCTGTGTGCAGGTCCAGTTAATTACTAAGTATCTGGCGCCATTAGCAGTTGACACCTTCTTGTTGAACCTTGGAGTCTCGGGGGAATTCGATCCTTGGTATCTTTGCCAAGGGAAAACTACCGCTACACTGCATCTCAAACCTTCCACTTGGGGTAACCAACGAGGGGCGAGAAGCCATCAAGCAAAGTTTTCTGGCGCCGTTGCCGGGGACTCCACCCTTCAAGATAGGGGAGTTGCACGCTATCTTTTATCTTTGCTTTTTAGTCTTGTTAGTTTACCTTTCAGTTTTCTTTATGTCTTTTCACTAGTTTTGCTTAATGGAAAACAACAAAAATATGAGAGAGCTTTATAAGCTCTACCTTGCTTTGGGACTTGATGTGTTTGAAGAGAAAATTAAAAAACCTATGGAACTTTATTATTTGCATAACAATCAAGATGGTGGTGATGTTATTAGTATGCTTTCTTTGAATATCAATATTGCTAATGACATGGAAAGTTCTAGGCTTGGGGATGACACGTTTGATGAACATGATATTTTTAGTCCCCCAACTTTTGAAGAGAAAATTTACTTTGATGATACTTTGCTTCCTATATCTGATGATTACAATGATGAATATGATGTTTTCAGTCCACCTACTATTGACGATAAAATTTATTACGATTATGATATTCCTCCTAAATACAATGATTACCATGATGGTTATGATAGTCTTACTCTCACTATTCCTAATAAGAAAGATTTTGCTTATATGAAGAGTAATGACACTTTTATGCTTTTGGATCATGGAAATAATGCCTTATGTGATAGTTATATTGTTGAGTTCATCCATGTTCCCACTGAAAATTATTATGAGAAGGGAACATATGCTTATAGATATTTCAATAATATCAAAGTCCCTCTCTTTATGTTGAAGGTTTTGAAGCTGCACTTGTTTTGTCTTCCTATGCTTATTGCTTTGTGCTTCAATGAATTATTCTATTGCAATATTCCTATGCATAGGAAGCATGTTAGGCTTAAATGTGTTTGGTATTTGCTTCTTGATGCTCTCTTTTGTTCTTCAACTCTTATTCCTACGAGAGCATCATTAAAGTCTTAAGCCTATCTTTATGGCTATAAAGAAAGAGCTCTAGGGAGACAACCCTTGTTATCTTTGCTTTCAGTTTGTTCTTTCAGTTTTTAGTGGTCTTGATGTTTGTTACTACTGTAGCAACATCATTGTATCTTTACTTTTCAGCCTTGTGCCAAGTGTAGCCTCTGATTGCAAGAAAGTTCAAAAGTTGTGACGTGCTGTCTAGGAAACAGATTCTGTCCTTGGATAGAAAAATTCGTATAAAATCACCAGATCATCTTTTTGGTCTGAATTTTTTTGACAACGTGCTCTGTACAATTTTCATTCGGGCGTCTGTTCTGAGTTTTTTTTATTTGAGTTGCAGAAGTGCCCCGAAAAAATCATTTACTACCTGCTGGTCTGTTTTTCACAGATTCTGTCCTGTTTTGCCTTTCCTTCATTTTGCAAACCTTGAGCTTGCTTTTTCTTTGCAAAAACCTTTTGGCAGTCTTGAGAAACAGTAGACCTTCAAGAATATCCTTATTTCCAGCAAGGAACAATTATTTTATTATGGGTACTAACCTCGCTAATCAGATTATGATGAGTTATGTATGAAGGGAGTTTTCAAGTGTGCGAGGGAAGATGATAAAAAGATTCAGGAGTGTCAAACGCTCAAGCTTGGGGATGCCCCCATGCACCCCCAAGAAATATTCAAGAAGACTCAAGCATCTAAGCTTGGGGATGCCCCCGTGCATCCCCTTCTCCATCAACAATTATCAGTTCGTCTTTCGTTCCACTATATTTTTATCACTTCATGTGTTATGTGCTATGCTTGGAGCGTCTTGCTTTTAGTTTCCTTTTTAGTTTTATTTAGCTTTGCTTTCTGTTCATAACGAGTTGGAACTCAGCTTTCTTTGTGTGGGAGAGAAACACGCTCCACTTCAACCTAGAACATAACATAGAATTTTCATGTCTATCTTTGCTGTGTGTGTTCTTTGTCTTTCAATAGCTACTATCATGTTCAGCTCTTAGTTTTCATGCTTATCTTCTTAAAGAGCTTATGTTTAGTTGGTCGCTGGAATTCTCTTTAGTTATCATGCTTATCTTATTAAGAGAGTTAGCTTCTGTTGCATTGGTTGATATGTCTATGATAAAATGCTATGTGCATAATGATGCTTAGTAGTTCATGTTTTCTTATGGTTAGTCTCAAATAGCTGGGGGGTTCTCAATGTGTTATTGGAGTACCAACATGATTTGTTTGCCTATGATGTGGTATGGTTTAGTGATATCTTCCTTCAAGAATTTATTTTGATTGACTTGGCGTATGCTCACGCATATTTAAGACTGTAAAGAAAGTCTATCAAGCCTTGATGATCTTTAATTTCTGAGTAGCGATATAACTTCCATGCCTGATTCAATGTTGCTTTGTCGCTCTGCATGATTATGACCGTCATTGCTCTTTTAGTTGGTCGCTCCCAGTCTTTTGCTAACCTTCGCCTGTACTAAGCGGACTGACTGCTTGTGCATCCAAAATCTTTTAAACCAGTTATGCCATATGAGTCCACCATACCTTCCTATACATGGTATTTACCTGCCATTCCTAACGAAGACTTTCATGTACCATCTCGAAATTATTCAAAAAAGCATTTCTCTTTTGTGCCTCTGTTTTAGTTCATGAGGAAGTAGTAGTTAATTCATGATCTTTTTAAGTTGGACAAGCTTCACCCCGGGATTGCATGTCTAATGTGCAAACCCATAATACGAGAACGAACTGGCATAGAGTGCGCCCGGCTCATTAAAAAATTATACAACAAACAAACACTCCTTCACGCTTTGTTCATGAGAAATCAGAAAACTTTGGCCGTGATAAACAAAGGAGATTAAGAGGATGTGATAGTCCTCATTCGGGAGCCGTTCCTCGAAACTTGTCCAGCTCAAGAAGTGATTGAGTTATCTGCTAGCATTCGTTGACGAAACATGCATATTCAAAATAAATAAATAATTATTACCTCTGTTTTTAAAACCAAGAGCTCTGGTACATGTTTAGTTTTTGTTTCCGACCACGGGTTTTCAACCTTGCCATCAAAAGCCACAGTTCGAGAGTCTCCACCTTCTTTAAAGCACCAACTACTGAGAGCATGATTGTCATTCTGAGTGTAATGTGCATTGTCCCAAAGTAGCATTGTCTTTTGCATGATTGTGATATCGTTTATTCTGAAATCATTGTATCTAGTCTTCACTTAAACCTTGGAGGTGCCCCTGCATTTATGTTTTGCTTCACTAAAGGGGGCAAGCGAGGTACCGCTTTATCATATTTGCACACCATGCTCATTACAAATCTATTGAGTGTTTCAGTATCATATTGTAAAACTTTCAGTTCTTTGTGATTTTCTCATAAGGCAACTTAATTACTAGAGATTCATTGTCTCAGTAAGCACTTGTCATGTGACTGTAAAAAGTTCTTATATGGTTAATAGCATGTCACCACAGAAATTATGCTTGTTATCATTTACCTACTCGAGGACGAGCAGGAATTAAGCTTGGGGATGTTGATACGTCCAAAACGTATCTATAATTTCTGCTTGCTCCATGCCTCTTTTGTGTGATATTGCTATGATATTTATACACTTCCATATACTTTTGATCATATTTGGACTAACCTATTAACTCAGTGCACCCCAGTGCCAGTTTCTGTTTTCTGCTGTTTTTGTATTTCAGGTTTTCCCATCACGAAAACGGCCAGAAAAATCCTGGAAAAATTATATAAAAAATCAGCGTTCCGGAAGCTTCCTTGCGGCCAAAGTAGGGCCGGAGGGGGGCCACCAGGGCTCCAGGCACCCTGGTGGCGCGGCCCCCCTCCTGGCCGCGCCGGGGGGGGGGGGCGCCTGGGCCCCCAGGTCTCCGCTGATGCCCCCCTTTGGCATATATTTACACCGCGTCCCGAAACCCTCCAGGACGGAACCCTTTTTCGCGATCTCATCTCTGTTCCGCCGCCGCCGCGCTTCCAAGATCGGGAGCACCAGGAGAACTCTTCCCGGCACCCTGCCGGAGGGGAGGATCACCACCGGGAGCCTCTCCACCACCATGGACGCCTCCCGGATGAGTTGTGAGTAGTCTCCCTTGGACCATGGGTCCATGACCAGTAGCTATGTGATGTTCTCCTTCCCTCTTTGTTCTTCACTTATTAGACCTCGTGAGCTGCCCTACATGATCGAGGCACATATGTAATCCTTATGCTGTTGCTATGTTGAGTTTGCTGGGATCCGATGGATTGTGAGATTATGTTCAGATTGTGTGTGAGTAATATATTTGATCCACCTCTTTTATATTTATGTTCTTGAGTACTTCTTGCATGTTCTCCGTTGCTGTTTATTGCTTTGGCCAAGTAGTAGGTAGTAACTCCAAGAGGGAACATTATGTTTGATTGTGGGTTCATGCCCCTCGATGACTAGTTTGAGTGACAGAAACAAGAGTCCAGGGGATGTGCTGTTGCCACAAGGGGGAAAACAACGGTGCTTGTACTCGCGGGTGCAAGGATTGTTTACTTTACGCAAAGTTCTTTTAATGCAGTTGTCTCTTGATTTGAGTTTACACTATGGGTGGGACTCGCAACTTAATACCAGCAAGATGTTCTGGATAGATATCTCAAGGTGGATGATTAGTAGCAGATGTAGATGGATTTTGGTCTACTTACCTTGGCGTACCGCCCATGCTTTTGAGCCTCAACCTTTCTTGCAGCATAGTTAGCATTTGTTTGCGCACATAATTCTGTCAATTGCCCAGCTGTAATTCGTTTACCTCACATAGCTGTTTTATCGTCTTTTGGGAGAGAGACATCACTAGCGAACATCATGGGACCCCGGTCCATATTACCATGATTGATCACATCTGCTATTTACTTTCTGCTTTTACTTACTAGTTGCAATTACACCTATCACTATTATCTCTTGCGTTTGATCCTTTGTAAACGACAAGGCCGGAGGGATTGACAACCTCTCTATACTCGTTGGGAGCAAAGTTATTTGTATCTGTGTGCAGGTCCAGTTAATTGCTAAGTATCTGGCGCCATTAGCAGTTGACACCTTCTTGTTGAACCTTGGAGTCTCAGGGGAATTCGATCCTTGGTATCTTTGCCAAGGGAAAACTATCGCTACACTGCATCTCAAACCTTCCACTTGGGGTAACCAACGAGGGGCGAGAAGCCATCAGGTTTCACCTGTGGCCGCCGCCCCTCCCCTAGGGAAACCCTAGGGCGCCTCCTCGTCCCGCCTTCCCATTATATATAGTGAGGGAGAGAGAGGGCATCAGCACCCCTTCCCTGGCGCAGCCCTCTTCCCCTCCCAACTCCACCTCTTCCTCCGTAGAGCTTGGCGAAGCCCTGCCGGAGAACTGCAAGCTCCACCACCACGTCGTCGTGCTGCCGGAGCTCTTTCCCAACTTCTCATCCCCCCTTGCTGGATCAAGAAGGATGAGACGTCCCCGGGCTGTACGTGTGTTGAACGCGAAGGCGCCGTTGTTCGGCGCTTAGATCGGAATCGACCGCGATCTGAATCGTTGCTTGTACAACTACACCAACCGCGTTCTTGTAACGCTTCCGCATCGCGATCTTCAAGGGTATGAAGACGCACTCCCTCCCTCTCGTTGATAGTAAACTCCATAGATGGATTTTGGTGATGCGTAGGAATTTTTTTTTGTTTTTCTGCAACGATCCCCAATAGTGGTATCATGAGCTAGGTCTATGTGTAGTTACTATGCACGAGTAGAACACAAGATTGTTGTGGGCGTAGATCATGTCAATTTACTTACCGCTACTAGTCTTATCTTGATTTGGCGGCATCGTGGGATGAAGCGGCCTGGACCGACCTTACACGTACGCTTACGTGAGCCAGGGTCCACCGACTGACATGCACTAGTTGCATAAGGTGGCTAGCAGGTGTCTGTCTCTCCCACTTTAGTCAAATTGGGTTCGATGAAAAGGGTCCTTATGAAGGGTAACTAGAAATTGGCATATCACGTTGTTGTTTTGGCATAGGTAAGAAACGTCCTTGCTAGAAACCTATAGCAGCCACGTAAAAACTTGCAACAACAATTAGAGGACGTCTAACTTGTTCTTGCAGCATGTGCCGTGTGATGTGATATGGCCAAAAGAATGTGATGCATGATATATATATGATGTATGAGATTTATCATCTTCTTGTAATATGAATCACGACTTGCATGTCGATGAGTATGACAACCGGCAGGAGCCATATGAGTTATCTTTATTTTATTGTATGACCTGCGTGTCATTGAAAACACCATGTAACTACTTTAGTTTATTGCTAACCATTAGCCATAGTAGTAGAAGTAATGTTTGGCGAGACAACTTCATGAAGACACGATGATGGAGATCATGGTGTAATGCCGGTGACAATGATGATCATGGAGCCCTGAAGATGAAGATCAAAAGGAGCAAAATGATATTGGCCATATCATGTCACTATATGATTGCATGTGATGTTTATCATGTTTTAAATCTTATTTGCTTAGAACGACATAATTTCAAGAATTGTGTTCCCCCTAACTGTGCACCGTTGCTAAGGTTCGTTGTTCCGAAGCACCACGTGATGATCGGGTGTGATAGGTCCAAACGTTCGCATACAACGGGTGTTAGCCAGATTTACACACGCAATACACTTAGCGTTGACTTGACGAGCCTAGCATGTATAGACATGGCCTCAGAACACGGAAGACCGAAAGGTCGAACATGAGTCGTATAGAAGATACGATCAACATGAAGATGTTCACCATTGATGACTACTCCGTCTCACGTGATGATCGGACACGGCCTATTCGACTCGGATCATGTATCACTTAGATGACTAGAGAGATGTCTATCTGAGTGGGAGTTCATTAAATTTGTTTAAATGAACTTAATTGTCATGAACATAGTCTATAATCTTTACAATATGTCTTGTAGATCCAATGGCCCACGCTAATGTTGCCCTCAACTTCAACACATTCCTAGACAAAACCAAGCTGAAAGACGAGTAGCAACTATACGGATTGGGTCCGTAACATGAGGATCATCCTCATAGCTGCCAAGAAAGCATATGTTCTTGAAGCACCGCTAGGTGATGCATCCATTTTCCCAGCAACTCAAGACGTTATGAACGTCTGGCAGTCGCGTAGTGATGATTAGTCCCTGGTTCAGTGCGGCATGCTTTACAACTTAGAATCGGGGCTCCAAAAGCGTTTTGAGCAGCACGGAGCATATGAGATGTTCCAAGAGCTGAAAATGGTTTTCCAAGCTCATGCTCGAGTCGAGAGATATGAAGTCGTCGACAAGTTCTACAGTTGTAAGATGGAGGAGATGTCAGGACCCCGATCCTAAGTCACACAGGTCTAGCCTGTAACACATCATATCACTTTGCGGCCTCACGCACGGTATCCCCACGGGTGCCACCTTACCTGACCCGGGACCGTTTGCGCATTTTGGCACACGTATATGATAGTGTCGCTAGCATCCATATGACAGAGAACCCGGGCCGACATGACTAGTTATAAACCAAAAGTGGCACTAAATTACAGGGACAGGCATACATGACCCAACAACGAACGTGTCGGTCATCAACGTATGAACCCAAGTCGTAGCAAGCTACAAGGACTTAAAGGAACAACGCGTGACATTTCCCCTAAGGGACATACACAGGAACGAAGAAGGACACATGCCGGCCAGCCTAAGTGTTCCGGAGCAGTAGCGAGCTACCAAGGCTCGGTGGAAGCACTAGGAGACATTTCCCTGTAAGATAGGCTACCAAAGGTAAACAACTAGGTGTCGGATCCCACACATAGCAATACACATTACACGTACGCATAACATGCAAGTATGTGATGTACAACATGGCATCACAACATAACTCAACAACTCATATAGATAAAGGCCCAGAAGAGCCATCATAGCATTTATTACAATCAGAGGTCACATGACCCAACATACAGAGCATACAGGCAACGGAAGCATAACATGTCTGAGTACAGACAACTACAAATGAAAAAGGCTGAGAAGCCTGACTATCTACAAGATCCTACAAGGGTACAAGATCATAGCTGAGGTAACAAGCTAAACGTCGAAGTCCACACGGAACCACTAGCGAGACTGAAGTCTCTCTGCAAAAACATAAATTAAGCAAACGTGAGTACAAAGGTACTCAGCAAGACTTACATCAAAACTAGCTACATATGCATCAGTATCAACAAAGGGGGTGGTGGAGTTTGACTGCAGCAAGCCAGCTTGACTCGGTGGCTATCCTAAACTACGACTGCAAGTAACACTTTTAAGGTGGCGCACACGAGTCCACATATTCACCAATCAATACACCACTATGGATCCGCTCCCGTCTCCCTACGAGAAGGCCATCCATAGCACTCACGCTTATCTTGCGTGTTTTAGAGTATCCACTTTCACTTGTCTATGAACTGTAATAGGCAACCCAGAAGTCCATTTCCGCGGACACGGCTATTCGAATAGATTATATTTAACCCTGCATGGGTGTACTTCTTCACACACGCTCTCACCACTTACCGCCGTTTACACGACATGTACTCGGCAACCTTCAAGCGGAGGCCCAGCGAGGGTGTCGGCCACGACCTGACTAACCACACAAGTCTCTCGTCCAGGTTTATCGCCTATTTGGGTTCCATTCGTGGGGAGATCCGGCCGGGGTATCGCTCACTGCCGCAAACGATGTGTACAGGGTTCCCGCATCACCAAACGGGCAATGGGTACACCGTGCCACGTACCTGCCGCGTCACAGCCCACCCCGAGGGTCAGCGCTGCGCACGACCTCCAGTAAACTACAAACACCAGAAACTAGTTGCAACTCCTGGACAGAGATCATGCTGATTAATAAGTCGAGAGAGTCAATTAAGGATCCCAATGTGTGGTAGTAGCTGTTTCATGGACCAACCAACACAGAACTCAGTTCCTGAGGACGGCTGCAATGAGACAACCCACCATGTACTCCTACATGGCCTCTCATCGCTACCTTTACCAAATCGTGTTCACACACTTAGCTCACACACAGTAGGACATGTTCATCACATTACAATTCATCCCCGATGAATCAGACCTGACACAACTCTAAGCAATAGCAGGCATAACCAGAAAGCATCAATGAGTAGGCACAACATGGCTCAAACAACTCCTACTCATACTAGTGGGTTTCAACTATTTACTGTGGCAATGACGGGTCATGCAGTGGAAAGGGGTTCAACTACCGCAGCAGGTAACAATTGAAGCGTTGTTGTCCTAATGCAGTAAAAGAGAGCAAGAGCGAGAGAGTGGGATTGTATCGGAATGCTCAATGGGGTTTTGCTTGCCTGGCACTTCTGAAGATAACAATGAGTCTTCATCGGTGTCATCGAACTCATCGTCGGAACGTCGTCTACTGAGAGGGGACAAAACCGACAAACAGAGAAAGAACACAATCAATGCAATGCAACAATATGATGCATGATCATGACATGGAAATATGCTGTTGATTGAGCTAATGCAACTAGCAACACAATTAAATGAAGTTGGTTTGAACCAAAGGTTCAAATTCAAACTCCATATGTGATTATTTAATTGTCATTTAATTGATTTCACCTGATCAGCAGGCTTAGCTTGTTCAAACATGCATGAAAATGCCATAAACAGATTCCTCGGATTTTTCTGATCATTTTTCATATATAAATTATTTTCATCTGAGCTACGGTTGATTTTATATGATTTTTAGAAGTTTTGGCTATTTTCTGAAATAAATAAATCATTTAGATATATATAAAATTCCAGAAAGGCTTTATTGCATCAGCATGACGTCTGTGTGACGTCAGCAAGTCAACAGGGGCTGTTCGGGTCAAACCTGACCAGTGGGGCCCACTGGTCAGTGACCCACTAGCTAACACGGTTAGTTAGTTTTTAAACTAACACTAACTAAACTGCTGGTGGGGCCTGGGCCCACATGTCAGTCTCTCAGGGCCTAATTAAGTTTAGTTTTAACTAAACTAATTTAACAGGGGTTGGCCCCACGTGTCAGTGACTCACTAACTAACCTAATAATTAAAACTAAACCAGGTTAATTAACAGGGCGGGACCCCACATGTCATAGACCCAGGGGGGTCAAATCTAGTCAACGGCGGAGGTCAAACCTGCCGGCGACTCGCCGGCGGCGAGGTCGAACGCGGCAGAGGCGTCGGAAAACCGCCTCCGACGACCATTCGAGCGGCGGAGGGCACCTACAGGATGCGCAGGCTCTTGCGCATCCAACGCACTAGGCGGCAGCAGCTGGGGTGGCCGGAAAAGTGGCCGACGACGAGGTCCAGCGGCGGCAGCGGTCGGGCTTGCGCGGGCGCGGCGCTGCAGGCTGCGGCTAGGCACGCTGAGGGCACCAGGAGGGAGCCCGTGCTCTCCCGCATCCATCCCCGCAAGTGGGAGGAGCTGGGGTGGCCGGAATCATCGGCGGCGACCTCAACGGCGGCGGCCGGAATCGGGCCTCGGTGTTCTGGGTGATACGGGGCACGGGGAGGTGAGCTAAAGGGCTCTACGGGTTCCTAGGAGCGTGCTGAGCACGACGGAAGGCTCGGTCGCGAGCGGCAGCAGCTGTGGCCGCGGTTGCACCATGGCCGGCGGGTGGAAGCTCACGGCTCCGGTGGTTAGCATGGCAGAGGAAGAAATCGGCGGCAGGGCTAGGGGAGAAATAACCGGGGGCTCACCGCGGTGTCGTAGGGGTGCTCTGCGGCTCGGGGGAGGCATCGAAGAAGGTGGGCAAACGCCGGCGATCTCGGGCGGCCGAGGTTGAAGACGATGCCCAAGAAGACGAAGCGGGGCTCCCCGAGGCGCGTGACTCGGTGTAGCGGTCGTGGCCAAAGCGGCGGTGCCTCTGGACACAACGGAGAGGCGGGGCAGTGGCTCTGGCCGCGGTGGCAACGAGCGCGGCGGCGACGGCGTTCGGTGGCTGCGAGGGGAGAGAGCCAGAGGAGGGAAGAGACACGGGAAGAGAGTGAGGGGGGTCCGGGGGGGGTGCGTGGAGACGCCAGCGACGTCCAGGGCGAGGCGGCAAGCAGGAGGTGGCCGTCGGTGGTCGTGCGCGTGCTGGCGCGCCGCGGGCACACGCCCTCGTGCCTTCTGGCACGAGGTAGACGACAGAGGAGGGCCACGTGGGCTGGGCCGCACAGTACCGGGCCGGCCAGGCTGGACAGGTAAGCCTTTCCTTCTATTTTAATTTTGTTTCTGTTTTCTATTTTGTTATTTTGTTCTGGGCTTTATTAAAAATACTTAGGCACACTTAAAAATCATGAAACCAAGCATGGCTACTGTTTAGAATAAACCCAACAGTAAACATTTTAGTTTATGATTATTTGAGCATTTAACTAATATATAAAATTTAAATGCCCAAATGAAAATAGGATATGATTTAATTCAAAATCCAGAATGGTCCTAGAAATATGAGCAACATTTTTGGCAGAGGTTTTTAATCAATCCAAAAATGATGAACTTTTCCAAAGGGCATTTTGGGTTCATTGAAAAAGATTTGAATTTGAACCTAGTTGGTTTCATCTGGTGCTAGGGTTTAGTCATCCCCATTTCAAGTTCCTTTGAAAATAAACATGATGCAACAGACAGGTGCTATCCTAATGCAGGGTGAAGCTGGGGATGTGACAGGAGAATAGTTCTGTCAGCGAACATATACTCAAAATGTCTGGGTAGCACAACCGCTTGTCTCAGCTGGGAATTAATCTCCCAGATGATGCGGTCATTGATAGAATCCTTCAGTCGCTCCCACCTAGCTACAAGAGCTTTGTGATGAACTTCAATATGCAAGGGATGGAGAAGTCCGTTCCCGAGGTGTATTCAATGCTGAAATCAGTGGAGGTGGAGATCAAAAAGGAACATCAAGTGTTGATGGTGAATAAAACCACTAAGTTCAAGAAAGGCAAGGGTAAGAGAAACTTCAAGAAGGACGGCAAAGGAGTTGCCGCGCCCAGTAAGCCAGTTTCTGGGAAGAATCCAAAGAATGGACCCAAGCGTGAGACTGAGTGCTTTTATTGCAAGGGAACGGGTCACTAGAAGCAGAACTGCCCCAAATACTTAGCAGATAAGAAGGTCAGCAACGTCAAAGGTATATGTGACATACATGTTATTGATGTGTACGTTACCAGCGCTCGTAGTAGCTCCTGGGTATTTGATACCGGTGCAGTTGCTCACATTTGTAAATCAAAGCAGGAGCTGCGGAATAAGCGGAGACTGGCGAAAGACGAGGTGACGATGCGCGTCAAGAATGGTTCCAAGGTCGATGTGATTGCCGTCGGCACGCTGCCTCTACATCTACCTTCGGGATTAGTTTTAAACCTCAATAATTGTTATTTAGTACCAGCTTTGAGCATGGACATTGTATCTGGATCCCGTTTAATGCGAGATGGCTACTCATTTAAATATGAGAATAATTGTTGTTCTATTTATATGAGAGAAATGTTTTGTGGTCATGCCCCGCTGGTCAATGGTTTATTCTTATTGAATCTCGAACGTGATGTTACACATATTCATAGTGTGAATGCCAAAAGATGTAAGGTTGATAATGATAGTCCCGCATACTTGTGGCACTGCCACCTTGGTCATATTGGTGTCAAACGTATGAAGAAGCTCCATGCAGATGGTCTTTTGGAGTCTCTTGATTATGAATCATTTGACACGTGCGAACCATGCCTCTTGGGCAAGATGACCAAGACTCCGTTCTTCGAAACAATGGAGTGAGCAACCAACTTGTTGGAAATCATACGTACCGATGTGTGCGGTCCAACGAGTGTTGAGGCTCGCGGTGGCTATCGTTATGTTCTCACCCTCAGTGATGACTTAAGTAGACTAGTCTTCAACCCGTGCGCTTGCACGGGCTGGTTTGTGTTTATTTTTAATAATTTAATTATTAAATATGAATTATGTTAAATTCCAATCATGACATTTAACAATTTTCATCCTTATTTTTTTCTACCAAAATCAACATGATAATTGAAAAAATATGATGCCAACGATATGTGATCTACAAAGAAGTTTAGTTAGCGGCAATCTAACATGTTTTATGATATGCTACAATTACTTGGTCATTAAACACGAAAAAGAGCAGCTAAAAATCATAGATCACAACAAAAAAAGTTATGATGACATATAAAAAAGATACAATTTTTTGTACTTTCTTGAAACTTGAGTACCTTAAATTTTCCCTACTTCAGTGCTTTGCCACATAGTAAAATGTTTTAGACTCCATCACCATTAATAATTAACTAATATCATATAGTTTGGGAAGTAGATGTAGCTGGACATTAAAGATTTTGTGCCTGCAATACACTAATTTTGAGTAGCCACACTTATACATCAGCTCATCAAATAGCGGCATATTTATTATGGCCATAGTAAACTCTAAAGCTATTTCCTGTAGTCTTAAAAATGAACTGATGTTTTTTGCATGAGATCAGATGATTAATTTTAGGATAAACTGCAATTTCTTGCTGCCAGAAAGTCAACTCAATGCGGCAATTTTCCGTATGGAGCTATAAGAGACATGACATGGAAACTCAACATATAGCAAAGGCTACATCCATGGCGAGGTGGTCAAACTGTCAAACCCTGCAAGCTATAGCCATGTGGAGCATCATAACTGCAGCCACACATTAACTAAAACGGTCAATCTGCTTGTCGCTATACATGGGTCATATCTTCGGCAAGCATGTGTGATGGCTAGATCCCGCAGATGCCACGTCAACATAGGATCACCGTCGGGGACACGACTACATGAATAGAGATCATTGAGCTGATCTTCAGCATGGCCGTTTGCACATGATGCATGTTGATCAAAGTGCAGAGAGCTAATCAACCATATTGTTACAATTGCAGTAAATTTCATTATGAACGTTTTGTATAAAAAAGGCCATATACCTAGATCTGTTGCCAAATACAACAAACGAACCATTTAAACGGTGAGAGGTATAATTTCTGCACATGCAAAAGTACTAAAATCTCATAATTCCACCAAAACATATATTATACACTATTAGACATGATTTTGAGAAATAAAGGAAGTTCGTAATATATTAAGTGTTGAAAGTACATGAAAATATTACTCCATATGCCAAGGCATCGTACTTTTTTCTTTAATACTGGTCAGAAAAATTATTTGTTAAATATGCAGATAATCTGAGATATATCACATATTAAAATAAAAAAATTGCAACATCTAAATCACTTCCTTGTGAAAAATAAACTTGCTGGCAGTGGTCAATTTCTAGATGTAGAGAATGCTACTTACCTAGCTTGCTGCAGGTTGGAAGCAAATGTGATACAGATGCCCTCAGCTGGCCGGTTCTTCTTCTCGTTCACTCCCTAGAATGCATAATCTGTTCACGACCTATGCACTACATGTATAAAATAAAAAAAAATCTTGATAAGACGTCATGGACGTAGAAAATTTACTGCGGACGCATGGAAAAATTCATCAGGGTGAGAATAGAGGAGAGAATTAATAATGCAAGGTTACTTGCCTGTGGGGTGTGATCAGCCGTGTTGCCGCCTTCCGATCCACTGCCAAAATCTCCCGATCCTTTTCTTCCATCGGTGTTTCCTAAAAGATCCGACGACGACGCTGGAGAAGTCAAGCTCGTGTACCGGGCGTCTGTCGAGATAGCAGAGTCGTTTAGATCCCGTCCAAATACAAACGAATCAAGCGATTCCGTTGAAGCTAGCATCAAACGTGTACTTGAGCTAGTGGTACTGTTAATCAATTAAGCAGCATGTCTGCTTGCTTGCTTGCGTGCATGTTCTGCACGTACGTACATCTGCTCCTGGGTGATTTCTTCTAGGGATAAAAAAAGCAACAACATATCTATGAGAAGAGCACGGACAGTAGGGATTGGAGGGAGATTGGATTGGGATTTAGGTGAGCTCTTACGTGAATTGGAGGACCCGATGGAACCCTAGAGGCCGCTTCATGTTGCACCAATGCAGAAGATCTGTTTTTCTTTTTTGTTTGACACATCACGCCGTATATGAGCTGGGGATTTGATAGGCTGCAGTACAGATAATTTTTTTGGGGAGTCGATGGACGAAGAATCATATGCGTGGGATGGATCGCAAGGACTCCTCTAAGGTATTTCATTGGACGGGAGCAGATAGCCAATTCTACGATTGGTGCCCCAATCTTTACCTATATATCTTTACCTAATAATAAAGAAAGTTGGGTTTCAGCCCGTCCGTCATGGCATTTTGCAGAAAAGTCCCTCCACTTCAGAGAAATCAACCCGCAGTCCTATTTTAAGTCAAAACGAATCGTTTTTTTCGTAGTTTACATAAAAGACCCTGTGTTTTCTTGAAATCAACCCGCAGTCCGGATTTAAGTCATACCCGAACCGTTATTTAAAATTTTCGAAAACCCCCCTGATGTTTTAGGTAATTTATCCGCGGATCATATTTAAGTCAAATACATGTTTTTTTTAAATCATCCATATCTTTTAAACCGTAACTCCGATTTGAACATGTTATATATGAAATTTGATTAGAAAAATATGTAGAATATGAATATGAGATTAATTTACCTGTTAAGTATTTTAAAATATTATTTTGGAATATATTTAAGTCAAACAAATGATTTTCTAAAATATACGTATCTTTTAAACCGTAACTTCGATTTTAACATATTGTATATGAAATTTTATTAAAAAAATGTGTAGAATCCAAATATGATGTTAATTTTACCTGTTAAATAATTTTAAAATATTGTTTTGGAAGCAAACTTATAATTTATAGCGCAAGATCCGATTATTCTTTCGTACCGATGGCGATCTGGATTGCAAATAAGCACTCCACTATAACCATATAGGGAAAAGAAAACATCGATAACTACACATGCATACCTCTGAAAATGCCGCAGGGGAAAACAACAGATTTTTCATCGCGAGAGTGAGAGAAAGCGAGAGAGAGAGAGAGAGAGAGAGAGAGAGGGGGACGCCTTAGGATTAACCATATTTAAACACGTTTTTTGCTTTGTTTTGTGTGAACATTGAGGCCATCGCCGGCGAGGGTGAGAAGGAGGATAAGCGGCAACACAAATATGATGCCTCGCAAAAATAAAGGAGATGGACCTATTATGGTCTTGAGTGATGGTTGTTGGGTTAAGATCGTGTGTTATGTTTTCTCTCCCGTTGCAACGCACGGGCTCTTTTGCTAGTAATAATAAAGAAAGTTGGGTTTCAGCCCGTCCGTCATGGCATTTTGCAGAAAAGTCCCTCCACTTCAGAGAAATCAACCCGCAGTCCTATTTTAAGTCAAAACGAATCGTTTTTTTCGTAGTTTACACAAAAGACCCTGTGTTTTCTTGAAATAAACCCGCAGTCCGGATTTAAGTTATACCCGAACCGTTATTTTACAATTTTCGAAAACCCCCCTGATGTTTTAGGTAATTTATCCGCGGATCATATTTAAGTCAAATACATGTTTTTTTTAAATCATCCATATCTTTTAAACCGTAACTCCGATTTGAACATGTTATATATGAAATTTGATTAGAAAAATATGTAGAATATGAATATGAGATTAATTTACCTGTTAAGTATTTTTAAATATTATTTTGGAATATATTTAAGTCAAACAAATGATTTTCTAAAATATACGTATCTTTTAAACCGTAACTTCGATTTTAACATATTGTATATGAAATTTTATTAAAAAAATGTGTAGAATCCAAATATGATGTTAATTTTACCTGTTAAATATTTTTAAAATATTGTTTTGGAAGCAAACTTATAATTTATAGCGCAAGATCCGATTATTCTTTCGTACCGATGGCGATCCGGATTGCAAATAAGCACTCCACTATAACCATATAGGAAAAAGAAAACATCGACAACTTCAAATGCATACCTCTGAAAATGTCGCAGGGGAAAACAACAGATTTTTTATCGCGAGAGTGAGAGAAAGAGAGAGAGAGAGAGAGAGAGAGAGAGAGAGAGAGAGAGAGAGGGACGCCTTAGGATTAACCATATTTAAACACGTTTTTTGCTTTGTTTTCTGTGAACATTGAGGCCATCGCCGGCGAGGGTGAGAAGGAGGATAAGGGCAACACAAATATGATGCCTCGCAAAAATAAAGGAGATGGACCTATTGTGGTCTTGAGTGATGGTTGTTGGGTTAAGATCGTGTGTTATGTTTTCTCTCCCGTTGCAACGCACGGGCTCTTTTGCTAGTACTATGAAAGATCTAATCGTTGGACCAAACAAAAAAACTAATTGTTTCAGCCGAGGATTAGATGGATTAATCAACACGATTATAACTTGGTCCCACCAGATTAACGGCTCCTAATTACTGATTAACGTGTGAATTTATAGGGAGTGCCTAATTAGTATAGGTATAGATACGGGTATGTCTACTTGATGAAACACAAGTATGAGACCTTTGAAAGTTCAAGAAATTTCAGAATGAGGTCGAGAATCAACGTGACAGAAAAATAAAGTTCTTACGATCAGATCATGGAGGAGAATATTTAAGTCACGAATTTGGCACGCACCTAAGGAAATGTGGAATTGTTTCACAATTGACGCCGCCTGGAACACCTCAGCGTAATGGTGTATCCGAACATCATAATCGTACTCTGTTGGACATGGTGCGATCTATGATGTCTCTTACCGACTTACCGCTATAATTTTGGGGTTATGCTTTAGAGACTGCCGCATTCACTTTAAATAGGGCTCCGTCTAAATCCATTGAGACGACACCGTATGAATTATGGTTTGGTAGAAACCTAAGTTGTCGTTTCGAAAAGTTTGGGGATGCGATGCTTATGTCAAGAAACTTCAACTTGAAAAGCTCGAACCCAAATCGGAAAAATGCGTCTTCATAGGATACCCTAAGGAAACTATTGGGTATACCTTCTACCTCAGATCCGAAGGCAAGATCTTTGTTGCCAAGAATGGATCCTTTCTGGAGAAAGTTTCTCTCGAAAGAAGTAAGTGGGAGGAAAGTGGAACTTGATGAGGTAATTGTCACCCCTTCCGAACCGGAAAGTAGCGCAGTGCAGGAAGATGTTTCTGTGGTGCCTGCACCGACTAGAAAGGAAGTTAATGATAATGATCATGAAACTTCGGATCAAGTTACTGCTGAGCTTCATAGGTCCACAAGAACACGTTTCGCACCAGAGTGGTACGACAACCCTGTCCTGGAAATCATGTTGTTAGACAACGGTGAACCTTCGAACTATGAAGAAGCGATGGCGGGCCCGAATTCTAACAAATGGCTTGAAGCCATGAAATACGAGATAGGATCCATGTATGATAACAAAGTATGGAATTTGGTTGACTTGCCCGATGATCGGCAAGCCATAGAAAATAAATGGATCTTAAGAAGAAGACTGACGCGGATGGAAATGTTACCATCTATAAGGCTCGGCTTGTCGCTAAAGGTTATCGACAAGTTCAAGGAATTGACTACGATGAGACTTTCTCTCCCGTAGCGATGCTGAAGTCCGTCCGAATCATGTTAGCAATTGCCGCATTCTATGATTATGAGATATGGCAAATGGACGTCAAAACGGCATTCCCTAACGACTTCCTTAAGGAAGATCCATATATGATGCATTCGGAAGGTTTTGTCGATCCTAAAAATGCTAACAAGGTATGCAAGCTCCAGCGCTCCATCTATGGGCTGGTGCAAGCATCTCGGAGTTGGAACATTCGCTTTGATGAGGTGATCAAAGCGTTTGGGTTTATACACACTTTGGGAGAAGCCTGTTTTTACAAGAAAGTGAGTGGGAGCTCTGTAGCATTTCTCATATTATATGTGGATGACATATTGCTGATGGGAAATGATGTAGAATTCTTGGAAAGCATAAATGCCTACTTGAATAAATGTTTTTCAATGAATGACCTTGGAGAAGCTACTTACATATTAGGCATCAAGATCTATAGAGATAGATCAAGACGCCTCATTGGTCTTTCACAAAGCACATACCTTGACAAGATATTGAAGAAGTTCAATATGGATCAGTCCAAGAAAGGGTTCTTGCATGTATTGCAAGGTATGATATTGAGCACAGCTCAATGCCCGACCTCGGCAGAAGATAGAGAAAAGATGAGTGTCATCCCCTATGCCTCAGCCATAGGTTCTATTATGTATGACATGCTGTGTACCAGACTTGATGCAAACCTTGCCATAAGTTTGGTGGGGAGGTACCAAAGTGATCCCGGAATGGAACACTGGACAGCGGTCAAGAACATCCTGAAGTACCTGAAAAGGACTAATGATATGTTTCGCGTTTATGGAGGTGACGAAGAGCTCGTCGTAAAGGGTTACGTCGATGCTATCTTCGACACAGATCTGGATGACTCCAAGTCACAAACCGGATACGTGTATATTTTGAATGGTGGGGCAGTCAGCTGGTGCGGTTGCAAGCAAAGCGTCATGGTGGCATCTACATGTGTAAATGGAGACATGGATATTTGTAAAGTGCATACAGATCTGAATGTCGGAGATCCGCTGACTAAACCTCTTCCACGAGCAAAACATGATCAACACCAGAACTCTATGGGTGTTCGATTCATCACAATGTAACTAGATTATTGACTCTAGTGCAAGTGGGAGACTGTTGGAAATATGCCCTAGAGGCAATAATAAAATGCTTATTATTATATTTCCTTGTTCACGATAATTTTCTATTGTTAATGCTTTAATTGTATTATTCGGAAACAGTAATACATGTGTGAATACATAGACCACAACGTAGATGGTTACAGCCAGTAGTTGACTAGCTCGTTGATCAATAGATGGTTACGATTTCCTAACCATGGACACTGGATGTCATTGATAACGAGATCACATCATTAGGAGAATGATGTGATGGACAAGACCCAATCCTAAGCCTAGCACAAGATCGTGTAGTTCGTATGCTAAAGCTTTTCCAATGTCAAGTATCCTTTCCTTAGACCACGAGATTGTGCAACTCTCGGATATCGTAGGAGTACTTTGGGTGTGCCAAACGTCACAGCATAACTGGGTGGCTATAAAGGTACACTATGGGTATCCCCGAAAGTATCTGTTGGGTTGGCACGAATCGAGACTGGAATTTGTCACTCCGTATGACGGAGACATATCTCTGGGCCCACCCGGTAAGACATCATCGTAATGAGCTCAATGTGACTAAGGGGTTGGACACGGGATGATGTGTTACGGAACGAGTAAAGAGACTTGCCGGTACGAGATTGAACAAGGTATTAGTATATCGACGATCGAATCTCGGGCAAGTACTATACCGGTAGACAAAGGGAATCGTATACGGGATTGATTGAATTCCCGACATCGTGGTTCATCTGATGAGATCATCGTGGAACATGTGGGAGCCAATATGGGTATCCAGATCCCGCTATTGGTTATTGGCCGGAGAGGTATCTCGGGCATGTCTGCATGGTTCCCGAACCCGTAGGGTCTACACACTTAAGGTTCAGTGACGCTTGAGTTGTTATGGGAATAGTATGTGGTTACCGAAGGTTGTTCGAAGTCCCGGATGAGATCCCGAACGTGACGAGGAACTCCGGAATGGTCCGGAGGCGAAGATCGATATATTGGACGAAGGGTAATGGAGTCCGGAATTGTTCCGGTGGTATCGGGTGACGGCTAGCTTGTCCGAAAGTGGTTTCGGAGGCCTCGCCAAGCGTTGGGGGGCCTTATGGGCCAAGGGGAGGGGGCACATCAGCCCACTAAGGGGCTGATCACCCCTCCCACCCCATCGCACGTAACCTGGAGAGGTGGGGGCGCCTTCCCTAGGGCAGCCGCTCCTCCCGGCTTAGGGGGCAAATTTCCTAGGGGTGGGGGCGCCCAAACCCATCTAGGGTTTTCCTGTGGCCGCCGCCCCTCCCCTAGGGAAACCCTAGGGCACCTCCTCCCGCCCCCTTCCCCCTATATATAGTGAGGGAGAGAGAGGGCAGCGGCACCCCTTCCCTGGCGCAGCACTCTTCCCCTCCCAACTCCTCCTCTTCCTCCGTAGAGCTTGCCGAAGCCCTACCGGAGAACTGCAAGTTCCACCACCACGCCGTCGTGCTGCCGGAGCTCTTCCCCAACTTCTCCTCCCCCTTGCTGGATCAAGAAGGAGGAGACGTCCCTGGGATGTACGTGTGTTGAACGCGGAGGCCCCGTTGTTCGGTGCTGAGATCGGAATCGACCGCGATCTAAATCGCTGCGTGTACGACTCCACCAATCGCGTTCTTGTAACGCTTCCGCATCGCGATCTTCTAGGGTATGAAGACGCACTCCCTCCCTCTCGTTGCTAGTAAGCTCCATAGATGGATCTTGGTGATGCGTACGAATTTTGTTTTGTTTTTCTGCAACGATCCCCAACAGGTGCACACCCGCAACCTCGGGCTGATGATCCGCAACCTCGCCGCTCATGACTCGGGTAAGCATCTTGGCCTGCGCCGCCGTGCTGCTGCCAGCCAGTTCATACTAGTAGAAAATAGGGCTTTGGTTCGGGCCTAGCAAGCCCATTAGCATGGTTCACTCATGAACCGGGACCCATGGGGGCATACGTCCCGGTTCGTGCGCCTAGTGGGCCGGCCTGGCCTCGTAGGGCATCTGTCCAGGTTCGTCTGGACCCATTTGTCCCGGTTCCAGGCACGAACCGAGACCAATGGTCCTTGCTCCTGGCCCACACCCATTGGTCCATGTTCGTGGCTGGAACCGGGACAGAAGGGGTGCCTTTAGTCGTGGTTCCAGCCACAAACCAGGACCAATGGGTTGCCTATATATACCCCATCGCCGGCGAGCGGAGCACTCCACACTGCTCTATTTTTTCTGCCCGGCGAGGGGAGAGCTTTGTGGTGCTCTAGCTCACCTCCCATATATGCACATGAGGTGTTCGATGAAATGCCCGAGCCACACTAGTTAAGCTTTCTCCTCTCCAAGCTCGAACTCCAAGCTCCATTTTCTCCGAGATTTGTCTAGGTTTAGCGGTCCGTCACGTCCCGTCCCCGTCTTCATCCCCCTCGATCGCCCGCGCCAATGTGATATGGTTTCAATGTATGGTTTAATTAGATGCTCTAGAGAGCTATGCATGTACTTTGAATTTAATGTGATGATGAACTTATATTAATTTGATCACTTATCTATCCATGATGTTCTGTAATGGTTTTTGACACACTTAATTATATATAAATGCACGCAGATGAACCGGCAATGGATGTACGGTGGCAGACGCACCTCCGAGTACATTAATGGCGTGCATAATTTTCTCGAAGTGGCTAAGACAAACAAGCAGAACGGTTTTATGTGATGTCCATGCACTAGCTGTGGGAATACGAGGCCTTAATCCGACTCGAAAACCCTTCACACCCACCTGCTTTATAAGGGTTTCGTGCCACACTATAATGTTTGGACCAAGCACGGAGAAATAGGGGTTATGATGGAAGACAACGAAGAAGAAGAGGACGATGACAACTATGTGCCCCCGGAATACGGTGATGCTGCAATGCGGGAAGCTGCTGAAGGTTAAGAGGAACCATACGATGTTGTGCCCAATGATGATCACCGCCGGGTCATTGTTGATGCAAGGAGACAGTGCGAAAGTGAAAAGGAGAAGCTGAAGTTTGATCGCATGTTGGAGGATTACAAAAAAGGGTTGTACCCCAATTGCGAAGATGGCAACACGAAGCTCGGTACCGTACTGGAATTGCTGCAGTGGAAGGAAGAGAATGGTGTGCGTGGCAAAGGATTTGAGAAGCTACTCAAAATATTGAAGAAGAAGCTTCCAAAGGATAACGAATTGCCCGACAGTACGTACGCAACAAAGAAGGTCGTATGCCCTCTAGGATTGGAGGTGCATAAGATACATGCATGCCCTAATGATTGCATCCTGTATCGCGGTGCGTACGAGGATTTGAACGCATGCCCGGTATGCGGTGCATTGCGGTATAAGATCAGGTGAGATGACCCTGGTGATGTTGACGGCGAGCGCCCAAGGAAGAGGGTTTCTGCCAAGGTGATGTGGTATGCTCCTATAATACCACGGTTGAAACGTCTGTTCAGAAATAAAGTGTAACGCCCCTTATCTTAACCCCACCTTTCATCTTGTTCGACTCGCTCACGCCATCTTTCTTTTGCACCGGTCTCTCAACGAGTTTCCGGAACCGAGATGTTGACGTGCATCATTTTTGGATCGTTGCCGTGGCACCTTTTCTTTCCACCGCGGTGACAAATACTTCATATCTTCTTCATGTCAACCCTTAACTAAAATTGCATAAACTTGATCATGTCATCCGCATCATGTTAACAGCATTAAATGTGTGAATTGTTGTTTGCTTAATAATTACTAAACATGCTCATGGGGATTTTCCGGAATTTGTTGTTGTTATTTCCGGCCTCATTTAAAATGCCTAAATAGGTAGTTTGTTTTTGCTTCACCTCTTGCCATGTTAACAAACATTTAATCTTGTCTTGTAAATAAACGAGAGTCAACTAAATAATTAAAATGTGGTGTTTCGTCAATATGCAACTCGTTGCATATTGAGCTCCACTTAACTTGTAGTTTTGTTTGTGCTCATTGCCATGCCATGCATATTTAAACCGGACATGCATCATACTTGGATGTGCATCGTACGCCATGTTTATGATATGTGTGTTTACCGTCTTGCTTGTTTCTTTCCGGTTGCTTCTCTTGTTAGCTTTGGTTTCGTTCCGGAGTTGTGAGGATTCGCTCGACTTGTTGCTCCGTCTACTTCATGGACCGTTCTTCTCCCTTGCGGAATCCCAGGCAAGATGATCATACCCTTGGATACCTTTACTACCATTGCCATGCTTAGTTGTCTCGATGCTATCGTTACATGTCGCGCTACCCATCTTTTATATCAGCCTCTCCTTGTTTCCATGAAACCTCTAACCTTTTGACACCTTCCTAGCAAAACCACTGTTTGGCTATGTTACCCGCTTGCTCAGCCCCTCTTATAACGTTGTTAGTTGCAGGTGAAGATGAAGATCGTTCCAGATGGGGACTTGTTGTTGGAATATCACAATATCTATTATTATTATTAACACACCTATATACTGGGCATGGGTGGAAGGCTTGGCCTTTTGCTTGGTGTTTTGTTCCACACATGCCACCTTAGGTGCCGATAAACCGGCATTATGTTCCTTGTTTTTTTGCGTTCCTTACACGATGGGTGGATGGGGACCCCTTGACAGTTCGACTTTGAATAAAACTCCTCCAGCAAGGCCCAACATTGGTTTTAATTTGCCTCATAATAACAACTTAATTAATTAATTAAATTTGCATAGGGGGTCGCACCCTCGGGTTCTTAATTCTACATAGCAGGGGGGGACAGTGCTGATGGTGTTGGTCCCAAACTAGAGCCACTTGCGGTACCACCCAGTTATCTGGGGTCTTCGGTTACTGTACGTAGCGCTCATCCGGACGTGGCCTGAGACGAGATGCGCGCGGCTACCATCAGGGTGTCGGCACGCCGGGAGGTCTTGCTGGACTTGTTTTACCATTGTCAAAATGTCTTGTGCTACCGGGATGCCAAGCCTGATCGGATTTCCCTAAGATAAGGGGTGATGATATTATATTTATCACTTCAGCTAATCGTGAGAGCTTGTGATGGGCTAAGTTGGAACACCCCGCAGACTAAGGCATAGCCTAGTGGTGGGAAGGGGCTGATGCCTTCCCACCCATCCAGGTTCAAGGCATGGTACTTGCAATTTGGGTTTGTTGCACCAATTATACTGTAGGGGGTTCCCTTACAGTCTTTCTATCAAAAAAAAAAGTTGGAACACCCCTGCAGGGTTATGATCTTTCGAAAGCCGTGCCCGCGGTTATGTGGCAGATTGAAATTTTTTAATGTCCGGTTGTAGAAAACTTGACAGATGATCCTAAGTAAAACACACAACTGTGTGAGTAACCGTGACTGTCTCTTTTCATTTTGAGAAGAGAACACGACGGGGTTATGTTTGACTCGTATGTAGTTCAGGATCTTTAGCGATCACTACTTTTGCGACCGTTTGCGTAGATGCTCATCTTATTCTGGTACTCGCAAGCTAGCCACCATATTATGCTTAGCCGCTGCTGCAACCTCACCACTTTACCTCTTCCTACCCATAAAGCTTTGCTAGTCTTGATACCCATGGTTACGGGATTGCTGAGTCCTCGTGGCTCACAGATACTACAACACCAGATGCAGGTTCAGCCGAGAATGAAGCAGGAGCTGGTTCAGAGCTTCACTGGGAGCTCGATGAAGAGTTTGGCCGTATGCTTGTTACGTTTCGACGATCAGTAGTGGTTTCTACTAGGATTCGATCTGGACCTGTGGCTTTATGTTGTTTGGTATCTTGTCTTTTGGATCTTACCCTTAGATGGGCTGTGATGTTTTGAATGATGTTTTGCTCATGTAATGTATTTGTCTGTTAGTGGCGAGTGTAAGCCAACTATCTCCTTTTGCAATTTAATCCCTATTTTACATGAGTCGTGCAAAGATACCAAACTTGAGATCATTCCAGAATGGGCTTATACCTTTAAGTCGTGCCTCAATACGTAGGAGGTATAGTCCCATCCTGGGCATTACAAGTTGGTATTCAGAGCCTTCTCCGACCTAGAAGCCCCCACTGATTGATCGAATCATTGACGGTTGAGTCTAGGCACACACTTGAAAATGTTTTGAGTCCTATATATATATCGGAGAATAGGATTTCTTTGCTCCTCATCTCTTTTCACTCTGGTGAGGACTCCTGACGACTACTCTTGTCTCTTCTACTTTCAAAAATTGCACCAATTTTTTTTAGGATCTCGCGAGTATTGTTTGGATTGTTCCGATGTCTTTGTGACGAGAATATTGTTCTCGATGCCTCCTATCATTAGGGGTTGTGGCAGTGTCCCGGGGAGTTGAGCTCCGAGGTGTTGTCGTCACAAATCCATCGCATCAGTTCTAGAATACTTAAGACGGCCGACATCGAAAACTCTCCTATGCGGTTAGTGGCAAGATAACCCCGACATCACCCAGTACTGGGGAGGTAGTTCGGGAGTATTGCCATAGCTTGTATAGTAGATGCGTTTCAAAGGTCCGAGGTAAACGGTTTCCGAGAAAGACTGGTTATGTGTTGAAGGATGGATACAGCTGGATGTAGGATTAGAGTTGAGTGCGCGGTGCTTCCCCTGTATCCCCAACACCTGATTGCATAACTGGAAACTTTCGGAAATTAATAGGTGGGTTCATCTAGTAGTTCTAGGCATTCTTCCAACGAGTGCATGATATGAAGTTCGGGGTTCTACATTGAGTGAAGTTGGTTTATGGGCTTGTTCTGATCGGGAGTTGCTTCTTAAAGGGTCCTTGGCTATGCTGATCCGGGGATTGCAAAACCCTTTTGTAACACGTTCCATGAGCTTTCAGCACGAATATGTGGGATGAAGCTTCTATCTTGTATTTGTTCTATCTGCTCCTTGTTGCTTTTTATTCCCTTTTGTTCTCCCAAGTGGCTTCTCGACTAGTTGATGTACCTACGGAATTCATTCGTTCAATTCTCTGTTCGGATAGATATGTTGCAACATAATCTTCTTCATAAACATATCTATCCTTTGTTCTTGTTTTGATTCTGGTATTCGGGTTGCTTCGATGTCAAGTGTTGATTCCATACCTTCCTAATCTGTGTTCTCATATTTCTATGGGAGTGCTAATTCTTCTTGTCCATCGAGATCTTCATGTTAATCCTTGTCAACCGGTGTGCCTTCTCTTCAAGTTATTCCATACAGACGCCGTTGAGAAATCTGACGATTTGTCTGTTTCATTCATCCCAAATTGTCTTTGTTTTCCCCACCCTCCCTCCCTTTTCTTTTGGATCCAGGAATTCTTAAATCAAATGTCCGTTTTATTCATGTGATGTTTCTTCATTCATTTCCTTCAATGTTCTTATCCGGTGATTTATCGTGAAGTTGCTCAAGAGCTTCAAGTTCATCATTCTTTTGTTCTCAAATTCTACCGGGATGTAATTCAAGATTTCGGTGTTGATCTTATCCTTTTCCTCATTTCACAATGCTTTCTTATTCCGGTGCACCAATTAATCATTCTCCTCTTGCTATTCATATCCGGAGTGCTGAAGATTCATAATTCCATTCTTAATCCGTTCAAGCTATTTTTGAGGATTGCTATCTTATTCAAGTCATTTAATTCAACCGGCGCAATATCTCTTAAGCAATCTTTTTCAATGGCGATTTCTTTTGAGTGGGCCCTAACCCACAGGTCTTTTCTAGGATCTTACCTGACTCTTCTATTTTTCCAGAGTTATTCTGAAATTCTTTTCAAAGTGTGACGTAAGTATGAATCCCATCAGTCACAGTCCTTCTCCAAGATCGCTTTCAAATTCTTTTCATCATTGGTTCAACCTTTTAATTCTTCATTCCAGAGTGCTCAACAATTCATGGTGGTGTATCTCATCGTCTTCTCAGTTTTGAAGACCCGGAGACGAGTTCCTCTTGAATCCTTATCCGTTCTTCCCAGATTTGTGGTTCTAGCTTCATGCCATCCTC
Source organism: Secale cereale (assembly GCA_902687465.1). Classification (NCBI taxonomy): domain Eukaryota; kingdom Viridiplantae; phylum Streptophyta; class Magnoliopsida; order Poales; family Poaceae; genus Secale; species Secale cereale. The sequence continues at coordinate 872,362,730 of LR738711.1, read as the reverse complement.
ATAATTGTTTTTGATTGTGGGAATTGTTTTCATGCCCCTTCAGAGCATTTCATGAATTCTCTCCATTGTGATCCTCCGAAGGCCATCATTTCAGAATATTTCTTCGTTCTCTGTTTGCAACTTCGTCCTCCAAATATTCTTCATTGATGTCTCTTCGTTTGTCTCCATATTTTACGGTGGTTCTTTCAAGTTTACTCTTCCTTTGTTATCGTATCAATTCATTTGTTCTTTTCATAATCCTACCGGTGGTTCGTTGAAGATTTATCCAAGTTTGGCTCTATCTCTCCCCAATCCTTTTCAAGAAGAATAAGTAGTAGGCCAAATCCGTTGCTTGTCATCAATTTAATTTGATGAAGGATAAGCATACAGTAAATCTTATTCTTATTTTCCTCGAAGTGATTAATCTCTTTTTGCAGAGCTTGTTCATCATATCATATTCTGGGTTCTAAGTTGTTCATCTTGTTTTCCGGAGCTCCAAGTTATTTCAATTATATCATTTCAAGTTCCATCTAATTCTTCGCAGGCCTTAAATCTTATTCTTTTCATCTTCACTTCTCATGCTTTCATTACCGGAGTTCTCATGGTGGTTCATCAAGATTTAATTCATCCTCGAAGTCTTCATCAAGATTCTTGTTGGAGCTCAAGCATTCTTCATCATGTTCTCCAATTGCAATTCTTGCTACCTTATCCTTTTCATATGGTGTTATGCCATTCTTGACAATTTTCCCTTCATGTTTCATGACTCACAAGTTGTCAGGAATGAGATATTTAAACCATCATTTTCCTTGTTCCGGAGATCTTTTCAACTCTTCAATTATTTGTTGGAGTCATCTTGGGTTATAATTCACCTAAAAGCTTTCCTTGAGAATTGTTGCTAATTATGGTGCTTATAAATGACCCAAGTTCTTCATTTATCATTCCGGTGAAAGTTGTTCTTCTCCTTGTTGATCTCAATCCAATCAAACGTTTTCGTAGTGGCTGGTTGTCACCTCATAATTTTGAGATGTTTTCCATAAGCCCACAACAAGCTTATTCTTTTTGTTGTTGAATTCCAACAACTCTGTTCAACCCTTCTCCATAAGGAGGATTTTCTAATTCATTCGTTGTAGAAGTTGTCATTTTTCTTCTCCATTCATTTCTTTCGTTGATTTATATGATATTCTTTCATTCCGGAGGTATTGTGATATTGCTCTCTTTAACCATCATCTTGTTTTAATCGAGATCATGTTCTTTCCCTTGTTTATCATTTAACTGGAGTGTTGTATTCCTCATTCTAGTTCTCTCATCTTATCATGTTTTGCCTCTCTTTTCAACCGGAGTGCTGTCTGAATTTTTCTTACCCCTTGTGTCATTCTTTTAATTGTTTCAGAGGCAGTGTGTTGTTGATTTCATCATTTATCAGTCCATCTTCTGAAGTTCTTGTTAATTCCTTCCATTTTCAGACGGAGTGCTGTCCAAATTATTTCGTTCTTATTCCTTCTCAATCTTGGTTAACCGGAGTGGTTTTAAAATTCTTTCGTCATCCGTCAGCTCTTGTTTCATGTCTTTCAACCTACAAGGTTCTCATAATGTTCCTTGTTCCTCCTTTTACCGGAGTGCTCTTAACTTCGTTCATCTCTGTTGTATTTTTTCCTTCAAGATTGTTCAACCTCTCAAGGTTCTTTGGTTTCACTCGTCTGTCAAAGAAGCAACTTTGTTTTACCTCTTCCTCTTCCGTTTTTACCCGGTGATATCTCTAGGATCTCGGGTCGAGATCCTCTGTTAGTGTGGGAGAGTTGTGACGCCCGAAGACCGACGTCCTAGAAGATTCCAGAAGATTCCAGATGTTCCGGGTTCTTTCGTGTGTTTCATTTGTGCTTGCGTTATTTATTTTTGCATTGCATCATGTCTTCATGCCATCATGTCATTAATTTTTGCATCTCAACTTAAATAAATCGTGTGGGCCTTCGGTCCATTTAAATCGAGGGAATGCACATGGTGTTTTCTCTTTATAACATATCCTCCTGGTATTATGGAGCTATTATAAATAAATATTCCATTTGTTTGGAATTAACCAACACACTTGCAAATTTTCCCCATGCCTATTTCACTTCAAGTTTCATCGTCAAACCTTGTCCATAATTCTTTTCCGTTGTATCGAGGCTCCTCCAAAAATCTAGACTCCTTTCAAACTCCTTAAGGAAAGCTAATTATTTTAGTTTGCTTTTCCCTATTTTGTTAGAACTATTTTTGTTGGGTTGATTTTATTCCTTAAAGCCTTACAAAAATGTCCCATCATTTATTTTTTCTGTTCATGGCCTCCTTTCTTATTTCTTTTGGTCTCTCTCTATTTTTTTTGCTAAGAATTATATGGAGAGGAGATCCAGCCGCCGGCATCCTTTTTTGGCCCAGGCCTCCCTAGGCCATCTGGGCCTCAGCCTCCCCCCTAGCCGGCCCATCTAGTCCTCTGCAGCCCATCCTCCCTCTGCCTCCTAGGCCCAACCTCCTGGCCCAACCCCAGCGCACCCAAACCCTAGCGCTTCGATCCCTCACGACCACTCGCCCCCATCGCTCTCCCCCCGTTTCCCTCAGCCGCCGTCGCTCTCGCTCGACCCCGTGCTCTTCCCTCGATCTTTCTCTCCCTCAGTGCGCTCAACCCTCGCCCCCTCTGCCCCGAACCCCATCTCTCGATATCCCTCACGCCCTCACCTCCCTTCACCGCGCGCCGTGCACCTCGCCTCTGGCCCCGCGGCCACGAGCGCCCCGCCGTGCCAGGAGCTCCAGCGCCAAGGCCTCGTTCCCCTGCCGCGCCAAGTCCTCGTCCGGCGCCGGCCACCGCGGCCAGTCTCCGCCGCTGTCGCCCCGACCATCTTCGGCCCGGATCCAGCAGGATGCAGCTATGGACCGCCCCGAGTCCATCCCCATCGCCCTCGTCAGACCAGCAACGTCCCCGCCGGCCGCACCTCTTCTTTGTCCGAGCAGAGACGAGGCGGCCACGCTCCGCTCCTTCCTGGGTCGATGGGAGAGCATGGCTTCGACCTGAGCTCTTCTGCACCGTCGTCTTTGTCAGCAACTGCGGGTCCAACAAAACTGGCCGGCATGGCCCTCCTCGTGCCCCTACTTCGTCTCCAGCAGCCTTGTGCCTGCCATGACTGTCCTTGCTGCTGCTTCATTTTGGACCATCGAGGCCGGCAAGTCCAACCAGCACCGATGCCCCAAGGGTCCTGTGTACGACTATGGGGATTCGTCAAGTACCACTACTTGCCAAGTACCACGACGCCCGTTGAACGCCAAGTACACAAGTGGTGAGGTTTCGCCAAGACCGACAAGACCGACCCCGACAAGTACCTCGACGCCTGATGTCAAGTTCGACTACCTTCGGTGAAGAAACGAGTACGACTACACAAGACGAACGCGTCAAGTACCACTATGCTCGGCGATGCGACAAGTACCACGACGACCCGCCAAGTACATCTACGGATACCCGAACGCCAACGAACCGTGAACAATTACCGTCGCCTGGAGACGACGGATTCGTCAAGTACCTCTACGAACGGAACGCCTACTTCCTCTACGAATCGCGAGAACGGCTACATAACGAGTACCTCTACGGAACGACTACTTCCACTACTTCCTCTACGATCTCGAACCCCCCCTCCGAGAACGAACGCTTCGAAGGTATAACCCCGAGACGATGACCCGTCGAATGCTTGTGTTGTATGAGATGTTTCCATTGTCTGCATCGTGCCCGTTTCGTCTTTTGTCATGTTCCTCGGTTGCCTCGTCGCCGACTCGTGGGAACCCGGTGACGGGATCACCCCACCTTTCATCTTGTTCGACTCGCTCACGCCATCTTTCTTTTGCACCGGTCTCTCAACGAGTTTCCGGAACCGAGATGTTGCCGTGCATCATTTTCGGATCGTTGCCGTGGCACCTTTTCTTTCCACCGCGGTGACAAATACTTCATATCTTCTTCATGTCAACCCTTAACTAAAATTGCATAAATTTGATCATGTCATCCGCATCATGTTAACAGCATTAAATGTGTGAATTGTTGTTTGCTTAATAATTACTAAACATGCTCATGGGGATTTTCCGGAATTTGTTGTTGTTATTTCCGGCCTCATTTAAAATGCCTAAATAGGTAGTTTGTTTTTGCTTCACCTCTTGCCATGTTAACAAACATTTAATCTTGTCTTGTAAATAAACGAGAGTCAACTAAATAATTAAAATGTGGTGTTTCGTCAATATGCAACTCGTTGCATATTGAGCTCCACTTAACTTGTAGTTTTGTTTGTGCTCATTGCCATGCCATGCATATTTAAACCGGACATGCATCATACTTGGATGTGCATCGTACGCCATGTTTATGATATGTGTGTTTACCGTCTTGCTTGTTTCTTTTCGATTGCTTCTCTTGTTAGCTTTGGTTTCGTTCCGGAGTTGTGAGGATTCGCTCGACTTGTTGCTCCGTCTACTTCATGGACCGTTCTTCTCCCTTGCGGAATCCCAGGCAAGATGATCATACCCTTGGATACCTTTACTACCATTGCCATGCTTAGTTGTCTCGATGCTATCATTACATGTCGCGCTACCCATCTTTTATATCAGCCTCTCCTTGTTGCCATGAAACCTCTAACCTTTTGACACCTTCCTAGCAAAACCACTGTTTGGCTATGTTACCCGCTTGCTCAGCCCCTCTTATAGCGTTGTTAGTTGCAGGTGAAGATGAAGATCGTTCCAGATGGGGACTTGTTGTTGGAATATCACAATATCTATTATTATTATTAACACACCTATATACTGGGCATGGGTGGAAGGCTTGGCCTTTTGCTCGGTGTTTTGTTCCACACATGCCACCTTAGGCGCCGATAAACCGGCATTATGTTCCTTGTTTTTTTGCGTTCCTTACACGATGGGTGGATGGGGACCCCTTGACAGTTCGACTTTGAATAAAACTCCTCCAGCAAGGCCCAACATTGGTTTTAATTTGCCTCATAATAACAACTTAATTAATTAATTAAATTTGCATAGGTGGTCGCACCCTCGGGTTCTTAATTCTACATAGCAGGGGGGGCCAGTGCTGATGGTATTGGTCCCAAACTAGAGCCACTTGCGGTACCACCCAGTTATCTGGGGTCTTCGGTTACTGTACGTAGCGCTCATCCGAACGTGGCCTGAGACGAGATGCGCGCGGCTACCATCAGGGTGTCGGCACGCCGGGAGGTCTTGCTGGACTTGTTTTACCATTGTCGAAATGTCTTGTGCTACCGGGATGCCGAGCCTGATCGGATTTCCCTAAGATAAGGGGTGATGATATTATATTTATCACTTCAGCTAATCGTGAGAGCTTGTGAAGGGCTAAGTTGGAATACCCCTGCAGGGTTATGATCTTTCGAAAGCCGTGCCCGCGGTTATGTGGCAGATTGGAATTTGTTCATGTCCGGTTGTAGAAAACTTGACAGATGATCCTAAGTAAAACACACAACTATGTGAGTAACCGTGACTGTCTCTTTTCATTTTGAGAAGAGAACACGGTGGGGTTATGTTTGACTCGTATGTAGTTCAGGATCTTTAGCGATCACTACTTTTGCGACCGTTTGCGTAGATGCTCATCTTATTCTAGTACTCGTAAGCTAGCCACCATATTATGCTTAGCCGCTGCTGCAACCTCACCACTTTACCTCTTCCTACCCATAAAGCTTTGCTAGTCTTGATACCCATGGTTATGGGATTGCTGAGTCATCGTGGCTCACAGATACTACAACACCAAATGCAGGTTCAGCCGAGAATGAAGCAGGAGCTGGTTCAGAGCATCACTGGGAGCTCGATGAAGAGTTTGGTCGTATGCTTGTTACGTTTCGACGATCAGTAGTGGTTTCTACTAGGATTCGATCTGGCCCTGTGGCTTTATGTTGTTTGGTATCTTGTCTTTTGGATCTTACCCTTAGATGGGCTGTGATGTTTTGAATGATGTTTTGCTCATGTAATGTATTTGTCTGTTAGTGGCGAGTGTAAGCCAACTATCTCCTTTTGCAATTTAATCCCTCTTTTACATGAGTCGTGCAAAGATACCAAACTTGAGATCATTCCAGAATGGGCTTATACCTTTAAGTCGTGCCTCGACACGTAGGAGGTATAGTCCCATCCTGGGCATTACATAAAGAGCATGCCAAGTTCATGCAATGGCACGCAAAGGACCGTAAGAAAGACGGCAAGTTGAGAGCACCCGCTGACGGGTCGCAGTGGATAAAAATCGAGAGAACGTACTGGGAGGAGTTTGCAGGTGACGCAAGGAACGTATGGTTTGGTTTAAGCGCGGATGACATTAATCCTTTTGGGGAGCAGAGCAGCGATCACATCACCTGGCCCGTGACTCTATGTATCTATAACCTTCCTCCTTAGCTGTGCATGAAGCGGAAGTTCATTATGATGCAAATACTCATCCAAGGCCCAAAGCAACCCGACAATGACATTGATGTGTACCTAAGGCCATTAGTCGAAGAACTTTTATAGCTATGGAATGGACAAGGTGTACGTGTGTGGGATGAGGCCAACCAGGAGGAATTGACCTACACACGTTGCTGTTTGTCACCATCAATGATTGGCCTGCTCTCAGTAACCTTTCAGGACAAACAAACAAGGGATACCACGCATGCACGCATTGTTTAGATGACACACAAAGTATATACCTGGACAAATGCAGGAAGAATGTGTACTTGGGGCATCGTCGATTTCTTCCGACATTTGAGAAAGCATATGCTTTCATACACCATCTTATCTAGCCATTCATTTCTGCATCGCGATTCATGCGAGCACATCTTGTCTTTTTTGTTTCTTCTAAATAAAACATGATATGAACTTGAAACTTTGGAGGAGAACAAAACATTCTAACTTTTTTTTGAAATGTTGTCACACCTTTATTTAACCATCCCACACAGGGATTTCATCCGCAAGAGTCTGCAAAATAAAATCTAGGGGCACATGCTGCCACCCCTTGCTTAACTTCGAAGAAACAGCTTCCCTAGCTAACAAGTGGACAACTTTATTAGCCCCACGCCTAACCCACGAAATCTTCCAGCTCTCCCTCGAGGCCAGCAGACGCTTGACCTCCTCGACCACCGTCCCTAGCGATGAGAAGTCTTTCTGCGTGCCTTGAAGTTTACATACGATCTCCTTTCAATCCATCTCGATATGTAGGTTGGCGATGTTCAGCTCGTCAGCCACCTGTGCGGCCCTTCTGCACGCCATAAGTTCAGTCCTTGCGGGGTAACTACCCAGTGGAAGGACATGGCAAAAGCCTCCCAAGAAAGCACCATCATGGTTCCGAAATACCAGCCCAGCTCCACCGTTGTCACCCCCTTTTGATGTGGCTTCGTCGACGTTTACCTTCACCCACCCCTCCTCCGGGGGCGTCAATTTCTCCTTCACCTCCAGTGTGTTTTGCTTGTTCTTCTGGCCATGTATCGATTGCCACTCGCCCATTAGATGGAAGACTCTTTTTGCTATCATCTCTGCCTCCTCGATCCGCTGCCCATCCCGTGCATTATTCCTCGCGAGCTTGAGCGCATATGCACCCTGAACCATGACCGCTCGCTCGTCATCCGTAGCCTCCGCGAACCACGACATCAACCATCTCGACAACGCACTCTGGGAGCAAGCTGACTCCGGCGGGATCGCCACCGGTACTCCCAACTCCGACTGCATTATCTTCCAGAACTTAGTAGAATGATAGCAACCCCAGAATCAATGGTAGTTTGTTTCTTCCCGACCACACCCAGTGCAAAAAACACCTTGCTTGATCTTCCTCCTTAATAGTTTCGCTCCCACAGCATGCCCGTTCCGAATCAACCTCCACATATGGATTTTGACTTTGCTCGGCGCGATCGTGTCCCAAAGGCCCAGCCAAGACTTGTGATCCGCCACCGAAGATGAAGACTCCGGCCGTCCGGATCTTACCTTCTTCAAGCTCATGCGTAGATGGTATGCTGAGCGGACCGTGAAGATAATGTTCTTGGTATAGTTCCAGGCTTGGTAGTCTTGCACCCCCGTTCGCCAACAGGTATTTGAAGAATCTCTTGAGCTTCATCTAGAGCGAACATTTCCTGCACTTTCCATTTGTCCCATGAATGGCCATCGTCTTCGAGCAGATCCCCAACATGTGTAATGCCCATGATGTATCTTTGGCCCAGTTGCTTGAGGCTACAGCTCCTTGGCATCCAATTATCATGGTGGATCCAGACTCTTGAACCGTCGCCAATACGCCATATCAGGCCGTCAACAAAGAGGTCGTGGCCATGCAAGATACTTCTGAAAGTGTATGATCCGCCGGTAGGGCACGTTGCATTAAGAATTGACCCATCAGGAAAATACTGCGCCTTCAAAACACGTCCACACAACGAGTCCCTTGCAGCAAGCGCCATGCTGCTTTGGCAAGCATTGCTTGGTTGAACGCTTCCGGATCCCTAAATCCCAGCCCTCCTTCGTGCTTTCGCGTGCACATTTTGTCCCATCCAATCCAGTGCACCTTCTTATGACCATCTGTTTCACCCCACCAAAAGTTTGAAGCAATAGATGACAGGTCCCCGCACATTTTCTTCGTGAGTTGAAAACAGCTCATGGTAAACGTTGGTGTGGATTGCAGTCCGGATTTGACTAAAACCTTCCTAGCCATTTTTGATAAACCTTGACCCTTCCATCCTCATACTTTGCCTTTAGCACTGTCATTGACGTACTTAAACGTGCCATCCTTTGCTCTCCCCACTACCGTGGGGAGACCTAAATATCGTTCACTCAGGGCCTCTTCCGTTATTCCAAGCACATGTTTGAGCTCATCCTTATCTTCATCCGGGGTGTCTTTACCTAAATAGATCGCTGATTTATCAAGGTTTACTTTCTGGCCCGAAGCGCCTTCATAGTCATGCAATATAGAGCGTACAGCCTTGAAATTTGCTCTTGAACCCTCCACAAAGACCACACCATCATCAGCGAACAGAAGGTGGGTGACCGTAGGTCCACCACCTACAAATAACACCCCCTTGATGTTCCCCTCTCTCTGAGCCTCCTTCAATAAAGCAGAGAAGCCCTCCACACAAAACAGGAAAAGGTATGGAGAGAGCGGATCCCCATGTCGAAGCCCTCTGGTGGGATCAAAACTCTCCGAGAGCCCCCCGTTAAGTTTCATCGAGAATTTTGCAGACTTCACACATCTCATGACCATCTCTGTCCAGTGACTAGACAAGCCAAACTTCAACAACATGTGTTCAAGAAAATCCCACTCAACTATGTCATATGCCTTCATCATATCCAACTTGACCGCACATATAGGTTTCCTCCTCTTTCTCTTCCTAATAGCATGGACACACTCGTAGGCCACCAACACATTATCAGTTATAAGTCTGCCTGGTACAAACGCACTCTGCTCCTTAGAGATCATGAAAGGGAGAACAATCTTCAAGCGATTGGCCAGTGCCTTCACCGCAATCCATCAGGTCAGAACTGCGCCAATAATTTAGGTGACTTTACTTTCGGGATCATTACAATTATCATGTCATAGAATCCATCAGGGGCCCCAGTTCCAACAAGAAACTCATGAACCGCAGCACACACATCGTCCTTAACAAGCGCCCAGTGGCGTTGGTAGAACATGGCCGGGAGGCCGTCCGGGCCCGGCGCCTTCATAGGCCCCATCTGGAAAAGAGCGGCCTCTATCTCCGCATCAGTGAAAGGAGCATCAAGCTTTGCATTCATCGCCTCCGTCACTGATTCCTCAATGTGTTGCAGCACGTTTTCTCCATCCCTCGAGCCATCAGAGGCAAATAAGTGTACATAGAACTGGACAACCATCCTCCTCATACCATCATCATCGGAACACTTCGACCCATCCTCGCGCCTAAGTGCCTTGACTGTGTTCTTTCATTTTCGGTGTGAGGCACGGTTTTGAAAATAATTAGTGTTTTGATCACCCTCCTGCAACCAGTCTACTCGTGAACGTTGTTTGTAAAACACCTCCTCCCTCTCATACAGCTCGTGAAGCTGATCTTTTATCTCCTTGATCTCCTGTCTGTAGCCCGTCCTCACAGCCCTTTCTTTTGCGTCGACCAGTTGCACTTTGATATGCCCAATTTGCTTCCTGATAGAGCCAAAAACTCTTCGGCTCCACTCCTGCATGGATCTCGTGGCGGCTCGCAGGCTGTTGCATGTCGTCGCTAGCCGGCCTCCTTCCTGATTGGCTGCATGTGCCTCCTCCCATGCAGCGGCCACCATTGTCTCATACTGCTCATGACGCACCAACGTTGCCTCATACATGAATGGTCGCTGCCCGCGCACGCCTTTTCCCCCGGTTGTTTTCAATGCATTAATAACTAGCGCCTGATGGTCTGATTCCTCCGTCCTGACATGCATCACTTCAGTTGCCGGGAAGAGCTAAGAAAAATCCCCGTTGCACGTCGCCCGGTCCAGCCGTACCTATATATTCTCTGCACCCTCTCTCTTGTTATCCCATGTAAATGGGTATCCGGAGAAGCCGAGATCTGCTAACCCGTAGTCAGCCAGGCAGTCCTCAAAGTGTTCCATCTGGCCTCTATTCCTCGGATTACCACCTAGTTGCTCATCCTGGCGTCGAGCCTCATTGAAATCGCCCACGCACAACCATGGCATGTTATCCTGGGTACGAAGATAGCGTAGTGCATCCCACGTCCTCGATCTTTTCTCCACGCATGGCTCTCCATAGATTACAGTGAATCTAAAAGAGGTTCCATCACACACGATCATAGTATCTATGTAGTATTGGCACCACGGCCTAACTGTGACCTCAATATGATCTCTCCACCATAGCGCCAATCCTCCACTCTTGCCTTTGCAGTCCACCGCCACCCCATTTGTGAACCCCAAACTCCACTTGAGTCTCTCCATCGCTCTTATCTCTTCTTAGTGTCTGATAGAAATACCACCTCTGGGTTGTATGACCTAAGCAGGTCCCTTAGTTCGCCAACTGCCGAGTCCAACCCCATGCCCCGGCAGTTCCAGGCAAAGATTTTCATTGCTCTCGGCGGCCCCGACCCATGGCAGGTGCTAGGTGGCCTCTCACCCCTCGTTGGTTACCCCAAGTGGAAGGTTTGAGATGCAGTGTAGCAGAAGTTTTCCCTTGGTAATACCAAGGATCGATTTCCCAGAGACTCCCAGTTTCAACAAGAAGGTGTCAACTGCTAACGGCGCCGGATATTAGCAATCAACGTGGATCTGCACACAGATACAAATAACTTTGCTCCCAACGAGTATAGAGAGGTTGTCAATCCCTCCGGCCTTGTAGTTTACAAAGGATCAAACGCAAGTGATAATAGTGATAGGTATAATTGCAATAGTAAGTAAATAGCGGAAAAGTAAATAGCGGATGTGATCAATGATGGTAATATGGACCGGAGTCTCATGATGTTCACTAGTGATGTCTCTCTCCCAAAAGACGATAAAACAGCTATGTGAGGTAAACGAATTATAGCTGGGCAATTGACATGACCATGTGCGCAAACCAGTGCTGACTACATTGCAAGAAAGGTTGAGGTTCAAAGCATGGGCGGTACACCAAAGTAAGTAGACCAAAATCCATCAATATCTACTACTAATCATCCACCTTGAGATATCTATCCAGAACATCTCGCTGGTATTAAGTTGTGAGTCCCACCCATAGTGTAAACTCAATGCAACAGACAACTGCATTAAAAGAACTTTGCGTAAAGTAAACAATCCTTGCACCCGCGGGCACAAGCACCGTTGTTTTCCCCCTTGTGGCAACAACACATCCCCTAGACTCATGTTTCTGTCACTCAAGCTAGTCATCGAGGGGCATGAACCCACAATCAAGCATAACATTCCCTCTTGGAGTCACTACCTACTACTTGGCCAAAGCAATAAATAACAACGGAGAACATGCACGAATTACTTACGAACATAAACATAAAAGAGGTGAATCAAATATATTACTCAAACACAATCTGAACATAATCTCATAATCCATCGGATCCCAGCAAACTCATCATAGCAACAACATAAGGATTACATATGTGCCTCGATCATGTAGGGCAGCTCACGAGGACTAATTAGTGAAGCACAAGAATGGGAGGAGAACATCACATAGCTACTGGTCATGGACTCATGGTCCAAGGTAGACTACTCACAACTCATCCGGGAGGCGTCCATGGTGGTGGAGAAGCTCCCGGTGGTGATCCTCCCCTCCGGCAGGGTGCCGGAAAAAGTTCTCCTGGTGCTCCCGATCTTGGAAGCGGCGGTGTGGGCGGAACAGAGATGGGATCGCGAAAAGATTGCCTGTTTCGAGGGTTTCGGGAGACGCTTTAAATATATGCCAAAGGGGGGCATCGGAGGAGCCTCGGGGGGCCCAGGAGCCCCCCCGGCGCGGCCCAGGGGGGGCGCGCCGCCAGGGCGCCTGGAGCCCTGGTGCCCCCCCCCCCCCCGGCTGTCCTTCGGGTGCACGGTAGGTTCTGGAATGCTGATTTTTTATATAATTTTTCTGGATTTTTCCTGGTAGTTCTCGTAACGTGAAAACCTGAAATACAAAAACAGCCGAAAACAGAAACTGGCACTGGGGTGCACTGAGTTAATAGGTTAGTCAAAATATGATCAAAAGTGCATGGAAGTGTATAAATATCATAGCAATATCACCCAAAAGAGGCATGGAGCAAGCAGAAATTATAGATACATTTTGGACGTATCAACATCCCCAAGCTTAATTCCTGCTCGTCCTCGAGTAGGTAAATGATAACAAGAATAATTTCTGTGGTGACATGCTATTAACCATATAGGACTTTTTCATAGTCATATGACAAAAGCTTACTGAGACAATGAATCTGTAGTAATTAAGTTGCCTCATGAGAAAATCACAAAGAAATGAAAGTTTTACAATATGATACTGAAACATCAAAAAGATTTGCAATGAATATGATGTGCAAATATGATAAAGTGATATCTAGCTTGCCCCCTTTAGTGAAGCAAAACATAAATGCAGGGGCACCTTCAAGGTTTAAGTAATGACTAGATACAATGATTTCAGAATAAACGATATCACAATCATGCAAAAGACAATGCTACTTTGGGACAATGCACATTACACTTAGAATGACAATCATGCTCTCAGTAGTTGGTGCTTTTAAAAGAAGGTGGAGACTCAACATAAAAGCAAAAGAATGGCCCTTCGCAGAGGGAAGCAGGGATTACTCATGTGCTAGAGCTTTTTATTTTGAAAACAAAGAAACAATTTTGTCAACGGTAGTAGTACTTCATATGTGCTATGCATAAGACATCCTATAAGTTGCAAGCCTCATGCATCGAATACCAATAGTGCTCGCACCTTGTCCTAATTAGCTCGAATTTCCATGGATTGTCATTGCATTACATATGTTTCAACCAAGTCTCACAAAGGGGTACCTCTATGTCACCTGTACAAAGGTCCAAGGAGATAGATCGCATTTGATTTCTCGTTTTTGATAGATCTCAACTTGAGGACATCCATACCGGGACAACATAGAAAATAGATAATGGACTCCTCTTTAATGCTTAAGCATATTCTCATAAGAGATTGAGGATTAATGTCCAAGCTAAAACTTCCACCATGATACATGGCTTTGGTTGGCGGCCCAATGTTCTTCTCTTACAATATGCATACTCAAACCATTCAACTCATGGAAAATCACCCTTACTTTAGACAAGACGAGCATGCATAGCAACTCACATGATATTCAACAAAAGTGTAACAGTTGATGGCGTCCCCAGAAACATGGTTACCGCTCAGCAAGCAACTTATAAGAAAATAAGATACATAAGCAACATATTCTTTACCACAATAGTTTTTAAGCTACTTTCCGATGAGCTATATATTGCAACTGAAGGTTTTAAAGGTAGCACATGTAAATTTACTTGGAGTGGCGGTGAAATACCACATATAGGTAGGTATGGTGGACTCATATGGCATAACTGGTTTAAAAGGATGTGGATGCACAAGCAGTCAGTCCGCTTAGTACAGGTGGAGGTTAGCTAAAGACTGGGAGCGACCAACTAAGAGAGCAATGACGGTCATAATCATGCAGAGCGACAAAGCAACATTGAATCAGGCATGGAAGTTATATCGCTACTCAGAAATAAAAGATCATCAAGGCTTGACAGACTTTCTTTACAGTCTTAAATATGCGTGAGCATACGCCAAGTCAATCAAAATAAATTCTCGAAGGAAGATATTACTAAACCATACCACATCATTGGCAAACAAATCATGTTGGTGCTCCAATAACACATTGGGAATCCCCCAGCTATTTGAGACTAACCATAAGAAAACCTGAACTACTAAGCGCCATTATGCACGTAGCATCTTTATCATAGACATATTAACCAATGCAACGGAAGCAAACTCTCTTAATAAGGTGAGCATGGTAATTAAAGAGAGTTCAAGCAACCAACTAAACAAAAGCTCTTTAAAAAGATAAGCATGAATACTAAGAGCAGAGCATGATAGTAGCTATTAAAAGACAAAGAACACACACAGCAAAGATAGACATGAAAATTCTATGTTATGTTCTAGGTAGAAGTGGAGCGTGTTTCTCTCCCACATAAAGAACGCTGAGTTCCGACTCGTTATGAAAAACTAAAGAAAACTAAAAGCAAGACTCTCCAAGCATAGCACATAACACATGAAGTGATTAAAATATAGTGGAACGAAAGACGAACTGATAATGTTGATGGAGAAGGGGATGCACGGGGGCATCCCCAAGCTTAGACGCTTGAGTCTCCTTGAATATTTCTTGGGGGTGCACGGGGGCATCCCCAAGCTTGAGCGCTTGACACTCCTGAATCTTTTTATCATCTTCCCTCGCACACTTGTAAACTCCCTTCATACATAACTCATCATAATTTGATTAGCGAGGTTAGTACCCATAATAAAATAATTATACCTTGCTGGAAATAAAGATATTCTTGAAGGTCTACTGTTTCTCAAGATTGCCAAAAGGTTTTTGCAAAGAAAAAGCAAGCTCTAGGTTTGCAAAATGAAGGAAAAGCAAAACAGGACAGAATCTGTGAAAAACTGAACAACAGGTAGTAAATGATTTGTTCGGGGCACTTCTGCAACTCAAATCAAAAAACTCAGAACAGACGCACGAAAGACAATTATATAGAAAACACTGTCCAAAAAGATGATCTGGTGATTTTATACGAATTTTTCTATCCAAGGACATAATCTGTTTCCTGGACAGCACCTCACAACTTTTGAACTTTCTAGCAATCAGAGGCTATACTTGGCACAAATATGAAAATCAAAGATACAATGATGATGCTACAGTAGTAACAACATCAAGACACAACAAAAGAAAAATAAATTTATTCATTGGGCTGCCTCCCAAAAGCGCTCTCTTTTATGCCTTTAAGCTAGGCATAATGCATATAGATCAAGTTTTATCAAGAGTAAAAGAATAGCTAGCCCGTACAACGGACTCAAAAGGTAACTTGATCTTCTTTCGAGGGAAGTGTTCCATCCCTTTCTTGAGAGGAAACTGAAATTTTATATTACCCTCTTTCATGTCAATGATAGCACCAACGGTGCGTAAAAAGGGACGTCCTAAAATAATTGGACAAGAAGGATCACATTCAATATCCATAATAGTAAAATCAACGGGAACATAATTATCATTGACAACGATAAGAACATCGTCGATCCTCCCCAAAGGTTTCTTTATGGAAGAATCAACGAGACGAACACCAAAAGAACAAGAATCAAAAGGTTTCAATTTAAGCATCTCATATATTCTTTTGGGCATAACAGAGGTACTAGCTCCAACATCACATAATGCATAGCAAGAGAAGTCATTCAATTTAATTTTTATCATAGGATCCCAACCATCTTCTAGCTTTCTAGGTATGGAGGCTTCTACTCTAAGTTTCTCCTCCCTTTCTTTGATGAGAGCATTAGTGATATGCTCTGTGAAGGCAAGGTTACGCGTGCTAGTGCGGGGGTCTCTAGACATCTTGTGAAGGAAATCAATAACTTCGGTAAGAGTGCAACTATCAAAATCAAGGTCACTAGCATCAAGTAAAGTGGTAGTGGTGTCCTTTAGGTTCACATGTTTGGTAGTTTCTATAGTCATAGCATCACCATTAATAGGTCCAATGGGACCAGGAGTACATTGGGTGCTAAGAGTTTGGATATCCTCAACAACTTGGATAGTAGAAACAGTGTGGTGGGTAGGAAGGCTCTTAATTCTATCTTCTTCCTCCCTTTATCTAGCCCATCTCTCTTTAAGTTTAGCCATCATCCTAATATTTTCATTAATTTGCACTTGAATAGCATTCATAGGAGTGAGCTTCCTCTCCTCAAGAGGAGAAGTTCTAATTTTAAGCAATTCTACCTCATTGGCTAAATTGTCTACCTTTGAAGAGAGATCACCTAGTTTGTTTAGTTTTGCTTCTACACTATTATTAAAAGCTTTTTGGGTAGTGATGAAATCTTTAAGCATAATCTCTAGTTCAGTAGTGGAGTTCCTGGTGCTAGGATAAGCATTGTTGTTCCCATAAGAATTAGAGGGGAACGGTCTAGGATTGCTACCAAAGTTACTCCTATAAGCATTGTTATTGAAATTGTTTCTAGAGATAAACTTCACATCTACTTGTTCTTGAGAAATCAAAGAATTTAAAGGAACATCACGAGGATCAACAAAAGATTGCTTCAAAAGTAGAGACATGATCAAGTCAACTTTTTCATTTAAGGAGAAAATCTCCTCGACAGAGTTTACCTTCCTACCTATTGGAGCGCGTTCGGTGTGCCATTGGGAATAGTTGGTCATCATCTCATCGAGAAGCTTTGTGGCAGTACCAAGTTTCTCCCGCGGCCGAATCTAACAAGTTCCGCGAGGTAAAGTTCAAGCCTGCATAAAAAGTTTGGATAACCATCCAAGTAGTCAAACCGTGAGTAGGGCAGTTCTTGATAAGAGATTTCATACGTTCCGAACCTTGGGCAACGTGTTCATTATCGAATTGTTTAAAATTCATTATGTTACTTCTCAGTTGGATAATTTTAGCAGGTGGGTAGTATTTTCCGATAAAAGCATCTTTGCACTTGTCCCATGAATCTATGCTATTTCTAGGCAAAGACTGAAACCAAATTTTAGCTCCTCCTCTCAAGGAGAAAGGAAAAAGCTTAAGCTTATCAATATTACCATCTATTTCTTGGTACTTTTGCATATCACAAAGTTCAACAAAGTTGTTCAAGTGTGAAGCAGCATCATCTCCAGCACCGGAGAATTGATCTTTCATGACTAAGTTCAGTAAAGCAGGTTTAATTTCAAATGAAGGTGCTGAAGTGGCAGGTGTAGTGATAGGTGTGCTGATAAAGTCATCGTTGTTGTGACTAGTGAAGTCACACAACTTGGTGTTCTCGGTGGAACCCATTGTAGCAAGCAAGCAAGATAACTATTTTTGTGATTTTCGATAAAAGATACTAAAGCAAAACTAAAAAGTAAACTAACAAGACTAAAAGCAAAGGTAAAAGATAGCGTGCAACTCCCCTATCCTGAAGAGTGGAGTCCCCGGCAACGGCGCCAGAAATTGCTTTGCTAGGTGGCTTCTCACCCCTCGTTGGTTACCCCAAGTGGAAGGTTTGAGATGCAGTGTAGCAGAAGTTTTCCCATGGTAATACCAAGGATCGATTTCCCAGAGACTCCCAGTTTCAACAAGAAGGTGTCAACTGCTAACGGCGCCGGATATTAGCAATCAACGTGGACCTGCACACAGATACAAATAACTTTGCTCCCAACGAGTACAGAGAGGTTGTCAATCCCTCCGGCCTTGTAGTTTACAAAGGATCAAACGCAAGTGATAATAGTGATAGGTATAATTGCAATAGTAAGTAAATAGCGGAAAAGTAAATAGAGGATGTGATCAATGATGGTAATATGGACCGGAGTCTCATGATGTTCACTAGTGATGTCTCCTCCTCTCCCAAAAGACGATAAAACAGCTATGTGAGGTAAACGAATTACAGCTGGGCAATTGACAGGACCATGTGCGCAAACCAATGCTGACTACATTGCAAGAAAGGTTGAGGTTCAAAGCATGGGCGGTACGCCAAAGTAAGTAGACCGAAATCCATCAATATCTACTACTAATCATCCACCTTGAGATATCTATCCAGAACATCTCGCTGGTATTAAGTTGCGAGTCCCACCCATAGTGTAAACTCAATGCAACAGACAACTGCATTAAAAGAACTTTGCGTAAAGTAAACAATTCTTGCACCCGCGGGCACAAGCACCATTGTTTTCCCCCTTGTGGCAACAGCACATCCCCTAGACTCATGTTTCTGTCACTCAAGCTAGTCATCGAGGGGCATGAACCCACAATCAAGCATAACGTTCCCTCTTGGAGTCACTACCTACTACTTGGCCAAAGCAATAAATAACAACGGAGAACATGCAAGAATTACTTACGAACATAAACATAAAAGAGGTGAATCAAATATATTACTCAAACACAATCTGAACATAATCTCATAATCCATCGGATCCCAGCAAACTCATCATAGCAACAGCATAAAGATTACATATGTGCCTCGATCATGTAGGGCAGCTCACGAGGACTAATTAGTGAAGCACAAGAACGGGAGGAGAACATCACATAGCTACTGGTCATGGACTCATGGTCCAAGGGAGACTACTCACAACTCATCCGGGAGGCGTCCATGGTGGTGGAGAAGCTCCCGGTGGTGATCCTCCCCTCCGGCAGGGTGCCGGGAAGAGTTCTCCTGGTGCTCCCGATCTTGGAAGCGGCGGCGGCGGCGGAACAGAGATGGGATCACGAAAAGAGTTCCTGTTTCGAGGGTTTCGGGAGATGCTTTAAATATATGCCAAAGGGGGCATCGGAGGAGCCTCGGGGGGCCCAGGCGCCCCCCCGGCGCGGCCCAGGGGGGGGCGCCGCCAGGGTGCCTGGAGCCCTGGTGGCCCCCCAGGCTGTCCTTCGGGCGCACGGTAGGTTCTGGAACGCTGATTTTTTATATAATTTTCTGGATTTTTCCTGGCAGTTCTCGTAACGTGAAAACCTGAAATACAAAAACAGCCGAAAACAGAAACTGGCACTGGGGTGCACTGAGTTAATAGGTTAGTCAAAATATGATCAAAAGTGTATGGAAGTGTATAAATATCATAGCAATATCACCCAAAAGAGGCATGGAAGTGTATAATTTTTCTGGATTTTTCCTGGCAGTTCTCGTAACGTTTTGGACATATCAGCAGGGTCCGCCGTTAACTTGTCATTCTCTTCAATCTGATCAAACACCGAGGATGTCTTCTGTCTAGTGCACGAATAAAGGATTCATCCCCATCATGCTTATCTCCATCCGCTTTTGGCACCCACATCTGATGCGGCCTTCTTTTCCTTGAGCTAGGTGTGCCTTGGGGGTTGTCCCCCCCTCCTTCTTTCTTCATCGAACTCTTGCCTAGGTTTTCAGACATAGTACCCCCTTTTCCTCTCCTGCGGGTAGGATGAATGGTACTCATGTCTGTTCTCGCCTCCTCTGCTCGAAGACCCCCTCTCCCACTGGCTCCTTTCTTCATATTGCTTCCTCTCATGCTCCCTTTGCCACTGTTGCGCCTTGAGTTGTTCCCTAAGATCTCTCTCCTTCTTCCTCTCAATTTCATGTCTCAGATCTCTCTCTTCTGGCTAGCTGCCTCTAAGTTTCTCCTTGCTTCCGGTTTTGCCCACCAATGCGGGCATCCCCCAGACGAGCGAACTCTGCATTCAAATTGCGCTTCGCTCGGACATCTCGAGTGCGAGCATGGCTGTCCTGCTCCCTGTTGTTTCCATCGGATTGTGAACTCATAAAGCTACTGGAACTACCATTGTTATATTTTTTCCTCTCACCTCATTCTTGGAGCCAGTGCTC
>LR738711.1:872314424-872328113 GCA_902687465.1 Secale cereale | reverse complement strand
GGGCTGGCCCCTGCTCGTCCCCCCTTAGCTCCGCCCCTGCGGTACAGGCAAAGCTCATGTTGATGGGAACCAAACGGATGAGCCTGTCATCCATGATGAGGTGTTGGCCAGGGATGAGAAGGACGCTTCAAAAGTGACGAGGCAACTCTGAATGATGCGCCTGTACCATCATCTGAAAATGCAGAATATAGTTCCTCGGTTTTGAATACAGCCCATACAACTTCTACTGAAGGCTCAACGGGTAGTGGGAGTACTCAGGTGGCCGCAGTGAAGATGGAGGCAATCACCAACGAGACAAATACTAGAAACAGCAGCAAAAGAGGGTCGCAGGACAATATTCAGTTTTTGTCCTCTAGTATTGTTGCTCCCGTATCACAATCTAGTGGGGCTGTTGTTTTTTCAGAGAAGAATCCAACGGGGGCGCCACCACTCCCTCCAGTCTATGTCTCACCTCGCAAGAACAACAAACGGCCAAAGAAGGGGTTGATCCATGAAATAGGAAAAGGAGAGGACGACACAACTGAAACAACAAATGCATCATTGGCGGGCTCTCGTGAGGGGCGCCGCCGACCACAATGAATTACATATGTTGGAACTATGTCCATGCTTTGCTTTGTATTTCAGAAACTCAGATTGACAAGACAAGAGTAGAGAGTTTAGCAGCTTCTATAGGCTTTGATAATGCCTATGCTACTGATAGTGTTGGAAGGAGTGGAGGCATAGGCCTCTTCTGGAATAATTCAATAAAAATAGATATTTTGGGTTACTCGGATTACCATGTGGACATGGAGGTTCTTGACCCTGGCTGGGATCCACGGAGGATGATGGTAGTATATGGAGAGGTTCAAACTCATTTGCGCCATCAAACATGGGACACTTTAAAAAACACAAGCTCTTCAAGCAGTCTCCCCTGGCTGTGCATAGGCGATTTCAACGTAGTTCTTCGTCCGGATGAACATGAAGGAGTTGGACAGTGGAGTAATGCTCACACTCAAGCGTTCCAGGACATGGTTGATGTGTGCATGCTTATGGATTTGGGCTTCAAGGGTAGATTTTGGACCTTTGAGAAGAAGGTAACTGGTGGTACATTCACTAGAGTAAGGTTGGATCGTGCGCGAGCATCGGCAGAATGGAGTACCATGTTCCCTAATGCTAGCTTGGCACACCTGGTGGCGGCCACCTCTGATCAGTGTCCAATACACCTTGAACTCAACAATGCTCCTCTGCCGCCAAAAGCTACTAGTAAAATCTTTCTATATGAGGTAGCTTGGGAGTCTCATGATGGTCTGACGAATGAAATCCAGGTTGTCTCGTCACCAGGGCACCCTAGTGGTCGACTGGAGGATGTAAAACAAAAGCTCCTTGCGCTGTCACAAACCCCGAGTCGATGGGATAAACACACTTTTGGTTCAATGCGGGCTGAAATAAAAAACTTAAAATGCGAGCTGGGGAGATTGAGATATAATCCTCTACGCACTGGTCCAAGCCATGCCGAGCAGAAGATTCATGAGGGCCTTGTGGAGTTGTATCACAGAGATGAAATACTCTAGCGACAAAGATCGAGAATCGAGTGTTTGGAGCGGGAGACAAGAATACAAAGTTTTTTCATACGAGGGCAAGCATGAGAAGAAAGAAAAACATGATCAAGTCTTTATCCAATGCTTTGGGCGTCACGATAGACGATCCGGCAGAGCTGAAAATCCTTGTTTCCAATTTCTACAAAGATCTTTACACATCAGAGGGAGTAACGAATATGGAGGCAGTGTTAGAATATGTGCCTCGGAAAGTCACGAATGACATGAACGACACTCTCTATGCTCCCTACATGTGTGAAGAGGTGAAAGTGGTGCTCTTTCAAATGTTTCCACAAAGTCACCTGGACCAGATGGCTTCCCCGCACACTTTTATCAGAGGCATTGGGACGTGTGTGGGGAAGAGATAACTAAGGCGGTGCTGTGAATCGTCAAGGGGGAAGAAAGTGCAGAGTGTATTAATGATACTTTTTTGGTTTTAATACCAAAGGTAATCAATCCAACTCTGCTCACTCAATTCAGACCGATTAGTGTATGCAATGTTTTGTATAAAATTGCTTCCAAGGTTGTGGCGAATAGCTTAAAGCAAATTTTGCCTGACATTATTTCCGAGGAACAATCTGCTTTCGTTCCTGGAAGATTGATAATGGACAATATTATATGTGCCTATGAATGCGTGCATTTCATGAAGAGGAGCAAATCCAAATCCAACAATCATTGTGGTTTGAAGCTGGACATGATGAAAGCTTACAACATGCTAGAGTGGTCGTATCTGGAGGCAATTATGATTAAACTTGGCTTTGCAAGATCTTGGATTGCCATTGTCATGGGCATGATCAAGTCAGTATCGTTTTCAGTGCTTTTTAATGGAGCGAAATTGGACCAGTTTAAACCTACCAGGGATATTCGACAGGGAGATCCAATCTCCCCTTACCTCTTTTTGATTGCAGCGGTGGGCCTTTTGTGCCTTTTGAAATCTGAAACTCAGTCATCGCCTTTCGTGGGAGTACATGTGGCTCCGTCAGCTCCAGTTGTTAACCACCTTCTCTTTGCTGATGATAGCCTGCTGCTATTCAAAGCGAGCAATGATGGGGCGACCACAGTGTCAAACTTGTTGACTACCTATTGCAATGCTTCTGGCCAGCGAGTGAACAATGCAAAATCATCAAAAAAATTAAGTAAGGGATGTCCTCAATCTGTTCGCGATGGCATAAAAAATTCGCTTGATGTGCACAATGAACAATTGAGTGAGAGGTATCTTGGCATGCTCACCGATGTAGGGCACTCGAGCAATCGAACATTCAAATATTTGAGAAACAAAGTGTGGGAAAAGATAAAATGATGGATGGAGAAGTTATTATCTTACGAGGGTAAGGAAGTATTGATAAAAGCAGTAGCCCAAGCTATCGCGGTTTATTCTATGGCATGCTTCAGGCTGTCGCGTGGTATTTGTGAGAGTGTGACGTTATTGATCCGCCAATTCTGGTGGGGAAGCAAGAGGGGTAAACGGAAGCCATGCTGGGTTTCGTGGGATGTATGCACTAAACCGAAATCTCTGGGAGGATTAGGCTTTCGAGACATAGAATTATTCAACATGTTCCTTCTTGCAAGACAAGCATGGCACTTGGTTGAGGGGCCTGCGACACTGAGTGCAAGGATACTAAAGGTTGTATTGTAACGCCCCGGATGTAACAATTCCATTTATGGAAATACAATCTTCATGGACTTAATCAATTCCATTCTGAGCTATTCCTTCATTTCGGGTTTCTTCGTTTTGCCGTGTGCGTGTGTGCATATCATCCATGTCATGTCATCATGTGCATTGCATTGCATTGCGTTCGTGTTGTCACTTGCCCCCGGTCATGCTCGTCTCTTCCCGTTGTCCGTTTCGAGTTCCGACACTCGCACACGTGCCCATGGCACCTCCGAGTCCTTCTTTAGTATGTAGCCGTAGAACGTTCTCGGATTGAGGTGAGAGTTGTCGTACGTTGTTGTTTTAGTACGTGTAGGCCACCTCTCAAGTTTCGTCGCGTTTGGAGGTCGTTTGATACTCCAACGGTTAACCTCGTGGGCTAAAAGCTCCTCTTCCTTTTGGCCCAACACCCCTCCACAACAGCCCACTAACCCATCACAACCACCCCCATCCTCTCGGTCGTCGGATCGTGATCGTGTGGGCGAAAACCGCACCTCATTTGGACACTCCTAGATCCCTCTACCTATAAAAATGCCACATCCCCTCCATTTTCGGGCGAAACCCTAGCCGAGCTCCTCTGTCCGCCGCCGGACGTGTCCGCCTCGCCTCCGCGACCAATCCAGTGCCGCCACATGGCATCGCCGCTGCCCACCTCCTCGCGCGCCACCGCCGGCCCGCGCCCGGCGCCCGCGGCCCGTGACGCCGCCGCCCGCGCCCGAGGTCGCCATCCCGCCTCCAGTGTCCGTCACCGCAGCGACCCGGCTCGCTGCCGCCACGAGCGCCTCGCCACCGCGCCGCCTACTTCCACCGTCGGCGCTGCCTCCCGCCAGCGCCTCCTCCCACCGCCCCGGCCACCTCGCCGGCGGCCCCGCCTCGCCCCGCGCCGACCCCGTCCCGCCTCACCGCCGGTCGCCGCCCCGTCGTCTTCTCCGGCGAGCTCCGGCGAGCTCTGGCCAGATCTGTTCAGGTGGACCAGATCCACCCACTCCTCCATCCAAACGCCTCAGACCCGTCCGGGATCTCCCCGTCCCACACGGACCTGTCCCGCGTTGACTCTTTGCGGATGTAAAATTCCACTAAGTCTCATATCCGTGTAAATTTGTTGCCTCCTTCATCATGTGGTAACTTTGTGCTCGGTGCAACGTTTTGTGCATATGATATGTCGAAATGTTCATCTCAAAGTGAAATACATGTTAGCATCAGCTTCATGCATGATAGGGATCATCTAGAGGTCCTAATCTTCGTGGCGAGAGTGCTTCGTGATGTAACTGTTTCAGAACTTGATGTATGTGTAAATTTGTTGGCATGTTCGTGAGCTAGTAACTTTGTGCATGTTGGTCCGAATGGAGTGAATGATATGTCCATATGTTCGTCTTGTGATGCTCTTCAAGATGGATGTATTTTACTTGCATGATAGGATGTATTATGCCATGTTTACCACTGTTGTAAAAGTGCATGTGGCTGATAAGTTTTTGAACTTGTTATGAGATGATGTTTTGTCTTGCTTGTGTATATTAGTCCTTGTGTCATATGAGCTAGGTGTCAACATGAGTTTTGCTCTTGGATTGTGCTCTACATGATAGATTCATTTTCATGCCATGATATGTTTTGAGATGAGTGCAACAAGCTTGTTAACATGTCATCGTGATGTTAAATTTCTGCCAAGTGTGAATCTGTTAACTTTTATGCCATGTTTCCATGATGCCACCGTCGTTGTCGTGCATGGTTAGAGTAGTCCAGCAGGTGTTCCTTGATGTATATATTATGCTCTAGCTATCCATGCTCTTGTTTGCCATGATGCCATGCCGTAGCTTGTTCTTTTGAGGCCCTCTAGTTGCTTCAAAATGTTTCTGTCAGCATGCCCTGATTTTGCTAAGTCTGGATAAACTTTTGCACTTTTGCCATTATGTTTGAGACATGTTCTAGTATGTTGTAGAAGTAGCCATGTGGTTATTCTTGAAGAGCATGTTATGTATGTTATTGCCTTTAATTGTGATTGCATGATGGCTTGCTGTAGCTTGTTGTTTTCATGCTCTCAAGTGGATATAAAATGTATATGTTAGCCTATTATCAACAAGTTCAGTTTTGCCACGTGAATAGCTAGTGTTCTATGCATCCTATGACCATGTTCTTGCCATGAGTAGCTTCACAAACATGTCTTCTTGCTGTTGGTTATATTCACATGCCATGATATGCTTTGGGTTGAGTTGCACAAGCTTGCAAACATGCCTAATTTTTGTAATTTCTGCCATGCCTTGTAATTTTCACAAAGTCTGAGAATTCTGTAAACTTATTGAATCATGCCATGCTTGATTAATTGTGTTCCAACAAGTTTTTGGGTGTGCTCTAAGTTCATGCTTGTTAAGTATCATGTCTATTTCACATCCATGCCTTTTGTCTTCATGTTTGGGTGTTGTAGCATATTTATTTCTTGCTCCAAAGATGCCATGTTGTTGATAACTGCAGTTTTGCATTGCATATTGTTTTGCTTGTCTTTTGCAAACCGTGCATCCGTTTCCGGTGATCTTTATATCGATTTCGACCGAAATATTCCCCTCTATAGAGTGGCTTGCTTGGTTACCCAAGATGAAGCCATTTGCATCATCTTCTCCTTAGGCTCGAGTGCATCCTCATGCATACGCACATCATACCTGCATTCCATGACATGTCTTGCATCATGTTGATTGTGCATTGCACCGTGTTTGATATTGTGCCGTTGTTGTGCTCTTGTGTTGGGTAGAGCCGGGAGCCGATACAGAGTTCGAGGATCTTGTCGAGACTGAGTTCGAGGAGCCGTCTTACCATCCCACCGACGACTTACCAGACAAGATGGCCGTTCCCCGATATCACCTCTATCTTTGCCTATGCTAGTAGTCTCGCTCTTTAGATTGCCTCGATGTCTATTCTTGTTTGTCAGCCTCCTATTGTCGCCATGAAAAACTCTAACCGCCTTCCTAGCAAACCGTTGATTGGCTAAGTATGCTTTTGCTCAGCCCCTCTTATAGCGTTGCTAGTTGCAGGTGAAGTTTGAAGATTGCTCCAAGTTTGGACTTGTTTATTGGGATAACACAATATCTATCTTAATTATATTAATGCACATATATATATTGGTAATGGGTGGAAGGCTTGGCCTTCTGCTTGGTGTTTTGTTCCACTCATGCCACCGTAGGACCCGATAAACCGGTGTTATGTTCCTTGTTTTTGTGTTCCTAACACGGTTGGGGTTTATGGCCGCCCCCCTTGATAATTCGCACTGCTTAAAGCTTTTCCAGCAAGACCCAACATTGGTATTACATTTTCCTAACAACTAAAACTTGCATAGGGAGTTATAAACCCGAGTTCTTAATCAACAACCCGGACCAGGGCTCCTCATGAGTGTTGGTCCAACCGGGCAGACTGCGGGGCCACCACGAGGAAACTCGAGGATTGGTATTTTCCTGTAGGCTGTCCCATCCGGTCATGGCCTGAGACGAGATACGCGCAGCTACTATCAGGGTGTCAGCACGCCGGGAGGTCTTGCTGGATTAGTTTTACCTTTGTGGAAATATCTTGAGCACGGGATTCCGAGAATACTCGGGTCTTCCCACTTTGGAGTTGCGACTCCGCAGATCGTGAGCTTGTGATGGGCTAAGTTGGGACACCCCTGTAGGGTTTTGAACTTTCGAAAGCCGTGCCCGCGGTTATGTGGCAGATGGGAATTTGTTAATATCCGGTTGTAGATAACTTGACACCATATCCATAAGAATACACTACCTGTGTGCGTAACCGTGATGGTCTCTTTCCGAAGGGCTTCGGGAAGTGAACACGGTGGGGTTATGTTTGACCGTGAGTAGTTAGGATCACTTCTTGATCAACTTGGCGATCGTTGGCACATATACTCATCTTGCTCTGAACTCGTAAGCTAGTTGCTTAGCGCTGCTTCAAACACCTTATTACCCTTCCACACCTAGGCTTTTCTAGTTTTGATACTCGGGAATGGGATTGTTGAGTCCTTGTGGCTCACAGTTTATTACGCACACCAGATGCAGGTACAGCCGAGTACGATACATGAGATGGATCAGAACTTCACTGGGAGTTCAATGAAGAGCGTGGTCGTTACTTTGTTTCGTACCCCGACGATCAGTAGTGGATCCTACTAGGGGCGGTCAGGCCTTGTGTTTATGGTATCTTTGTCATTTGGATTTCGTCCGTAGTCAGACCATGTGTTATTTGGATGATTGAATATTATTGTATCCATTTTGTGACGTGGCGAGTGTAAGCCAACTATCTTTTCCTCTTTCACCCCTAAACTTTTACATGAGATGTGCAAAGATACCATACTTGAGATCATTCCAGAATGCGCTTATGTCTTTAAGTCGTGCCTCGACACGCAGGAGCCATAGTCGCATCTTGGGCATTACAAGTTGGTATCAGAGCCTTCTCTGACCTAGGAGCCCCCTGATTGATCGAACCGCTGATGGTTGAGTCTAGGCACACTAAAATGTTTTGAGTCCTATATATATCAGAGAGTAGGATTTCTTTTTACTCCTCATCCCCTTCATCGCTTTGGTGAGGACTCCTGACATTGTTCTATCTCCTCTACTCTAAAAAAATTCACCAAATTTTTTTTAGGATCACGCGGGTATTGTTTGGATTGTTCCGATATCTTTGTGACGAGAACATTGTTCTCGATGCCACCTGTCATTTAGGGGTTGTGGCAGTGTCCCGGGGAGTTGAGCTCCGTGGTGTTGTCGTCACAAATGTATCGTAGCGGTTCTAGAATACCAGAGGTGGCCGACATCGAAAACTCTTCTATGCATGTCTGGTGGTGAGATAACCCCGACGTCACCCAGTACTGGGGAGATAGTTCGGGAGTATTGCCACAGCTACTATAACAGATGCGTTTCGAAGGTCCGAGGTAAACAGTTTCCGAAGATGGCTGGTTATGTGTTGACGGATGTATACAACTCGATGTAGGTTTAGAGTTGAGTGCGCGGTGCCTCCCCTGTATCCCCAACACCAGATTGCATAACCGGAAAGCTTCGGGAATTAATAGGTGGGTTTCAAGTAGCTCGTAGGTAATCTTCCAATGGGTGCATGGTATGAGGTTTGGGGTTCAACATCTAGTGAAGAGGTTTCATGGGCGTTGTTCCAATTGGGAGTTACATCTTATAGGGTCCTTGGCTATGCTGATCCGGGGATTGCAAGACCCTTTGTAACATGTACCATGGGGCATTCAACACGAACATGTGGGACGAAACTTCTATTATGTATTTGTTCCATATGTACCTGCTGTTTTATTCTATCATTTTGTTCTTCCAAGTGGCTTCTCGACAAGTTGTTGTACCATTAAGCTATGGAATTCATTCGTTCAATTTTGTTCGGGTGTTTGTTGTGAAGACTATATGTTGCAAATATCTAGCCGTTGATTCAGCTTATCTATTAATTGCTTCAATGGCTAATAGTTGTCATCGTTTTCAAGATGGCACCTAAGAAGGTTCCCAACCCAAACCAAGAGGGTGAAGAAGAGCGTCCTCCTTCCCCTCCTCCTCCGTCTGAGGCATGGAGAGCGATTATGCAGGCAACCAACCAAAACACTCAGATGCTCATGCAAATGATGCAGAGTTTCCAAGCCAATCAAACAAATCAAGGCAATCAAGGGAACCAAGGCCAAGGAAATCTGTTCAACCAACCTCACTTTGCTACATTGAACCAATTCTTGGCAAACCAACTAAAGTCTGTGTGGACCCGCTAGATGCTGAAGATTGGATCACAGACATCAAAAGCACTTTGAATGCAGTAACGTCAGAACTGAAGATTATGTCAAGTTTGCCGCCTTCCAACTCAAAGATCAAGCTGCAGATTGGTGGCAACAGTACAAAGACTCGAGAGGTGGTCGTGAGATCTCGTGGACTCATTTCTGCAGAGATTTCCGTTCTGATCACATTCCAACTAGTGTCATTGAAGGCATGCGTGAGCAATTCCGCAACCTGAAGCAAGGCACCATGTCTGTCTACCAATACAATGTCAAGTTCCAGAATGTTGCCCGTTATGCGAAGCTAGACATCACAGATGCCAAGAGAAAAATCTACCAGTTCCGAGGTGGTCTGAAAGATGAACTCCAGCTTGCACTCACTTTGTTCGAGCCAGATGAATTTGATCAATTCTACAACATGGCTCTCAAGCAAGAGGCAGCTCAGCTCAAGTGTGAAGCTTCCAAAAAGAGGATAAGAGATGTTGTTCACTCGTCCTCTTCCTCTCAAGTGGTTGCCAAGCAGCAGAAGTTCTGGCTACCGCCTCCTCCGGTGCTCCATCCTCCAAGCAAAAAACAAGCACTCAGGTGGTCGTGTATTCTCCCACCCACCCAACCCAAGCAACCAGTCCAAGTCTCAGTTCCAAGCTCCAAGACCAAGCGCTCCTCCTTCCTGTCCAGTTTCAGAGGTCACTTGCTACAAATGTGGTCTGAAGGGTCATTATTCCAACAAGTGCACCAACCAGAGGCGCCTTCCGCCTCCTCCAACTGTCAGCAATGCTATTGTCAAGCACAATCCCAAGCATGCAAGAGTGAACCTGATGAGTGGAGCTCAAGTAGAGAATTCTTCTGATGTGATAATTGGTAATCTTATAGTTAACTCTATTCCTCCAAAAGTCTTGTTTGATTCTGGTGCATCACTTCCTTCATGTCATGTCCATTTGCATCCAAGCATAACGTGAGCACAGTGGAATTTCCAAAGAAGTTATCAATTATTTATCCAGGCAAACACATGACTTCCACCTTAGTGGCTCCGGATATATCTATTCACATGGGAGATTATAGTTTTCTGGTTTCCCGGTTATTCTCGGTAACTCAAACATTGATCTTATTCTTGGGATGGATTGGCTCTCTAAGCATGATGCAAATATTGATTGTGCAAACAAGGAGGTCAAGCTAACTCATCCTGACGAAGACGTGATTATCTTCGCAGCTCGAGATAACACAATCAGGCTATTCTCTCTCAATGAAAAGGGCGAGATTAATGCCATATCTCAGATTCTGGTGGTTTGTGAATAGGAGGATGTATTCCCTGAAGAGCTTCCAGGCATGCCTCCCAACCGTCCAGTTGAATTCGTCATTGAACTTGAACCCGGTACCGAGCCAGCATGTCGGCGTCCGTACAAGCTTTCTCCTGATGAGTTGAAGGAGCCGAGGAAACAACTTGATGAGCAAGAACGAATGGGTCTAATTAAACCAAGTACTTCTCCCTGGGGCTGTGGTGTTCTATTTGTCAAGAAGAAGGATGGCACGGAACGCCTTTGCGTTGATTACCGACCATTGAACAAGAAGACAATAAAGAATAAGTACACGCTCCCCAATATCAATGAATTGTTTGAGCAGCTCAAAGGAGCCAAGGTTTTCTCGAAGCTCGATCTCCGGATGGGTTACCATCAGATTCGTACCAGTGAAGAGGATATTCCCAAGACCGCATTCAGAATGAGTTATGGCTCCTATGAATACACAGTCATGTCTTTCGGGCTTGCAAATGCTCCACCCACCTTCTCTCGGATGATGCACATCATATTCAACCCCTACACCAATGAATTCGTTCTCATCTATCTGGATGATATCTTGGTATTGTCCAAGAATGAAGAAGACCATGCCAAGCACCTCCGTTTGGTCCTTGACAGGCTCCGTGAGCACCGTTTCTATGCGAATTCTCCAAATGTGAATTCTGGCTCGATAAAGTCCTCTATCTTGGCCATATTATCTCTGCCGACGGAATTTCTGTTAACCCCGAGAAGGTTGAAGCTATTGTCAACTGGGAACCTCCACAGAATGTTAAACAACTCCGAAGTTTCCTCGGTCTCGCAAGCTATTGCAGAAGGTTCATTGAGAACTTCTCCAAGACTACCAAGCCTCTTTCCAACCTATTGCAGCAGAATGTCAAGTACTCGTGGACTCCTGATTGTGATGTGGCATTCAAGACACTCAAAGAGAAGCTCATTTCTGCTCCGGTTATTACTCCTCCGGATGAGTCCAAGCCTTATGAAGTCTTTTGTGATGCTTCATTGCAAGGTCTTGGTGGTGTTCTCATGCAAGACAAGAAGATCGTTGCATACACTTCACGTCAGCTTAAACCAAAAGAGAAGAATTACCCCACACATGATCTTGAGCTATCAGCAGTTGTTCATGCCTTGATCACGTGGAGACACCTTCCGTTGGGCAGAAAAGTGGACATCTTCACCGATCACAAGAGCTTGAAGTACATCTTCACTCAGCCAAACCTTAACCTTCGCCCGACTCATTGGGTTGAGATGATTCAAGAGTATGATCCAAGCATTGAGTATACTCCTGGCAAGGCCAATGTCATTGCAGATGCCTTGAGCAGAAAGGCTTACTGCAACAGCCTACTTCTCAAACCGTTCCAACCTGAACTTTGTGAATCTTTCAGGAAGCTCAACCTCCAAGTTGTTCCGCAAGTATTTCATGCCAACCTACAAGTTGCTCCTACCTTGGAAGATCAAGGCCCAACACAGTGATGCTATGGTGCAGAAAGTGCAAAATGGTATTGCTAAGGGTACTCCCAAGTACAAGTGCTATCGCATTGATGATAGAGACACTTTGTTCTTTGAGGAAAAAATTGTGGTTCCCAAAGGTTATCTCAGAAAGCTCATAATGAACGAAGCATGTGACTCACTCCTCTCGATACATCTAGGAAGCTCCAAGATGTACCATGACCTCAAGCAATCATATTGGTGGACTCGCATGAAAAGGGAGATTGCCCAATTCGTGAACGAGTGTGATGTCTGCAGAAGAGTGAAGGCAGAGCATCAGCGTCTAGCCGGACTCCTTCAACCCCTACCTATTCCCGAGTGGAAATTCGATCACATTGAGATGGATTTCGTCACCGGTTTTCCCAAGTCCAAGAGAGGAAATGATGCTATCTTTATGACGGTTGACAAGCTAAC
Source organism: Secale cereale (assembly GCA_902687465.1). Lineage (NCBI taxonomy): Eukaryota > Viridiplantae > Streptophyta > Magnoliopsida > Poales > Poaceae > Secale > Secale cereale. The sequence goes on along the minus strand of LR738711.1, from coordinate 872,315,963 downwards.
TAAAGTGGCTCATTTTCTTCCAGTCAAAGAATCCATCAACGCAGCTCAGCTGGCAGAGCTGTGCACCTACAGAATTGTTTCTTTGCATGGCATCCCTCAACTGATCTCCTCAGACCATGGAAGCTTGTTCACTTCCAAGTTCTGGGATTCCTTTCAGTCAGCCATGGGCACCAAGATTCGCTTCAGCACATCGTTTCACCCTCAGACTAGTGGTCAAGTCGAAAGAGTGAACCAAATCCTTGAAGATATGCTCAGAGCTTGTGTCATCTCCATCGGTATGAAATTGGAAGATGCCTTCCATTTTCCGAATTCTCCTACAACAGCAGCTTCCAAGCAAGTCCAGGCAAAGCACTGTTTGAAATTCTCTATAGGAGAAAGTGTCGTACCCCTCTCAACTGGTCCGAGAATTGTGAACGTCAACTCCTTGGAAATGATTTGATCTCAGAGGCCGAAGAAATGTGCAAAGTCATACATGAGAATCTCAAAGCCGTGCAATCGCGCCAGAAGAGCTACTATGACGACAAGCATCATGACTTGCTGTCGACATTGGTGATCATGTCTATCTCCGTGTTTCTCCCATGAAGGGCACTTAGAGGTTCGGTATCAAGGGAAAGCATGCTCCAAGATACGTGGGCCCTTTCAAGATTCTTGGCAAGAGAGGCAATCTAGCCTACCAACTCGAGCTACCCTCCAACTTTGCAAATGTACACGATGTGTTTCACGTGTCACAACTCCGCAAGTGCTTCAAGACACCTGAACGCACCATTCCTTCCGAAGAGATTGATCTTCAGCAAGACTTGTCTTATCGTGAGCACTCCGTTGCTATCCTTGAAGAAACTGAGCGCAAGACCCGCAACAAGTCCATCAAATTCTTGAAAGTGAAGTGGTCACACCATACCAACCGAGAAGCTACATGGGAACGAGAAGATCTTCTCCGTTCCGAGTGTCCCGCTTTCTTTCAGTCCTAGATCTCGGGACGAGATTTTTTGTACTGGAGGAGAGTTTGTAACGCCCCGGATGTAACAATTCCATTTATGGCAATATAATCTTCGAGGACTTAAGCAATTCCATTCTGGGCTCTTCCTTCATTTCGGTTTCTTCGTTTTGCCATGTGCGTGTGTGCATATCATCCATGTCATGTCATCATGTGCATTGAATTGCGTTCATGTTGTCACTTTCCCCCGGTCATGCTCGTCTCTTCCCGTTGTCCGTTTTGAGTTCCGACACTCACACACGTGCCCGTGGCACCTCCGAGTCCTTCTTTCGTATGTCGCCGTAGAACGTTCTCGGATTGAGGTGAGAGTTGTCGTACGTTGTTGTTTTAGTACGTGTAGGCCGCCTGTCAAGTTTCGTCGCGTTTGGAGGTCGTTTGATAGTCCAACGGTTAACCTCGTGGGCTAAAAGCTCCTCTTCCTTTTGGCCCAACACCCATCCACAATAGCCCACTAACCCAGCACCACCCCCCCCCCCATCCTCTCGGTCGTCGGATCGTGACCGTGTGGGCGAAAACCGCACCTCATTTGGACACTCCTAGCTCCC
>LR738711.1:872278335-872311093 GCA_902687465.1 Secale cereale | reverse complement strand
CGAGGTCGCCACCCCTGCCTCCGGTGTCCGCTGCCGCCACGACCCGGCTCGCCGCCGCCACAAGCGCCTCGCCGCCGCATCGCCTATTTCTGCCGCCGGCGCTGCCTCCCGCTGGCGCCGCCTCGCACCACCGCCCCGGCCGCTCCCGCCGCGCACCGCCGCCGCCGGCGCCGGCCACCTCGCCGGCCGGCCCCGCCTCGCCGCCGGTCACCGCACCGTCGTCTTCTCCGGCGTGCTCCAGCGTGCTCCGGCCAGATTTGGTCAGGTGGACCAGATCCACCCACTCCTCCATCCAAACGCCTCTGACCCGTCCCGGATCTCCCCGTCCCGCACGGATCCGTCCCGCGTTGACATTTCGCGGAGGTAAAATTCCACTAAGTCCCAGATCCGTGTAAATTTGTTGCCTCCTTTATCATGTGGTAACTTTGTGCTCGGTGCTCCGTTTTTTGCATATGATATATCGAAATGTTCGTCCCGAAGTGCTCTACATGTTAGCATCAGTTTCTTGCATGATAGGGATCATCTAGAGGTCCTAATCTTCGTGGAAAGAGTGCTTGGTGATGTAACTGTTTCAGCATTTGTTGTCTGTGTAAATTTGTTTGCATGTTCGTGAGCTAGTAACTTTGTGCATGTTAGTCCGAATGGAGTGAATGATATGTCCAGATGTTCGTCTTGTGATGCTATTCAAGATGGATGTATTTTGCTTGCATGATAGGATGCATTATGCCATGTTCACCACTTTTGCAAAAGTGCATGTGGCTGATAAGTTTCTAATCTTGTTATGAGATAATGTTTTGTCTTGCTTGTGTATATTAATCCTTGTGTCATATGAGCTAGGTGTCAACATGAGTTTTGCTCTTTGGAATGTGCTCTACATGATAGATTCATTTTCATGCCATGATATGTATTGAGATGAGTGCAACAAGCTTGTTAACATGTCATCATGATGTTAAATTTCTGCTAGGTGTGAATCTGTTAACTTTTATGCCATGTTTCCATGATGCCACTTTCGTTGTTGTGCATGGTTAGAGTTGTCCAACGGGTGTTCCTTGATGTATATGTTGTGCTCTAGCTATCCATGCTCTTGTTTGCCATGATGCCATGCTGTAGCTTGTTCTTTTGAGGCCGTCTAGTTGCTTCAAAATGTTTCTGTCAGCATGTGCAGATTTTTCCAAGTTTGGATAAACTTTTGCACTTTTGCCATGATGTTTGGGACATGTTCTAGTATGTTGTAGAAGTAGCCATGTGGTTATTATTGAAGAGCATGTTATGTATGTTATTGCCATGCCTTTTGATTGCGTGATGGCTTGTTGTAGCTTGTTGTTTTCATGCTCTCAAGTGGCTATAAACTGTATCTGTCAGCTTGTTATCAACAAGTTCAGTTTTGCCAGGTGAATAGCTAGTGTTCTATGCATCCTATGACCATGTTCTTGCCATGAGTAGCTTCACAAACATGTCTTCTTGCTGTTGGTTATATTCACATGCCATGATATGCTTTGGGTTGAGTTGCACAAGCTTGCAAACATGCCTACTTTTTGTAATTTCTGTCATGCCTTGTAATTTTCACTAAGTCTGAGAAATCTATAAACTTATTGAATCTTGCCATGCTTGTTTAATTGTGTATCAGCAAGTTTTTGGGTGTGCTCTAAGTTCATGCTTGTTAAGTATCACGTCTATTTCACATCCATGCCTTTTGTTTTCATGTTTGGGTGCTATAGCATATTTATTTCTTGCTCTAAAGATGCCATGTTGCTGATAACAGCAGTTTTGCATTGCATATTGTTTTGCTTGTCTTCTGCAAATAGTGCATCCGTTTCCGGTGATCTTTATATCGATTTCGACCGAAATCTTCCCCTCTATCCAGTGGCTTGCTTGGTTACCCAAGATGAAGCCATTTCCATCATCTTATCCTTAGGCTCGAGTGCATCCTCATGCATACGCACATCATACCTGCATTCCATGACATGTCTTGCATCATGTTGATTGTGCATTGCATCGTGTTTGATATTGTGCCGTTGTTGTGCTCTTGTGTTGGGTAGAGCCGGGAGCCGATACCGAGTTCGAGGATCTTGTCGAGACTGAGTTTGAGGAGCCGTCTTACCATCCCACCGACGACTTACTGGGCAAGATGACCGTTCCCCGATATCACCTCTATCTTTGCCTATGCTAGTTGTCTCGCTCTTTAGATTGCCTCGATGCCTATTCCAGTTTGTCAGCCTCCTATTGTCGTCATGAAGCACTCTAACCGTCTTCCTAGCAAACGTCGATTGGCTAAGTATGCTTTTGCTCAGCCCCTCTTATAGCGTTGCTAGTTGCAGGTGAAGTTTGAAGATTGCTCCAAGTTTGGACTTGTTTATTGGGATAACACAATATCTATCTTAATTATATTAATGCACATATATATTGGTAATGGGTGGAAGGCTTGGCCTTCTGCTTGGTGTTTTGTTCCACTCATGCCACCGTAGGACCCGATAAACCGATGTTATGTTCCTTGTTTTTGCGTTCCTAACACGGTTGGGGTTTATGGCCCCCCTTGATAATTCGCACTGCTTAAAGCTTTTCCACCCAGACCCAACATTGGTACTACATTTGCCTAACAACTAAAACTTGCATAGGGTATAAACCCGAGTTCTTAATCAACAACCCGGGCCAGTGCTCCTCATGAGTGTTGGTCCAACCGGGCAGACTACGGGGCCACCACGAGGAAACTCGAGGATTGGTATTTTCCTGTAGGCTGTCCCATCCGGACATGGCCTGAGACGAGATACGCGCGGCTACTATCAGGGTGTCGGCACGCCGGGAGGTCTTGCTGGATTAGTTTTACCGTTGTGGAAATATCTTGAGCACGGGATTCCGAGAATACTCGGGTCTTCCCACTTTGGAGTTGCGATTCCGCAGATCGTGAGCTTGTGATGGGCTAAGTTGGGACACCCCTGCAGGGTTTTGAACTTTCGAAAGCCGTGCCCGTGGTTATGTGGCAGATGGGAATTTGTTAATATCTGGTTGTAGATAACTTGACACCATATCCATAAGAATACACTACCTGTGTGAGTAACCGTGATGGTCTCTTTCCGAAGGGCTTCGAGAAGTTAACACGGTGGGGTTATGTTTGACCGTGAGTAGCTAGGATCACTTCTTGATCAACTTGGCGATCGTTGGCACATATACTCATCTCGCTCTGAACTTGTAAGCTAGTTGCTTAGTGCTGCTGTAAACACCTTATTACCCTTCCACACCTAAGGCTTTGCTAGTTTTGATACCCGGGAATGGGATTGCTGAGTCCTTGTGGCTCACAGTTTATTACGCACACCAGATGCATGTACAGCCGAGTACGATACAGGAGATGGATCAGAACTTCACTGGGAGTTCGATGAAGAGCGTGGTCGTTACTATGTTTCGTACCCCGACGATCAATAGTGGTTCCTACTAGGGGCGATCAGGCCTTGTGTTTATGGTATCTTTCTCGTTTGGATTTCGTCCGTAGTCGGACCATATGTTATTTGGATGATTGAATGTTATTGTATCCATTGTGTGACGTGGCAAGTGTAAGACAACTATCTTTTTCCTCTTTCACCCCTAAACTTTTACATGAGATGTGCAAAGATACCATACTTTATATCATTCCAGAATGCGCTTATGTCCTTAAGTCGTGCCTCGACACGTAGGAGGAATAGTCGCATCCTGGGCATTACATGTATACTACCCATCGAACTCTTTCTTAAATTCTGAACTGGGAACCCATCCGTCGCAGATTTGGAGGGCTATTAGTGATGGACGAGATATAGTTGCACAGGGCATCATTAAGCGGATTGGAACGGGCGAAAATACCAATATATGGACATATAATTGGTTGCCCAGAACAGGCATGTTGAGGCCGATCTATTCCCTTGTGGCAAACCCACCACAACTAGTTTCTGAACTTATAAATGCAGCTACAAGTACTTGGAAGGAGGAGGAGTTGCGAAGGGTTTTTCTTCCAATTGACGTGAATGTCATATTATCTATCCCACTGTGTACGAAGAGAATAGATGATTTTTGGGCTTGGGGCGAAGACCGTCGAGGCATGTTTTCAGTCAGCTCGGTTTACAAGATGCTCTTCAATGTCAAAACCCAAAGGGAAAATCTATTGGCTAGTAATGTAGGCTCTTCAGCATACGAATAGGAGAAGAAGGTGTAGGTGTCTTTGTGGAACATCAAGGTTCCTCGAACTTGAAAAACTTTGTATGGAGATTGTGCAAAGACTCGGTACCAACTTCAGACATATTGCCTCATCGACATATGGCATCAACCACGGCTTGTGTTACTGCAAGGTGTGTTTGGTCTCTTTCGTCTGAAGAGATAGTGGAGCATATGTGTGACAACATGAGTTTAAATGCTAAAAACTGGATCTTCACAATGCATGAGAAACTAAAGCAGGAAGAATTTACGCGCGTGATTGTTACTCTTTGGGCAATTTGAAGATCAAGGCGCATTCATGAGGATATATGTGACAACCCTTTGCAGATCCATCTTTTCATCAATGCTTTTTGGAGAGATATACATACACTATCAAAGCCAGTACATCGAACTGATGCAAGCCGGGCGCCCATGTCAGCTCTTTGGCAACCTTCGCCACTGGAGCCTGTGAAGTTTAATGTTGATGCCGCTGTTTCAAGTGGAAATTTTGGTGCGTTTGGAGTAATATGCAGGGAGGTGGCTGGCACTTTCCTGGGTGCCTCTTCTCTTACTTTCCAACACATATTTGATCCTGTTGCTTTGGAAGCATTGGCGGTAAGAGAGGCACTGGCGCTCGCAGAGGGTTTATATGTGCATAAGATACAAGTGGCGTCTGATTGCAAGATCGTGGTGGATGAAATCAAGCAAGGTACAACGTCGAATCATGAAGCAATCATACATGAAATCATAGAGAGATCGAATGCTTTTATTGCTTGTAATTTTGTCCATGAGTTTAGGAGCTTGAATTTCGAGGCTCATAATCTCGCTAGGCATGCACTTTCGCTCGGGTTAGGCCGCCTTGTCTGGTTATGCCTCCACGGAGATTTGAATATTATCCCTTTAAATGTTGTGACAATTTAAATAAAGCCGGCGAGGATGTCTCAAAAAAACATGTTTGAGCTAAACTAATTTCGTCCCCACTCTGACCTAAACTTTGTTTCGCTAATGCAACTAATCCGTGGATTACTAAAATCAGTTTTGTGTGTACGCAATATTACGCGTTTTGGAAGAATCGACAAATAGTTGTTTTTACAAAAACTGGTTTCCTATGAACAAAGCCACCTCGCCATGGATCGACGTTTCTTCGCTACTCTGTTGCACCTCCCGTGGCGGCTGCTATTCTTCGCCGGCGGTGACGCCATCGACGACGACGATGCTGTCGTCCAGCATCCTGGCTCCGGCGGCATGGGCAACGTCTCTGGAAGCCATGAGGCCGGCTTGTGGCACATCAGGAGGATTGCTTGTGGATGGCAGCATGCTACATGGCTCAGAAATAGCAAAACACCGGTTCAACATATCAGTCAGTTTCCAATCCAGAAGCAATAATGATAGTTTTGTTCTCTCCATAGTCTATGCCCCATGTGATGAGGAGGAGAGGGATGATTTCTTTGCGGTTATGACCCAAACAGCCGAGCAGGTTGAAGGGCCCTGGATCATCTTAGGTGATTTCAACATGTATAGGTTTGCACATGAAAAATCACAAGGAAGGAAGAACTGGACACTGATGGACAGGTTCAACTCATGGATTAGAGAGCATGCTCTTGATGACATTGGTATCCTTAACATAAGCTTCACTTGGTCCAATAAGCGAGAGGAGCCAACTCTAATCAAGCTTGATCGAGTTCTGGTGAATGCAGAATGGAACCTGGGTTTTCTCAACACAACAGCTGCTGCTTTACCTGCGCGACATCAGATCATGTGCTCATTGGTGTGGAGTTTTCGAGGGAAGCTACCAAAAGCCCCTTCTTCAGGTTTGAAAATCACTGGCTGCACATACCAGAGCTCAGAGACATTATTAGTCAGAGTTGGGGGAAAGGAACCCGTACCTTTGCCTCTTTCTCAACCTTGCTTAACTTCAAGTTTAGAAGATTGAGGGCTGCAATTCGAGCATGGGAACGCAGCAAACCACCAATGCAGAATATCCTTGCCAACTGTAAGCATGTTGTCCAGTACATGGACGCAGTTGAGGAAAGAAGACACCTCTCGAGGATGGAGGTCGCCCTCAGAAATCACGCCAACTTGAAGGCACAACACTTGATCCTGTGGCGGACTAGCTTTAGGAAGAGAAGAGCAAAGATAAGAGGTTGTACCTTGGGGAACGAGAACACCAGGTTTTTCCATGCAATGGCTAATTGCCAACACCGCAGGAACAAAATCAAGCTCCTGGTTAAGGATAGCACAAACTTCTTCAGGGATCAGGACAAGCTACGGATTGCAACTGATTTCTTCACACATATCTTTGGAGAAAGCTCGGCCTCAATGCCAGTTCTGGACCCCTCCCACCTTTATGACCCAGTTGACCTGTCTGCACTGGAGGCGCCTTTCACTTGGGCTGAAATTGCAACAGCAATTCAAAATGCACCAAACAAAAGGAGCCCGGGGCCAGATGGATTCACAAGTGAATTTTACAAAAGTTTCGTTGGGCTGTTGAAAGAGGATTTGATGTGGCTTTTTCAGGAGTTTTACGAGCATGGCACTGACCTGCTCGGCATCAATACCGCCAACATTGTGCTACTTCCCAAAAAGGAAGATCCAACGGATATCAAGGACTTCAGGTCAATCTCTCTAGTCCACAGTATCCCGAAGCTTGCCACCAAGGTGATGACAGTGCGTTTGCAGCGACTGATCCAAGTCTCATCCAACCTCTCCAATCTGGCTTTCTCCGAGGGCACTGCATTATCGAGAACTTTGCGTTGGCAGCCGAGCTAGTACAGCAAGCCAGGAAGAGGAAAGTACCAATGATTGCACTGAAGCTTGATTTCCAGAAAGCTTTTGACAGTGTTAGCTGGGAGGCTCTAAAAAATCCTTGCAACACGAGGCTTTGGGGATAGATGTATCAGGTGGGTGGATGATATTCTCACAACTAGTTCCTCCAGAATTCTTATCAATGGCAACCCTGGCGAACAGATTCTATCCAAGTGTGGGCTACGGCAGGGGGACGCCCTGTCCCCATACCTTTTCATTTTGGTCGCGGATATTCTTCAACAACTTTGCAAAAAGGAGTACCAGGAGGGGAACCTAGTGCACCCCTTGGGAGCACACGGGCCTTTCCCAATCCTGCAATATGCGGATGACACGCTGATTTTGTTGAGAGGAGATGTCCAACAAGCGGGTATTATCAAGCGATTTTTGGAAGATTTCAGCAATTTCTCTAGTCTAAAGATCAATTATCACAAGAGTACCTTTGTTCCAATTGGTTTGGACCAGCAAGCTTTCCAGGGTATTGCTGATGCGTTGAACTTCCAGATTGCAGCCTTCCCTTGCACCTACCTGGGGTTACCACTCTCTCTTAACAAGATACCGCATGGATTGTTGATGCGTGTGATTCAAAAGGTGGACAAGCGCTTGTCTGGTTGGCTAGCAACTTTTCTGTCCTGGGGAGGGCGTCTCACCTTGATTAATGCGGTATTGGCAGTGATCCCTAGCTTTTACATGGGTTGCTTCTTGTGGCCAAGTCAGTCTCTGGAGAGAGTTGATCAAATTTTGAGGGGTTTTCTTTGGCAAGGGAAGAATAAGGCCAATAGGGGGCAGTGCCTTGTAGCTTGGGATGTGGTCACACTCCCAAAAGAAAATGGAGGGCTGGGGGTGCGAAACCTTGAAGCACACAACAAGGCCTTGATATGCAAGTTTATGGCAAAAGTACTACAGCACGAAGAAGTGTCGTGTTACAGTTGGTTTGCACAAACATATTGTCAGAAGGAATTATCCTGGACCCCTCACAATCAAGATACTGCCATTTGGAAAGGTTTTCAAACCACCGCGCAGCTGGTTATGGAAGCTTCCAAATGCAACCTTGGGAGCCGCCAAGGCATTGCCTTCTGGAATGACCACTGGCTCGACTGTGGTCGGCTTATGACAGTTTTCCCGATGCTTTTTACTTTCTCTGTGGCCCAGTCTTGCATGGTCGCTTCACAATTCAGAGATGGCCAATGGAGCCTCCAGCTTCATCCAAATCTATCCTACACGGCCACACAAGAGCTAGAAGCCCTTGATGAAAACTTGAGTAATGTGCAGCCCCAAGCTAATGCAGCTAACACCAGAATGCCTCTTCTCGTTGACAAGAGCTTGAGCACTACTTATTTCTACAAGTTACTCACTTTTCGAGGTAAACTATATACGCCAGCCAGCCTCATGTGGGACAGAATCATACCACACAAATATCGTATCTTCCTGTGGATTGCTCTCCGTGACAAACACAACACCAGAGATAATATGGTAAGGAAGCATTGGGATAAAATTGTCTCGCACAATGGCTGCGATCTTTGCCCAGCTGCGGAGACAATGAGCCATATTTTGCTGAGATGCAAACTGGCACAAGCGTTATGGTTCAAGTTAGGCTTGCAGGAGTTGGCCACATCTACTATAGAACCTGAATCCTTTCTATGTTCAGACCAACCGAGGGCACTGCATGGCAAGCTATGGCATATTCTTTTCGCGGCGTGTGCGGTCACCCTTTGGAACGCCAGGAACGCTCGAGTCTTTGAGGGTTCATTTTGGCAGGAGCGACAAGTATACACTGGACTCACTGAGCTGATCAAATTATGGAGCCTGCGTGCCTCACAGCATATTAAGCAAAGCATTTTGGCCTGGGCAACCGCTTTTACTCCCAGTTAAAATGCATGTTCTCTTCCTTTTTTTCTCTATCCTCAAATCTCTACCCCAATAGGTTTGGTGATGGCCTGCTGTACTCTGTTGTGCGGCGTTAACATCACCTTCATGTAAATGACTATGGTCATCCGGGTTTTTTCGCCCGTTTTGAATGCATAATGTAGAAAATGCTCTACCTTCTTAATTCAAAAAAAGGGGTAGACACGGTCCGGTCCCTCACTGAGCCACCCTTTGGACCGGCCGGCGGCGGTCCGGACCGAACCTACCAGCCTCACGGTCTAGTTTTCACGGACTGGACTGGCGGCGGCAAAGCCCGGGCCGGACCGAGCGGACCGGCCAATAACCACCGGCGGCGAGGTGCAGCGGGCAGCGGAGTGGTGGGCGACATGCGGGGGTGCTGTTGCGAGGTGGGCGACATGCGCAAGCGAAGGTGGGCGATGAACCTTCCTTAGCAGTTTTTCTGTAGCATGCAACTAATGTAGGGAGCGCATGAGCCCATGATTTCCGATGTACTGGCCTTGCCATAAATAGCGGATCAAAACTGACGTCGAGTTAGTGGTCAATGGCGACGTGATTTTCGGATCGAGCCTTGTTTATGTCGTACATTCTTTTACGACTGAATAAAAGTGCAGAAACTGAAGAGAGAGCAATAGAAGAGAGACCAACGTGCCGGCTGGTGGACCTGATCATCCGCTGCAACAAAGTGAAAACGGCAGCATAGGATCATGGGAACCACTAGGGATCAGACTACTGATCATTACATATGCTTCCATGCTTTGAATTATTGTGTCAACCATTGTTATTGTATGTTTCCTTTTCTATTTTCGTATACGCTTAATATGTGGTAATCGAAGTTACTTGCTTCGGACAGAAATTTTACGGTGATTCATGAAATATTATTGAGTGCTTCGTCAACATAAAAAGAAGAGCAAAAATGCACCCTTTAGTTTCATTGCCTGCTTCAATAGTAGCACTGACTGACCGACACATAAGCACATATTCATGTTAGTTGCTTCCTGATTGTATCAGTATTGGTTTAGTTCTCGAGTAGAATTGTGGCATAGCCGCTGATGGGAGAGGGGGATATTGTTGCTGTCGGTCGACATCCTCGCCATTGCCGCGCTACCCCTAGCAGCCACCTCCTTGTTGTCGTCTCCATCTACACGCTGGCTCTCGATGGCCGCAGAGAAGCCCTTGGTGAAGCAAAGATCACCACTCCGCTATTGGTCATGACATTTTGCAACAAACTTTGCTTCCTACATAGGAGGAGTATGCATCAAACATTGCTTCCAAAGATGTTAGAATTAAGAAAATAAGGAGCACATTGTAGTGATAACCAAAATATCTTAGCATTACTATCGAAGCATTATAGGTGTATGTACTAAAGAAGCATTATAGAGCAAAAAGCTAGGAAGCACTTGCTCACGTGATGGAAGCATTTTTCACATGGAGTAGAAACATATTTTCATGCTGATGAATTATTTTCCTTTGCACGGAAACAACCACGACAAATAGAATGCGATAGAACAACAGAGAAGGGACGACGACACAAGTGACGCACTAAGATAGCGAGCGTACGAGAAGGTGTGGGTGTGCTGAAACATGATCGACGGTGTGTGGGTGTGCTCAAACATGATCATCGACGGTGTGTGGGCGTGAGCGTACATGATCGATCGAGCATGGACATGTCGATGGTGCCGAATAGGATCGTGGCGGTGGCCATGACGTAGTAGCGGTTTGCGATGAGGGAGGGCAAAGTGTGTGTTGTAGCCACGACAGCATCAACGGGCGAGGATGAACGAACAGGAGTATTACTTGCCTGGTATGTCCAACTTAAGCTCCGTTTCAAAAGAAAAACTATGAAAGCAAATTATCATGTGACGCGACACAGTTGTATTGTACTACTCCCTCCGTTCCATAATGTAGTGCCTATAGATTTTTACAAAAGTCAAACATTACAAAATTTGACCATGTTTATAGAGAAAAATATGTACATCTAGAATATCAAATGCATATCATTGGATACATCGTGAATTATATTTTCAGAATGTATATATTTGGTATTGTAGATGTAGATAGTTTTCTCTATACACTTGGTCAAAGTTATCAAAGTTTGACTTTCACAAAAATCTATAGGCACTACATTATGGAACGGAGGGAGTATTAGAAGCACATCTGCATGCACGAATTCATTACAACGTAAGACCAAGCACCGGCGGCAACAAAGAAAGATGAAAGTGCAGACCTCATCAAAGTCGACTGTATGTATCTCCGCCATGTAGGACTGCGGCAGTGTGCGGGTAAGCAGGATAGGTCGGGGGCGAGGCCGCTCACGAACCCCGCGCCCTCGGCGGGCGACACAGCGGCAAGCAGGGCCATGGGCTCTTCCAGAGTTTTGCCGCATGCTCCGACGGCCACCAGGCCGAGCGTTGTGTAGATGGACAGCGGCGAGCTGGCCGGTGGGGTGGCCATGATCCTCGGGAGAAGCAGATCTGAGCTAGGAGGAGGAGAACGGGCCGGTGTGGCTACGACTCGAAGAGAGAATAGGGGCGATATTAGGGGAAGATTTACGTCCGTGGGCTGCGGGCTGTTAGTTCTTACCGATGATTTTTTTTTTTTTTTACAAAAGAAGCTCAATTTCTGAGGCGTTAGATTTCAATTGAATCAACGGTGTTGGACTAGTCTGGCACTGGACGTTTATCAGACTATAGATAGAAAGTGTTTCCTAGGATCATGGCGCGTGATTATAGCAGACGCTATTAAATCTATTGCCTTCCAAAAAGAAAACACTGTACTTTCCTGATCTGTTGGAAGCGGAAACTACGGTCGAGCATTTCTCCACGATCCGAGAATCATGGCCGATCAAGCGTTTATCCCAGTTGATGACCTGTGTGCGTGCTGCGTTTAAACCGTCATCGTCGCCGCCGCTTTTTGTTGCCATGGCAGCGAAACCCGCAGCTATAAGGGCATGTACAATGGTTGCTAAGATAGTCTTATCTTAAGTTTTGCATTTAATTAGAGATGACAAAAAAACAAGTCTACAATGGGTCATCTCTTAGCCTTATCTTCAATAATTAGTTATTACTAAAAACATGGTGAGACAAATTGTGCTAAGATATCATCTCTTGTCTTCTCTTAAATAAGATAAGACAAGCCTTCTCTTATGATTTCTTTCTCCTCCACCTCATCATTTATCTTACGTGTCATCCTTAAGCTAGAACCATTGTACATGCCCTAACACTGCCAGTGCCAGGTCGAGAACACGAGATCATTGGCGGTGCACGCACGGCAGCGACGGCGAGCGGCGGCGTGATGCTATGGCGCATGGTGAGGAGAGGAAGCAAGAAGAGGGAAAGCTTGGGGACGCGGAGGTTCACCCGGGGGCTGCCGTGGCCACGATGACGAGGAACGGCGGCGACGATGACAGTGTTTTCTCAGTCCTCTCGGTCGGACCGGTTAAAGCCCGGACCGGACCGACAAATTTTCGGGTCCAATTTGGCAGACCGAACCCGCCATTTTTCCTAGCGGGCTACGAGCGGGCCGAAAAGCCCGCTCGGTACGTCGGCTTCAGCATTGTCCACGGTCGACCTAGCGTGCCTAGCCGGCTCTTCCCAGCTCGCTGTTGTCAAGTGCACCGCAGCAGCGAGCGCCTCTGCCCAGGTCGTGAAGGCCTCCAACATGTTGCTTGACGCGGCCATGGGTGCCAGGCTCCATGGCTTGAGCTTCGTGCATGACGTGTTCTTGACGGCCGTTCACGTGCCAGGTGTCCTGCTGTACTCCGGCGTGCTCACTAAGAAGAGCGATGTCGATGTGTACATCCTCACTGCGTCATCGTGCTGCCCCTCGAGTTGCTCACTGATACACAACCCTTGCGCCACGCTCGTCTTCGCACCGGCTTGTGCGACGACGAGGTGATATAGGCTCGTGGAGCAAACTTCCGCCGTTTGGCGATCAAGCCAGCAACGCTGTCGCTCGTGAAACAGGAGGCCGAGTACATGCATCAAAGCTTCGAGGAAGAACAAGATTTAGAGAACAGGAGAACGTGCTTCAAAGAACACAGGCCAAGTACGTGCTCGTGGAATGGAGGCTCGTGGACGTTCGGCAATGCTCGTCTCACCAGTGGTTGGGGTGCCACCTGGTGGCGCCGCTTGTGGCGTTACGGTGCGGTGCTTGTTTTGCGGCGGCCCAATCAACTGGCTTGCCTGATTTATGTTTGGATACATGAGCACTTCTAAGAGGCTTAGCAAATAAATTTCCAGGGAAGGACCTGACTACTTTGTGTGTATTGAACGCAACATTTCCTTATATTTCTGCAAGAGCCTACCAGGTCTCGAACCCGTGATCTCATGGTCACAAGACAACAGCTTTAGTGCTGCTCCAAGGCTATCCTTGTAGAGAATCAAATCATCAAGAATGATAAGTTTAGATCAACTTAAACTGATTGAAGAGATAATGAGGATCACCCACTACAGTTGGTCCAAAGGTAGTGTAGCACACATGTTTGTATTTATAGCACAGGAAAGAAGACATATGTGTATTTATGGCACAGGAAAGAAGACATACAGAGATACTCCCTCCGTTCCATAGTATAGCGCATATAGATTTTCTACAAAGTCAAACTTTATAAACTTTGATCAAGTTTATAGAGGAAACTATTTATATCTACAATACCAAATGTATATAATATGAAAGTATGTCTTGTGATGTATCTAAGCATATGTATTTGGTATTCTAGATGTATATGATTTTCTCTACAAACTTGGTCAAAGTTTATAAATTTTGACTTTTATAAAAATCTATATGCGCTACATTGTGGAATGGAGGGATTATAACCTGATGGCATGGGAAGCGCATTACAAACAACTATTATTACTGTCACCGCCCTCCACTACCCCCATTGAGTGGAACTCGCCGTCATCATCGCCTGCTCAAGCAGCTACTCGTCGGCTCGTCATCATAGTAGTCCTCCACGTAGGCAACGTCCTTGTCGCAGGTGTCCGTGTCACAAAAGAAGTACCAGTCGTCGACGTAGACGCGGACCTTGGCAATGACCTCACGCTGCACTCCAAAGCAAACTTGGCAAGAAATATTTCGTCAGAGGGATGGTGTTTGCCGAGCCCTTGGAACTGCATCAATCAGGGGAGCAGCGGAGACAACCAAGTTAGACGGACTTTCTCAATAAGACCTATAAAATGTCGTGAATTTGCAAAAAAGAGAAGATATGTGTCAGTCTCTTCTTATGGTTGTTTTCTGGGCATTGCTAGTTCACACAGTTGACTGATGGCAATTGACAGAAACACACGTGGTGGGATTCAACAGCACTTTTTTTGCGTGACTAATAATGTGTGACATCTTCTGGTGAAAATTATCAATCTGAATACACAGTTCACCTGTCCAGTTACTTTATGTGCCGATCCCAGTATAAAGGTCTTGCCCTATTGATCAAACATCTCACATGCAACAGACTGCAAGAACCACATTAAGATTAATCTATAAGCTAGCTCATGGTTTGTGAAAGCTGATATCAACTTTTTCTGGATTGAACAACGAAGGATTCTCCTAGGCACCCAAACCCACATGTGAAACAAGTCTAGCTTTAACAAGCCAATGCCCATCTAGCAACTGCATGTACTAATCTGAAAGTGATGATATGCATTAGCAGAAACAAAAAACAACAAGACCCAGAATCCCTACTTTGGCTGATTCAACTAATTTGTTCTGTTCAAACAAGAGACCCTGAATGTTGGTTCTGGAATTTTGCGGGTCAAATCCTCCCTGCAATTTGACTTGCCTTCCAATCTACCATTACGATTATGATTTGTGAGCACGGGCTCTCTAAGCCATAGCATTATCATATCTCATCTAACACTATCCCAGACAAATAAGTGGAAAGGGGATTGTTGTTCTTCAGAATGATACCTCCTGTCAGGATCCCAATCCTAAGTCACACCGATCTAGCATGTAACACATCATATCACTTTGCGGCCTCGCGCACGTTATCCCCACGGGTGCCACCTTACCTGGCCCGGAACCGTTTGCGCATTTTGGCTCACGTATATGATAGTGTCGCTAGCATCCATATGACAGAGAACCCGGGCCGACATGACTAGTTATAAACCAAAAGTGACGCTAAATTACAGAGACATGCATACATGACCCACCAACGAACGTGTCGGTCATCAACGTATGAACCCAAGTCGTAGCAAGCTACAAGGACTTAAAGGAACAACGCGTGACATTTCCCCTAAGGGACAGACACAGGAACGAAGAAAGACACATGTCGGCCAGCCTAAGTGTTTCGGAGCAGTAGCAAGCTACCAAGGCTCAGAAGAATCACTAGGAGGCATTTCCCTGTAAGATAGGCTACCAAGGATAAACAACTAGGTGTCGGATCCCACACATACCAAGCATTTCAATAACATACACACAATATGCTCGATATGTGCAAATACAACATGGCATCACAACAAAACTCTATGACTCAAAGTACTTTTATTCAAGAGGCTCCGAAGAGCCATACATAACATATCCATATAGGGAGGGGTCACATGACCCAACACTCAAGTCATACAAACATACAAGCACATGCGGAAGCTAAACTTGTCTGAGTACAGACAACTGGAAAGAAAGAAGGTTTGGTGTAGCCTGACTATCTACAGTGGCCCTTCACACGCTTGAGATTGCCACCTGGGCAGCAAGCTACTCGTCGACATCGAGGTCTATGTAGAAACCATCAGTAGGGGCGGGGTTCTCCTCTGCAATAGTTATTAAGCAAACATGAGTACAAAGGTACTCAGCAAGACTTACATCAGAACCTATCATACATGCAACATTATCAACAAGGATAATGGAGTTTATTGCAGCAAGCCAGCTTTGACTCTTGGCTAACCTGTACTACGTCTATCAGCAGTTTGAAAAGATGAGACAGCGCACACGAGTCCACTTGTCACCACAACAATACACTACCGTGGATCCTCTTCCGTCATCCTACAGAAGGGC
Organism: Secale cereale; assembly: GCA_902687465.1. NCBI lineage: Eukaryota > Viridiplantae > Streptophyta > Magnoliopsida > Poales > Poaceae > Secale > Secale cereale. The sequence goes on along the minus strand of LR738711.1, from coordinate 872,295,271 downwards.
CATCCACGGCACCCACACTTGTCTTGAGTCTTTTATGAGTAACCATTAACTTGTCTATGAATTGTATAGGCAACCAAGTGGTCCTTATCCGCAGACGCGGCTATTCGAATAGATTGATAACCCTGCAGGGGTGTACTTCTTCACACACACACCCTTCCACCACTTATCGCCGTTTACTTGGCATGTACTCGGTAACATTCAAGCGGAAGCCTAGTGAGGGTGTCGGCCATGACCGGACTAACCACACAAGTCACTAGTCCAGGTTTATTGCATATTTGGGTTCCATCCATGGGGAGATCCAGCCGGGGTGTCGCTCACGGCCCAAACGATGCATACAGGGTTCCCGAGACATCAAACGGGCGACTCGGTACACCGTGCCACCTACCTGCCGTATCACAGCCCAACCCGAGGGTCAGCGCTGCGCACGACCTACAATATGCGACAAACACCAGAAACTAATTGCAACTCCTGGACAGAGGACAAGGGCGATTAATAAGTCGAGAGAGTCAATTAAGGATCCCAATGTGTGGTAGTAGCTGATCTTAAATCACACATAGAGATCTTAGTTCCTAAGGACGGTTCCAATGAAACAACCCACCATGTACTCCTACATGACCTTCCATCGATACCTTTACCAAAACATATTTCACACTTCACTCTCATTAGCAGACATAATCATTTCACTCCGATCCATCACCCAGATGAACCAGACCTCACACAACTCTAAGCATAACATGCATAGCATGGTAGGAACACATCAACATGGCTCAATCAACTCCTACACATACTAGTGGGTTTTAACTATTTACTGTGGCAATGACAGGTCATGCTCCATGTCCTTTGCTAAAAATAAAACTTTTCCCATGTCCGCATCAAAAAACAGGAAAGATTATCCCATGTCCAAGAGAGCTATATCTCACCCGTACTGATTGCTATCAAGAACTCTGCAGGCAAGCACCTCGGGCCATTAGAGGTGCTGCCATTCTTGTTCGCTGTGTGGTTCGCTTTGCTCCTGTTTTTTTAGGTTTTTTCTTTTATTTTCTTTTTTTCCTCAATGTTTCTTCTTGATTTTTCATCGGTTTTTCTTTTTTTTTTCATTGTAATACTTTAGTTTCTTTGTTTTTACCGTGGTTTTGGTTTTTCTCCATTATACTTTGATTTCCTTTGTGTTGTTTCTTGATTTTCTTTGACTGCTTTTGTTTCCCTTTGAGGTTCATCAGATTTCCTCTTTAAGCACATGTCTACTATTTCTCAGTAAACAATGTATATTTTTAGCGCACATGTAAAATATATGTTTTTTATACACGTTGATCTTTCAAATACATGATGTGTATTTATTTTTGAAATACATGTTTTGAATAGATGGTAACATTTTCCAAATAAATTTTTTTGTAATTACACAAACATTTTTTCTACATGGTACAAATATTTAGAAAATTTTCACGGACATTGTTTTTTTGGAAACACGGGAACAATTCTTTAAAATGTCGTATATATTGTTTTAATCAAAACAAACATTGTTTTAACTTGTGTATTTTATACTTTGTATAAAAAAAATTAAAAGTCACTAATTTTGTTATTTTTGAATTCCGGGATTTTTCTTCAAAATTCACGTACATGTTTTAATGGTACGAAGTAAAAAAAAATTACATCATAGAAATGTTGTCTTTACATATTTTTGAAGCAGGTGAACATTCTTATCGATGTAACGCACATTTTTTTTTAATGTCTGAACTTTTTTGTTTGAATTACACACACATATTTTACCTTTTTTTGTTTGAATTACACACACATATTTTACATTGTATAAAAATATTAAAACTCGTGACATTATTAGTGTCTCAACTTTTTTGAACACATGATTAACATTTTTGTACTTTTTTCTTCACATTATATATTTTTTGTATACATCAAAAACATTTTTCTCTACACGTTTAACATTTTTAAATGTATGATTAGCATTTTTCAAATTTGATGCAAAGTGTTTTTTGTAATTAAAACATAGGTGGTGTGCCCACGTGGTTACTGGGCTAGACGAGTAATGGATCCCTGCAGGCACAACAATTTATACTTACTAATAAAGGGATGAAGGTACGTTGTGCCCTCCTCGGGCATTGGTATGACGAACGCGACACCGCCGAAGACAAACATCTGACCCAACACAAACATTGTGTCGGTGCCGATCTGAGCGTTGATCTTGACACCCATCAAACCGTGACGATCACCTAGCAGAACATGTATGGGCCAGCACTGGTTGAGCTAAATCCGACAGATCTCAGGGTAGGGGTGTTGGGGAACGTAGTATTTTCAAAATTTTCCTACGATCACGCCAGATCTATCTACTAGATGCATAGCAACGAGAAGGGAGAGTGTGTCTACGTACCCTCGTAGACCGAAAGCGGAAGCGTTTATCAACGCGGTTGATGTAGTCGTGCACCTTCACGATCCGTCCCGATCTAGTACCGAACGTACGGCACCTCCGTGTTCAGCACACGTTCAGCTCGAGGACGTCCTCGCCTTCTTGATCCAGCAAGACGGGCGAAGTAGTAGATGAGTTCCGGCAGCACGACGGCGTGGTGACGGTTGTTGATGAAGAATAATCTCTGCAGGGCTTCGCCAAGCACTACAGAAACTAGACGGAGGATAAACTAGAGGGTCGGGGTAGCCGGCACATGGCTTGGTGTATCTTGATGTGTCTTGGGTGCTAGCCCTACCCCTCTATTTATATGTTGAGCCTTGGGGTCGAAACTTGGAGTAAAAGCCTTCACAAAGTCGGTTTCACCCGAAAGGCAAGAGTCCTTCTCGGACTCCAGGGCCAGACGCCAGGGTTCCCGGCGTCTGGACCCAGACGCCAGGGACCCTGGCGTCTGGCCCCTGGACTCCGCAAAACTTCCTTTTGCGCTTTCCAAAAACCTTGTGTGCTTTCCCTTTTGGCCCAAATAAAGTGTTCTCGTACCCAAACACTTCGGGAAACATCCGGAACCCCTTCCGGTGAATTCCGGAACCCTTCCGGAGGTCAAACACTATTATCTCATATATTAATCTTTATCTCCGGACCATTCCGGAGTTCCTCGTCATGTCCGTGATCACGTCCGGGACTCCGAATAACATTCGGTCACCAACATACATAACTCATTAAATACTATATCGTCAACGAACGTTTAAGCGTGCGGACCCTACGGGTTCGAGAACTATGTAGACATGACCGAGACATCTCTCCGGTCAATAACCAATAGCGGAACCTGGATGCCCATATTGGCTCCTACATATTCTACGAAGATCTTTATCGGTCGAACCGCATAACAACATACATTGTTCCCTTTGTCATCGGTATGTTACTTGCCCGAGATTCGATCGTCGGTATCTCTATACCTAGTTCAATCTCGTTACCGGCAAGTCTCTTTACTCGTTCCGTAATACATCATCTCGTGACTAACTCATTAGTCTTTTGCTTGCAAGGCTTATTATGATGTGCATTACCGAGAGGGCCCAGAGATACCTCTCCGACAATCGGAGTGACAAATCCTAATCTCGAAATACGCCAACCCAACAAGTACCTTCGGAGACACCTGTAGAGCACCTTTATAATCACCCAGTTACGTTGTGACGTTTGGTAGCACACAAAGTGTTCCTCCGGTATTCGGGAGTTGCATAATCTCATAGTCATAGGAACATGTATAAGTCATGAAGAAAGCAATAGCAATAAAACTAAACAATCAAGTTGCTAAGCTAACGGATGGGTCTTGTCCATCACATCATTCTCCTAATGATGTGACCCCATTGATCAAATGACAACTCATGTCTATGGTTAGGAAACATAACCATCTTTGATCAATGAGCTAGTCTAGTAGAGGCATACTAGGGACACTCTGTTTTGTCTATGTATTCACACATGTACTAAGTTTCCGGTTAATACAATTCTAGCATGAATAAAAGACATTTATCATGATATAAGGAAATATAAAATAACAACTTTATTATTGCCTCTAGGGCATATTTCCTTCAGTCTCCCACTTGCACTAGAGTCAATAATCTAGTTCACATCGCCATGTGATTTAACACCGATAGTTCACATCGTCATGTGATTAACACCCATAGTTCACATCGCCATGTGACCAACACCCAAAGGGTTTACTAGAGTCAATAATCTAGTTCACATCTCTATGTGATTAAAACCCAAAGAGTACTAAGGTGTGATCATGTTTTGCTTCGTGAGAGAAGTTTAGTCAACGAGTCTGTCACATTCAGATCCGTATGTATTTCGCAATTTTCTATGTCTACAATGTTGTGCATAAAGCTACTCTAGCTAATTGCTCCCACTTTCAATACGCATCCAGATTGATACTTAGAGTCATCTGGATTTAGTGTCAAAGCTTGCATCGACGTAACCCTTTACGACGAACTCTTTATCACCTCCATAATCGAGAAACATTTCCTTAGTCATCCAGTTACTAAGGATAATTTTGACCGCTGTACAGTGATCTACTCCTGGATCACTATTGTACCCCCTTGACAAACTCATGGCAAGGTACACAACATGTTTGCTACACAGCATGGCATACTTTATAGAACCTATGGCTGAGGCATAGGGAATGACTTTCATTCTCTCTATATTTTTTTGCAGTGGTCGGGCATTGAGTCTTACTCAACTTCATACCTTGTAATACAGGCAAGAACCCTTTCTTTGACTGATCCATTTTGAACTACTTCAAAATCTTATCAAGGTATGTACTCAACGAAAGTCTTATCAAGCATCTTGATCTATCTCTATAGATCTTAATGCCCAATATGTAAGTAGCTTCACCAAGGTCTTTCTTTGAAAAACTCCTTTCAAACACTCCTTTATGCTTTCCAGAAAATTCTACATCATTTCCGATCGACAATATGTCATTCACATATACTTATCAGAAATGGTGTAGTGCTCCCACTCACTTTCTTGTAAATACAGGCTTCACCGCAAGTCTGTATAAATCTATATGCTTTGATCAACTTATCAAAGCGTATATTCCAACTCCGAGATGCTTGCACCAGTCCATAGATGGATCGCTGGAGCTTGCACATTTTGTTAGCACCTTTAGGATTGACAAAACCTTCTGGTTGCATCATATACAATTCTTCTTTAATAAATCCATTAAAGAATGCAGTTTTGTTATCCATTTGCCAGATTTCATAAAATGCGGCAATTGCTAACATGATTCGGACAGACTTAAGCATCGCTACAGGTGAGAAAGTCTCATCGTAGTCAACTCCTTGAACTTGTCGAAAACCTTTCGCAACAAGTCGAGCTTTGTAAACAGTAACATTACCGTCAGTGTCAGTCTTCCTCTTGAAGATCCATTTATTTTCGATGGCTTGCCGATCATCGGGCTAGTCAACCAAAGTCCACACTTTGTTCTCATACATGGATCCCATCTCAGATTTCATGGCCTCAAGCCATTTTGCGGAATCTGGGCTCATCATCGCTTCCTCATAGTTCGTAGGTTCATCATGGTCTAGTAACATGACTTCCAGAACTAGGTTGCCGTACCACTCTGGTGCGGAACGTACTCTGGTTGATCTACGACGTTCAGCAGAAACTTGATCCGAAGTTTCATGATCATCATCATTAACTTCCTCACTGATTGGTGTAGGAATCACTGGAACAATTTTCTGTGATGTACTACTTTCCAATTCGGGAGAAGGTATAATTACCTCATCAAGTTCTACTTTCCTCCCACTCACTTCTTTCGAGAGAAACTCCTTCTCTAGAAAGGATCCATTCTTAGCAACGAATATCTTGCCTTCGAATCTGTGATAGAAGGTGTAGCCAACAGTTTCTTTTTGGGTATCCTATGAAGATTTACTTCTCCGATTTGGGTTCGAGCTTATCATGTTGAAACTTTTTCACATAAGCATCGCAGTCCCAAACTTAAAGAAATGACAGCTTAGGTTTCTCAAACCACAGTTCATACGGTGTCATCTCCATGGATTTAGATGGTGCCCTATTTAACGTGAATGTAGCTGTCTCTAATGCATAACCCCAAAAGCGATAGTGGTAGATCGGTAAGAGACATCATCGATCGCACCATATCTAATAAAGTACGGTTATGACGTTCGGACACACCATTACACTATGGTGTTCCAGGTGGCGTGAGTAGTGAAACTATTTCACATTGTTTTTACTGAAGGCCAAACTCGCTAACTCAAATATTTTACCTCTACGATCATATCGTAGAAACTCTTATTTTCTGTTACGATGATTCTCCACTTCACTCTGAAATTCTTTGAACTTTTCAAATGTTTCAGACTTGTGCTTCATTAAGTAGATATACCCATATCTGCTCAAATCATCAGTGAAGGTCGGAAAATAATGATACATGCCGCGAGCTTCAACACTCATTGGTCTGCATACATCAGCATGTATGATTTCCAACAAATCTGTTGCTTGCTCCACAGTTCCGGAGAACGGAGTTTTAGTCATCTTGCCCATGAGGCATGGTTCGCAAGCACCAAGTGATTCATAATCAAGTGATTCCAAAAGTCCATCACTATGGAGTTTCTTCATGCCTTTACACCAATATGACCTAAACGGCAGTGCCACAAATAAGTTGCACTATCATTATTAACCTTACATCTTTTGGCTTCAATATTATGAATATGTGTATCACACGATCGAGATCCAACAAACCATTTTCATTGGGTGTATGACCATAGAAGGTTTTATTCATGTAAACAGAACAACAATTATTCTTTAACTTACATGAACATCCGTATTGCAATAAACATGATCAAATCATATTGATGCTCAACACGAACACCAAATAACACTTATTTAGTTTCAACACTAATCCCGAAAGTATAGGGAGTGTGTGATGATGATCCTATCAATCTTGGAACTACTTCCAATACACATCGTCACTTCATCCTTTAACTAGTTTCTGTTCATTATGCAACTCCCATTTCGAGTTACTACTCTTTAGCAACTAAACCAGTATCAAATACCGAGGGGTTGCTATGAACACTAGTAAAATACACATCAATAATCTGTATATCAAATATACCTTTGTTCACTTTGCCATCCTTCTTATCTGCCAAGTATCTAGGTCAGTTCCACTTCCAGTGACCATTTCCTTTGCAGTAGAAGTACTTGTTTCAGGCTTGAGTTTAGCTTTGGGTTTCTTCACGGGAGTGACAACTTGCTTGTCATTCTTCTTGAAGTTCCCCTTCTATCCCTTTGCCCTTTACTTGAAACAAGTGGTCTTGTTAACCATCAACACTTGATGCTCTTTCTTGATTTCTACCTTCGCCGATTTCAGCATCGCGAAGAGCTCGGGAATTACTTTCGTCATCCCTTGCATATTATAGTTCATCACGAAGTTCTACTAACTTGGTGATAGTGACTAGAGAACTTTGTCAATTACTTTCTTATCTGGAAGATTAACTCCCACTTGATTCAAGTAATTGCAGTACCCAGACAATCTGAGCACATGCTCACTGGTTGAGCTATTCTTCTCCATCTTGTAGGCAAAGTACTGTCAGAAGTCTTATACCTCTAGACACGGGCATGAGTATGAAATACTAATTTCAACTCTTGGAACATCTCATATGCTCCGTGGCGTTCAAAACGTTTTTGAAGTCCCGGTTATAAGCCGTAAAGTATGGTGCATTAAACTATCAAGTAGTCATCATATCGAGCTTTTGTCAAAACATTCATAACGTCTACATCTGCTCCTGCAATAGGTCTGTCACCTAGCGGTGCATCAAGGACATAATTCTTCTGTGCAGCAATGAGGATAATCCTCAGATCACGGAACAATTCCGCATCATTGCTACTAACATCTTTCAACTTGGTTTTCTCTAGGAACATATAAAAAATAAACGTGGAGCAACATCGCGAGCTATTGATCTACAACATAGATATGCTAATACTACCAGGACTAAGTTCATGGTAAATTAAAGTTCAATTAATCATATTACTTAAGAACTCCCACTTAGATAGACATCCCTCCGGTCATCTAAATGATCACGTGATCCAAATCAACTAAACCATGTCCGATCATCACGTGAGATGGAGTAGTTTCAATGGTGAACATCTTATGTTGATCATATCTACTATATGATTCACGCTCGACCTTTCGGTTTCCAGTGTTCCGAGGCCATATCTGCATATGCTAGGCTCGTCAAGTTTAACCCGAGTATTCTGCGTGTGCAAAACTGTCTTACACCCGTTGTATTTGAACGTAGAGCTTATCCCACCCGATCATCACGTGGTGTCTCAGCACGAAGAACTTTCGCAACGGTGCATACTCAGGGAGAACACTTATACCTTGAAATTTAGTAAGGGATCAACTTATAATGCTATCGTCGTTCTAAGCAAAATAAGAAGCATAATAAGATAAACATCACATGCAATCAAAATACGTGACATGATATGGCCATCATCATCTTGTGCTTTTGATCTCCATCTCCAAAGCACCGTCATGATCACCTTTGTCACCGGCGCGACACCTTGATCTCCATCGTAGCATCATTGTCGTCTCACCAACTATTGCTTCTACGACTATCGCTACCGCTTAGTGATAAAGTAAAGCAATTACATGGCGATTGCATTTCATACAATAAAGCGGCAACCATATGGCTCCTGCCAGTTGCCGATAACATTACAAAACATGATCATCTCATACAAAACTGTATAACTCATCATGTCTTGACCATATCACATCACAACATGCCCTGCAAAAACAAGTTAGACGTCCTCTACTTTGTTGTTGCAAGTTTTACGTGGCTGCTACGGGCTTAGCAAGAACCGTTCTTACCTACGCATACAAAAACCACAACGATGTTTCGTCAAGTATGTGCTGTTTTAACCTTCACAAGGACCGGGCGTAGCCACACTTGATTCAGCTAAAGTGAGAGAGACAGACACCCGCCAGTCACCTTTAAGCAACGAGTGCTCGTAACGGTGAAACCAGTCTCGCGTAAGCGTACGCGTAATGTCGGTCCGGGCCGCTTCATCTCACAATACCGCCGAAGCAAACTATGACATGCTGGTAAGCAGTATGACTAGTATCGCCCACAACTCATTGTGTTCTACTCGTGCATATCACCTACGCATAGACCTGGCTCATGATGCCACTGTTGGGGAACGTAGTATTTTCAAAATTTTCCTACGATCACGCAAGATCTATCTACTAGATGCATAGCAACGAGAAGGGAGAGTGTGTCTACGTACCCTCGTAGACCGAAAGCGGAAGCGTTTATCAACGCGGTTGATGTAGTCGTGCACCTTCACGATCCGTCCCGATCTAGTACCGAACGTACGGCACCTCCGTGTTCAGCACACGTTCAGCTCGATGACGTCCTCGCCTTCTTGATCCAGCAAGACGGGCGAAGTAGTAGATGAGTTCCGGCAGCACGACGGCGTGGTGACGGTTGTTGATGAAGAATAATCTCTGCAGGGCTTCGCCAAGCACTACAGAAACTAGACGGAGGATAAACTAGAGGGTCGGGGTAGCCGGCACACGGCTTGGTGTATCTTGATGTGTCTTGGGTGCTAGCCCTACCCCTCTATTTATATGTTGAGCCTTGGGGTCGAAACTTGGAGTAAAAGCCTTCACAAAGTCGGTTTCACCCGAAAGGCAAGAGTCCTTCTCGGACTCCAGGGCCAGACGCCAGGGTTCCCGACGTCTGGACCCAGACACCAGGGACCCTGGCGTCTGGCCCCTGGACTCCGCAAAACTTCCTTTTGCGCTTTCCAAAAACCTTGTGTGCTTTCCCCTTTGGCCCAAATAAAGTGTTCTCGTACCCAAACACTTCGGGAAACATCCGGAACCCCTTCCGGTGAATTCCGGAACCCTTCCGGAGGTCAAACACTATTATCTCATATATTAATCTTTATCTCCGGACCATTCCGGAGTTCCTCGTCATGTCCGTGATCACATCCAGGACTCCGAATAACATTCGGTCACCAACATACATAACTCATTAAATACTATATCGTCAACGAACGTTTAAGCGTGCGGACCCTACGGGTTCGAGAACTATGTAGACATGACCGAGACATCTCTCCGGTCAATAACCAATAGCGGAACCTGGATGCCCATATTGGCTCCTACATATTCTACGAAGATCTTTATCGGTCGAACCGCATAACAACATACGTTGTTCCCTTTGTCATCGGTATGTTACTTGCCCGAGATTCGATCGTCGGTATCTCTATACCTAGTTCAATCTCGTTACCGGCAAGTCTCTTTACTCGTTCCGTAATACATCATCTCGTGACTAACTCATTAGTCTTTTGCTTGCAAGGCTTATTATGATGTGCATTACCGAGAGGGCCCAGAGATACCTCTCCGACAATCGGAGTGACAAATCCTAATCTCGAAATACGCCAACCCAACAAGTACCTTCGGAGACACCTGTAGAGCACCTTTATAATCACCCAGTTACGTTGTGACGTTTGGTAGCACACAAAGTGTTCCTCCGGTATTCGGGAGTTGCATAATCTCATAGTCATAGGAACATGTATAAGTCATGAAGAAAGCAATAGCAATAAAACTAAACAATCAAGTTGCTAAGCTAACGGATGGGTCTTGTCCATCACATCATTCTCCTAATGATGTGACCCCATTGATCAAATGACAACTCATGTCTATGGTTAGGAAACATAACCATCTTTGATCAATGAGCTAGTCTAGTAGAGGCATACTAGGGACACTCTGTTTTGTCTATGTATTCACACATGTACTAAGTTTCTGGTTAATACAATTCTAGCATGAATAAAAGACATTTATCATGATATAAGGAAATATAAAATAACAACTTTATTATTGCCTCTAGGGCATATTTCCTTCAAGGGGATCCCAAGCTAGGCATCTAGGAATGATGGTAACAAGGGCACAAAAATCTACCTAGGTCCAGGTTCTTGGAGGAGATAAAACCCTACATTGTGCTTGTGCTTATTGTGTTGGGGTTAGTACACGTAATCTACCACGAGATTGTGTGATGTCTAATGTGTTCTCTATGATCCTGACCCCTCGATTTAAACACGATATTGGCGGGGGGGGGGGGGTTGTCCTAGGTAAGTACAGGGAGGCAGAGTTCTCCATGGATCTAGCTTCTTGAAGTATACGACAAGTCTTTTATGCCTTCCGGATTATATTCCCTGGGCCGCCTAATGTGGCCCCTAGGTTGGAACCAACAAGGGGCCCTCAGCCCGACCTGGGTCGGAATTCGACATGATGAGAGCCCCCTATCCTGGACACCGTTAGTGGAAGATCACGGACCATCTTTTGCCATGTTCCAAGCGAACTGCACCGTTGAGAAAAAAGGATTGACTACTGAAGGGATGCGGTGTGGCCACTTTTGCAAGGGCCATCCACCGACCCTTCTACTATCGGTTTTTAGTATTGGCTACTACTAAGCTACTCACTTATCAGTCTAATGAGCATACTATGATGAGGCAGTGACGACTCATTGATGGCCTACAAGTGCACAAGATTTAGTTGTATCTTTTTCAAAGTAGGAGTATCGATCCCACAGGAAGCACAAGAATCGATCTTTGTCTCTTGAAGGATTTAAATAGCAATGACTTCAAGTTAAATGCAATCCAAAGCAAGTTGGTGCCAGATAACAGCATTGGGAAATTGTAGCAAACAATGAAACAAACTTACAAAAATGAAGTAAAGTAATGCAGGACGTGAGTGACGGTTGTTGAAATTGATAGAACTAAATCATTTCTAGGGTGTCCGAATTCCCCACTAGTATGTGTCTACACAACCGATGCGTAAGCATGATGCTACATCGGACTGCTAAGCCACTTTATATGTTTCTACTTGTGGTTGGAGACAAGTACGTATATGTGTGCGTACACACGGGAGCTCCGTATCACATACGCCACTACCATTCATCGCCACTTCGGTTACTGAATGATAATTAAGGGTATTCCCCTGTGGATGCAACTAAAAGCGGTCTCTGTTTACCCTCTCTGCGACGACGAGTGACAAAGGGAGATAGGCACTGTCACTTACCTACCTTCACAACCATTCACCATGCTCGCAGACTCGCAGTAATGGCCTTCCGTTCAAAATTAGCATATGTTGGATGATCGACTTCGACCAACGTAAAAAACTACTAATCTAAACATATAAAGAGAATATCAAATGCTAATACCAAAAGATATATTACATACTAGGGTTCCTCTATATCCGCGAGAACTAGGGAGGCTACTCGCACATCAAGGGCACAAACGTTATGAGATGATATGATGATCATGATAAGTTTAGAAAAGTAATACAAGATTGAATCCACTCTAACTACTGTGTTACAAATGGATAAGAATGTGATGGTGAAGGTGATGATGCAGTCTTGATGCAGCATGGTGGCGACGAAGTCCTTGGATCGATTTCCCCTTTGCATGCCTTCCGAAGGCTAGGGTTTTGTGTTTTAGATGTGTTTCTAGAGTCTTTGTGTCTCTGATCCTCGATCCAATTCCACGGGGTGGAAGTAGTCGACTAGAAGGCGGTGGCGGCCACCGGTACGAGCGTATGCATTCGTACTAGATGTCGTCTTGTGCTCTAGAAGCGCCACAACGCCTCATGTTTTCTCTAATGTGCCCCATTCTTATATGATAATTATTTTATCTTTATGGACATGATTTTATCACCAATTCCTAAGGTTTTATCTTTAATGCTCCATTTGTTTCCAAGAGTGCATCATGAGGAAAATCGACAAAAAGACGGACGCGGTAAAATTTCACTAAAACTACCATATAGACACAAAATAAAGGCTAAAAACATCACACGTTTTGGACTCGTCGCTCGCGGTGTATTTCCTCGAGCCACTGGCCAAACCGGGATATACCATTGACATACACTTGCGTTAGAGGGGCGGCATTCCAGAAGCATCCCCAACGTGAGATTTTGGCGCTACCACCCTCTTGCCCTGTGTGTCATCTGCATCGCGTTGACGGATGTTCCCTGCTCCACACACAGATAGCTCTTGTCGACTGGCTACTTGACTGTGTGTGCTGGGTTTTCAATCATGTGACCGGGTTCGATTGATGATTGTTGAGTCGGGGAGTGGGTACGCGCTGGTCTGGGCCTGGCACGCGGGGGTGGACCTCAGTGAGGATGTACCCCGGCTCCGCAGCTCCAAGATCATGCCCTCCATCATGGAGGATCCAACCCAGTGCCCCTTGAGGATGGCCTTCGCCATTGCTCGTAGAATGGGAGGAGTGCTATGGGAGCGAGATGAGCTCGGGATTGGATTTGAGTGCTATGGGCCCTCATTCTCCATCAGGTGGACTTCAGAAGCTACATGCCTGGACGTGATCAAGATTGCATGTACCAAAGACTTGGTGTACACTCCAAGATATCTCTTGCCGCCTCCATGCGTACCCCTAGATACCGACCATGTAACCCTAGATGCCCTACCTGGCGTGTATGGCAGAGGGTTTAGCCCGTGGAGGGGATCGCATCACAATTACATTCACCTAACCCTAGAGTTAGGTCTCTCCTTACAATCTCGAGGTAGATCAAGCTTGTACTCGATACATCATCATCATCATCATCATCAATATAATCAAAGCATGACGTAGGGTATTACCTCTTCGAGAGTGCCCGAGCCTGGGTAAACGGTGTCTCCTTCGTCCCTATTACTATCGATCCAAGATCAACAGCTCGGGATCCCCTACACCAAGGTTTGTCGGTTTTACCATCGACAGACGGGGTCCTAGGCAGGGAAAACCACAGATCCACGAGATACGGGGGAAATTGCACATCACTCTTAGACAGTTGGCCGTGGAAGCATCCGAAGTTGCACAAGTCCACACATCCAGGGGTATTACTAATCGAGCCAAGCGCTAATGACGGGATGGAATTCCCAGCGCCGAGGGACATTAGCGGAGGCCAACCGCCAAATCAGGCCTTGCAAATAGTAACTTATTTGTGGGCTTTCACATAGGCATGTTTTCCCTTTTTGTTCAGAATTCACATCAAGATAGGGGGGCCAAAGTACTTTTTACGTGAAACATATCGCTAATTAACTAGCGTATCCTCAGTGATTACTCAATCGATAGGGGGGGGCTAGGCCCCTGCTCCCCCCCCCCCCCCCCCGTGTCTCCGCCACTACACACATCCAAGGAGAAGTTACACATCTCACTGTCAGGGGGTAGATTGGGATGGAGTTTTCATCGGTGAAAACTGCACGTCCATGAGTAGGAGAAAGTTGCACATCGAGTACTAGACAATTGCACCTAACGAGGATTAAATTGCAGACAATAAATTTTGTCGAAACATACCCATATAGGATCTAGTTTGGAAGAGCATGTCGCGCAGGTTCCAACGACGAAAGTGAATCTTAATTCCGATGTTCGACTCAAAAGTTATAACTTTTTTTAGAAAAATAAAACCTAAATTAAATACGTTCACATCTGTTCGCATAAGTGAAAACTGCACGTCCACAAGTATAGGAAAAAAGTTACACATGAACTGTTATGTAATTGCACATTTACTCCTAGACAGTTACATCAAACGAGGATTAAGTTAAACAAAAAGAAATTTCTTCAAATGCGAGGTCTTGTTTCAAAGAGCACGTCGCAAGGGTTCCAACCATGAAAACAAATCTTAATTCTGACACGTGGTTTAAAAGTTATCACTTTTTAAAATTTCTAAAATCCAAATTAAATACGTTCACACCTGTTCACATATGCTTTTGTACTTTTTTCTGCTTGCATGCTACTTTTTCTCTCTAATATAGATTATAATTTTTCTTATACTATGATTAGGGAGACAAATAATTACTTTTTATGGATTAGAGACCAAAAAAATTTCTATTTGGGCCGGCCGCTCCGGAGCGCTAGGGAGCAGCCGGCTGCTCCCCACGCTTTATATTCTTTTAATGAAAAGGTAGATCACTTTCTACCTTATGCATTTGAAAACAGGGCAAAGTCAACCAAATTCAAATACAGAGTGATATGCCGCAGTTGCATTGAGAGTGCAACAACCATCAGACCATGCCAACAAAACCAAGGCAACAGGAGAGGAAAAAGCAAACAAGCCAAATCCCGGCTTAATTACCGAAGAATGCATCCCCAAACACATATTTTTTGGTAGAGATAGAAGAGAATTGCAGCATATAACACTGAAAGTATGACCCATATATGGTTCTGCCGTTGCGCTATTAACTTATCTCCTACAAAGTGAAATAAAGCGTACGAATAAAACTGCAAACAGTGCACACTGGCGACATATCCTGATCGTCGGGTGGCCATATTATTACAGAATCTTGTTTCACGGACAAGCGTATTAGTTTTCGTCAGCAAAGTACTCCCTCCGTTCCAAATTACTCGGCGTGGTTTTAGTTCAAATTT
This sequence comes from Secale cereale, assembly GCA_902687465.1. Classification (NCBI taxonomy): domain Eukaryota; kingdom Viridiplantae; phylum Streptophyta; class Magnoliopsida; order Poales; family Poaceae; genus Secale; species Secale cereale. Next base: position 872,279,922 of record LR738711.1, on the reverse strand, counting down.
GAACTAAAACCACGACGAGTAATTTGGAACGGAGGGGGTAGTTCTCATAGTCCAGCCAAACTTTCTTGGTCCCAGTTCAGTCATTTCTGTGGTGGCGAACAAAGCTGGAAATGAAGCTGAGAACTCGAAGTAGCCCTTTCAGTAGTGCAGTCACAATCAGTCCAAGGAGTAGCATAAGTGCACCCAGAGCATTTATCAAACTGACTAGCTGAATAGAAAAAGACAGCGGAATTAGACCAGAGCATTGATATTGGCAATCAGTGAAACAGAAATAACACCCCAAAGTGCATAGATATTGTCAAGTATAGTGGTCCGAGTGCTTAACTTCCAATAGCCAGGCCTTATGGAACAGCAATACAACATATAGGTCCATGATTACTTAGCCCATGTGTCTTTTTTTATACATTTGATATGTCAAATAACATGGATTGATCTATCTGGTGAATCTCAACAGAAGCATGTCCAGAGAGTAGACAAAGCATTATTGGGTTAACTTCTACTCCCTCCGTAAACTAATATAAGAGCTTTTAGATCACTACTTTAGTGATCTAAACGCTCTTATATTAGTTTACAGAGGGAGTAAATGGCAAGTGGAGCAATAACCATGGCAGTAGGATCAGAAATTTCAACTTCATCTCAGAAAAACATCACACGAATAATCACCCATCATTCCTCGGTCAGCTCAATCTCTCACCTGTCGGTTCCCATGTGAATATAGAAGTATATATTTTCTAAGATATATGGAACTTACAAAGCAATTCCACATTTAGTAAGTACTACAAGCAGATTCTGCCATATTTGTCAAAAGGAAAGAGATGGTGCTGTGTTTGTATTTTTGACCGGGTGGGATGACATTAAACACTGTAAGAGAAGCTACAACCCAATGCTTGGCGACCCTAGTAAAGTTCTGCTGCTTGCATGTCATGGTTCAATGGCTAGCTGAGAGCAGGTATTACCACTTAAGGTGTCTTCATTTCCTCTTTTGTTGTTACTAGCACAACCATGGTTGGTTCTTTTGCTTAATATACATGTACCAACAATTTACTAGCACCAGTAACACTGCAACTACTTTGTTAAGTCTTTAAATTGGTAATCGCTACATCATACACAATTTTGATAGTGCTGGCAGTTTGATAGAAACTTCCTCTAGAGGAATGGGGACTTACCGACAGAAAGCTGCCAAACGTCCCGAGGCAGACGGCGTACACCACAAAATAGATGGCATCAATGGCGTTCAAGAACGACATGAAGACTGTGTAGAACATAGCTTCGTCAGCAGGTAAGGGCTTGCACGTCAGCTGCAAAAATAACATTTCCATGGATTTGTAAGAGTTGGGTAATTTTGCACACAAATATTCTACCAGAAATTCAAAAAATTACTTACAACTGGGGCCACAATAGCAGCATTCAATAGAAGCACCACTAGGCAACCTAACCCATTTATCATTGTGCTATTACCCTGATACTCTGTAAAAATCCCACCCAGCAGCACAAGGCAAGCCATAACAAACCAAACCAGGATCTGAACCATCTGCAAATAAGGACCCTTTAGCAATTTGTACCCAGTACTCAATCACTTCTGCTTCG